>ML677361.1:5737783-6049668 GCA_007922305.1 Dermatemys mawii
ACACTTGGCAGCCACTTCACTGTCCCCAGCACATGGCCGGGGCCAGCCCAGATGCTGCAGGAGGGTGCTGGGTTAGCTCAGCTCTACCTTGGGGCGGGGGGAGCGTCTCCCCAGCAGCTCTCCCTGCTTGGGGAGGGCAGGGCAGGTAGCCCCTGAACTCACCCCGCTCAACCCCCCGCTGAGCGCGGCCTCTTCGCCGGGCTCGGGACTCGAGCTCGCCGCCTCAAGCCCCAACATGCAGAAGCTGCTAGAAAGTCTCACGCCCCCCGGGGCTTCCTCGGCCAATGAGGGTTTGTTCTGATGATGTCATGCCGCTAGCTTGTTTTGTATTGGCTGACTGGAATCTCTTTCCCTCCCGCTGGGGAGGTGAGAGAAGGTTTATTCAACTCAGCTGGATCCCGGATTTAACCAGGGCTGCTCCAAACCCAGGGAAACTAAGTAGCCTGCGCTGGAGGGGATGGGGGGGGGGGCGGGTTGGAGGATTATTTTCCTTCTCAGTGCAGGGGCCCCCTGAAAACAATCTCAGAAGCTGCTTCCCCACGTGTCTTTTAGGCTCCGCCTGCACGTGGAGCGGGTGTAGGGGATTCCCAGCCAGCTCTCAGGGAGCTAGCCCAGTGTTGCCAGTTGTAGCCACAGCAGCATGGGCAGCAGTGGGAGGGGCTAGCCACCCTGCGTACACCCCCTCTCCGCCCACACCCCCGGGTATGGACTTAGGCAACAAGCCAGAGCTCTTGCTCTATTATTTTTTTTTAGCACACTAGCCTGTGTATGTCTACCAGAGGGAGGAATCGTAGCCTAGCTCCACACTTACACAGAGCCTGAGGCTGCATGGGCAGGGAGAACAGTAGGCTCTCTACCTGCCCACTGGTGAAGTGCCAGGGAACAATATTAGCTGCACTGCAGCCAGGGAGAAGGCGTTTTTACTAATACGCTCTCTGCACTGAGCAGGGTGAGCCAAGGCCTAAGAGTTCTAAAACCAGAGAAGCAAACGAAAATACACATGGGTTTATTTTCACCTTGAAATGAATACAAACCCCATTCCTAAGGCACCCGCATCCCACAAAGCATTTTACAGCAAACAGAAAACTGAAAGGAAAGAGCATCCTTCAAGGAATGAGTGCAAGTCTTAACCAGGTATGCAAATGGACGACCAGGGGATTGTGGGCATGATCGTGAAAACACCAGCAGCTTTGTTCAAAAACAAGTCAAGAACGTGTCACAATGTTTGTCACCAGGCAACACCACTAAACTGGAACCAATCGTATTTGAAATAGGACACGGCAACCACACTCAAGATTTTACTTTGCTGCTGATAATGACATGGCCTCCGTGTGTCTCATTTCCTTTTTATTAAGGCTTTCAGGGGTCCTTTACAACAACATGTTACACGCACAAACAGAGGAAACAGCAGCAGTTCAGATGAAGTCATACAGATTTGCAAAATACCAAAGCCAAACAGAAGCAAGTCAGTGAAAACTCTAAGGAGAGATCAGAGAATGGAGTCAAATACGCATCGGGGTACGAGACTAATGCTTACTAAAATTACAACAAAGCTGTCCAGTCTCTAACCCCAGAGAGCAGCAAGAAAGGAAAATGGATGTAATGCTCTGAGTAAGGCCAGAATGATTCACTGAGAAGAACTGAGTAGACCTGTTTCATAGCAGACAACTGAGAAATAAAGGCTCTCCCTCTGCATGAAGCTGGATTTCCATGTTCTATATTCCCAAGGCTGGAGGTTCTACAATATTAGCTAAGTCTGACTAACCAGCTGTACCAATAGGCCATTCACAGGCGCCAGCCCTCTCAGAGCTATTTTTGACAACTTGTCCCTCTTTCTAAAGATCCCCAGGAATCCTTTCCTTTGCAACAGGGCTACTCAGTTCTCTTTGTGAAGTGTTCTGACTCACCTTCAGAGCTCTCTCTTCAACGCACTGTTCAGACATTAAAGTAATTTTAACACCACTCCTGTGATGCAGGAAAACATCATCCTCATTTCTCAGAAGGGGGGACTGAGACAAAGAGGTGAAGTTAGCAGTCTGTGACAGCAAAGGCATGTAGATTCTTTTCTGTAACTTTTCTAGGCCATCTTGTCAGTCTGGTTTTAATGGCGGTCAGCATGGTAGCCATATGACCAATGTCTCCTGGGAGAGAGAGCAACAGGGGAATCTTCCACCATTTAAATTCTGTTGCGTTCTTTGTGGTATTCAAAGGAACTAACAGAAACTTGCAGTAATTATGATCACTCAAGAAGTCTGAAGTGTCTAAAGATGGTGGCAAATTAATTGCTAGAGGTTACTTCACATCAGTTTTTCCAACCTAAGCAGGATGGGTCTTTTGTACCTCACCCGACCTTTATCTAAACTGCTAGGTGCTAGGATGGTGTGAAATAGGGAAGTTTGGAGGATAAAAATAAAATAGGCACTTCTTTGGTCCAGACCATGCCCCTTTTTCAGTGATCCACTTTGTCCTACCAGGTGTGTGCTGTACCAGTCCCTATTTGGGGCGAAGAAGGATCTAAAAGGAACAGTATGCATATGGCTGCAGCAAAATTAAACCCTCGTTTCAGTCGCTGCTTATCTCATATCCACTCTGTGGTGCTTAGAGGAGTCATTCAATCTCTCTGTGCAACTCACACTCACAATGCAAAGGTAATCAGCAATGTACTAATTATATGAGAAAGTCATTAGTCCTGGGAACTGAGGGTTTAATGGATTAAGTTATCAGTAATTTGCAATAAGTAATTGCAGTAATACTTTTTCAAAGTAATTTTAATAATGTGCAATAAACACAACGTGACACCCTCACACTACAGACATACGATGACTCCCCCACACACTGACAATGACACACTTACACCACACATATCAACACATCCACACCTTAAAGGAAACATACAAACCCTGACAAAGACTGAGACACACACGCACTCACAACACCTCTGCTCCATGCTCTCTCTCTCTCTCTCTCTCTCACACACACACACACACACACACACACGCTTACCCACTCAACTTTGTGAAATCCAGTACCTACTCCAAATGACACACCCCAACTCCCCACTGACCAGTACATACCAAACTGTAGTTTATTTAAAGTGTTACAAGAAAACATTCTCTTAAATAATGTCAGCCAGTCTAGGATCATGTTTATCACCAGAGAAGAAACAGAGAGCCCCTCCCAAATGGGACGCCTATCCAGTTCTGGTTCTGCACGGGGGCACACCGGGATGCTGCTCCACTCAACACAATAAGAAAATAAAAACCAGAGTAAAATGCAAGGACCTTCATTCCAAAGCTGCAAATGTAACGGGATAGCTCTTCCAGAGGAAGGGACCACATAGGTAAGTGAGGGCAGCTGCTCTCCTGCCCAGCTGCACTGAGTACATTCCTACAGAGGGTTCCAAAACAGCAGCAGCCCAATGATGTAGTTGGACAGCCTGGAAACCACAGCAGGGCACTGACTGTTCAGAACAACGAACGCATCAGGCAACTCACATTTGGAACATTTTTTTCTAAAAGCAAATGTCCCATGAGAAGAGCCAGCGTGGTTAAAGCTTGTACCTCGTCAGAACCGTTTCACAGATTACAGGGAGCAGGACAGTAACTACAAGTGAATGGGCCACTTCTCTGGAGCTGTGGGAGAAGCAAAGGTGAGGGATATTTGAGATTTACTGTGAAAAACACCTTCCCTCATACAGACAGAGTGAGCTCTGCTATACATGGCCCTGTTTCGCACCCTTCCAAGAATTCCCAGGGCATCTTCCAAACGCCACCAGCTCAACTGAAAATAGCAACAAAAAGGACAACAAGAAAACATGAGGTTAACAGGTGCAAACTGAGTAAGGCTAAAGGAGCTGGTGTGAAGAGAAACACAGATACTTGCAGTTGTTCTCTTGTGTGCAATGAACTCAGTTCTGCCTGTGTGACCCTTCCAACTCTGCTTCGGGAGCACACGCATTGCTGCATCTCCTCTATTACACAGCTTTAGGGAAAGGGCCATGACTGCGGCTGGACTTTCTAGGATTAGTTAATGGGGTTGTCTACACTAAGTGAACAAACCACTGCAGGGACACTGACAGGTTGGTTGTCTGGCATGTTCTTGCAATGATGTCTGCATCCACACAGCCACTATGCTTATGGCTGAACTGTTTTGGTGTGTCTACCTGTGGTACATTCTGTGACACCTTAGGCATATGTCCTCTGGCTAGCATTCTTCTGGGAGCACGGGCTTTTGGGTAATTTCCAAACGCAAGCTACAAATGCACTGTAGGATAGGGTTAGGAAGCTGGCTGAACCAGTGCAGCTGCAATGCTTGTGACTTCCCATCCACACTTTGGAGACAGCATTGTAGAATACATTGATTCAGACAGACCTGAACTAATGCAGGAGTTGCAACCAACCAGTACAAACGGCTGTTGAGTGGGGGCACAAGTTATTGTACGGCTGTTGCAAGATTAAACATGTCCCAGCCTACGATTTGTTGCAACACCTCTTTGCCTACTATAGACAGGGCCACAAGGTGACAATCCCAGAGCAAATTTTAAAGTGGTTTTCCTTACAATGTTCTCTGAGTTCTTTCACTGGGAAGAATCCTCCCCTTCACCAGCAGGCATAGGGGAACAAAGGGTACTGGCTCCAGTCTGCCATGCTCCCATGGGCATGCCCGGAAGCCCCTTGAGTATTATAATCTGTGGAGAAGGGAGAATAGCTCATTGCCCTGTACTGGCTGTGGGAAGGTACCATCCATTGGCCTAGGCCTTGCTCGGTGCCATACGGATTGTACATTGGACCTCGGGCACCTGGTTTCCCAGTAGAGTCTACAGCCATGTTGACCACCCCAGTATAGTCCTGTGGAGGAGGTAGTGGAGGGGGGAGTGTAGGCAGGTTGGTGAAACCTTCTGACAGCTGTTTGGAATCTTGCTGGGGCACCGTGGCTATATCCACTCGGTGGGATCTGGCCCGGAATTCATTTAAAGCGAGGATGTCACGAGCGGGCGCCTGCTGTGTGTCCCCATTGTCATGGAACCTGAGCCCAGAATGCAAAGAGAAGAGGAATGAGTCACACCTACCACAGCACAACATTCTTGAATTAATATATATCCATGTAATATTGTTTGTGGTTCAAAGCTTGATCCAGGGAAGTGGGAGAAGCCAACAACATGGGGCAGCTGCCTCCCCATTCAATTTTAAACATCAGCTATCCTTCTGAAACAAGTGCATGTATTAAACTTATGTCTCTCTGTATCTGCCCTCCTGCCTATCTACCTCCCTCCATCCCTGTGCCCTCTTCCTGTCACTCTTGCCCCCACCTCTCTCTGACATGAAGCACTGGATCTCTCTCATGGATATATATCCCACAAGAAGTCAGGCTGCAAAAGGGACAAGCCAAAGTCCTTTCCAGTGAGTATGGGGAGGACCAGGACCCTGCCCATTACACATAAACAGTTGGGAGGTGAGACTCACCTGTACGTCTGGTAGGAGGAAGGTGTTGGCACTTGCTGCTCTCTGGCATTCGCCTCTCTTTGGTCTGCTGGTGACACTGCAGGGATTGGGTGGCTGCCATTCTGCTCGGAGACCCAGAAGGGGTACCCGCTGCTGACAGGAATGGAATTATTCTCTTCCTTCACCGCCACATTCTTGTCCTTCACAAAATCTGACTCGCAGCAGGGGAAAGAGAGAAAAAAGCAGAGTGGGGGAAGAGAGAAACCAGAGCTCAGTAATAGTGGGTTTGCAGTTAGATGCAGGCGGAGGTCCCCCAGACAGCATGGGAGATCGAAGGTTAAGGCGTTTTAAATAGTCTAAAATGTCTAATAATTAGCAGGAATCTTTCTACATTCCATTAATCAGAAACATAGGGCAAGTGTTTTTCTAATCTCTCTCTCATTCTCAGTGTGAGATTCTGGAGACTGTAACAGGCAGACTAGGGATTTGGCTGAAAATCAGAGATTGAAAAGACCCTAAGGGGTCAGAGCCTCCCAAATTCTTGTTGGTCACATGGTGTAGGCTGGCTCCTCCTCCTCAAAACTGCACTAAAAGACAGCTACAAAGACACTATATATTTCCCTCATATCCCACTTCCAACAGCTGTAGCTGCCATAGCCGAGTTATTAGATCTTCAGTGGGAGGGGACGAGGCTCATGCAATCATAAGTGATGGGGTGGGGTTTACCAGACACTCTCTACAATATGGTTCACACTATGATCCTTTCGAGCATCCCTGTTGTAAGTCATTGTGTCTGTCACAGGAAGACCCTTGCTTTGGATGCCCCCCTGGGGCTGGCTGCAGCACAACATGCCTGACTGCCTTGGTTTCTCCTCCTGTTTGCCCATGAAAAGAACAGACCCTCAGAGTTCAGTTCAAGGCCTGCTTCTGTGCATCATTTATTCCTGTACACAAGTGCATTACTTCCTCCCCACACCTTGCAGTAAGACCATTCGCAGCAAACCCCCAGTAAAGATATAAAGGTGGAACCATTTTCCCATTCCCCTCGTCAGGAAACACATCTCCAGGCCCCCAACCCAAGGGCACCTGACACTGAACACCGCTCTCCAGGCCATCCGCCTGACAGCAACTAGACGCCTGATTCTACCACAGCCCCGGTCAGGCCTCCTGCAAGCAAGCACCTCACAGTGTTCCACTCCACAGGCCTCCCTACCTGTGAATCCTTCTCCTGTTTAGAAAAGGTATCTCCAGGACTAACCCCTTGTTATGAGCATCCTCATGCCAAGGGCTCCCTGCAGCATTCCCACTCCACAGGCCGCCTTCCCTGCGAGTCCTACCCTTCCTCGGGGCACCTCCCTCTATAGTCCCAGGTCTGGCCTTCCCTGACCAAGCTGGAGCTTCCCCTTTTGTCCAGGGGCCATAGTCCCAGCCTTCCGCTCATCAGCAGTTCCCAGCAGTTCTGTTCCAGTTCTCCTCACAACTCAGCTCTCTCCCCCAGGGCTCCTCTAGCTCTGTCCCAAACAGCTCATGCCAGTGCTCCCTGTCTCTGTCTGAGCCTCACGCAGCTCTCATCCACCCCTCCTGTGTCTGACTGTGCTCTCCGGGTCTCGGACAGCTCTCACCCGCCCCTCCCGGGTCTGACTGTGCTCTCCGGGTCCGGGACAGCTCTCACCCGCCCCTCCCGGGTCTGACTGTGCTCTCCAGGTCCGGGACAGCTCTCACCCGCCCCTCCTGGGTCTGACTGTGCTCTCCGGGTCCGGGACAGCTCTCACCCACCCCTCCCAGGTCTGACTGTGCTCTCCAGGTCTCAGACAGCTCTCACCCACCCCCACTGTGTTGACTGTGCTCTCCAGGTCTCGGACAGTTCTCACTCCCCAACCTCCTCACTTCAGAACCCAGTTGCCCACTTTTAAGCCCAACTGGGAGTCAGCTGACCAGTCACAGGTGCACTAGCCTCTTTCCTCTTGCAAGGCCAGTGTCACCCTGTGACAGTGTCCATCTCCCTGCCAATGCCAGGTTGTTCCCTACAGGACGTTTTCTAGTCCATTGTCCAGTCTAGTTGTAAAGGTTTCCAGCAATGGGGCTTTCTCCACATCCCATGGAAGACTCTTCTGCAGCTGACTGGCGTGGAAGAAGGTAGTTATTGTGTATTACAAACGTTTTCTTACACATTTCTCTGTGGAAAGCAACTTGTAAACAGCAGCACAGGACTCCTAACAGGGACTTTCCCTGCTGTATGCTTTAGATGCTCCAGTTCTTACCCACACAAATACAAAGATTCCTCCTTCGAATGGGGCTCCGGTCTTCCTGCTTCACATCCCATGCCCCATTTTGTGGCAGTTAATGAAGGGCCAGATCAGCCCAACAGGCTATAATTTTATGTACCCGCCCCGAGTCTTAACACTGTAGTGGCATGTCAGAAATTGCTCAGATCAAAAAGCCAACTTAGTTGGCTCTGCAGCCCATGTTTTGTCCTCCCCAGTACCTGCGACAGCTTTGCTCTATCCTCCCTTCCCACCAGTCAGCATGCTGCCCTTCCACTGTGCCTGGCCAGCACATAGCTGCAGCTCCTCCTCAGACCTGCTGGCAATCCTGCAACCTCTACTGTCCAGTCTCTGGACAGTAGCTTTTCTGAGGTCCCGTTTGCTGCTCCTGCCTCCATCACCCATCCACCTGCCTCATTCCTCACCTACCTCTCCCAGGCTGCTCTGCCTGTTCTTCCTTGATGCCCAGGACCCCACATAGCAGCTGCCACTATGTACTTGGCCCTTACTCCTTCAGGCTGTACCCCCAACTACCACTTATTCCTGCCCCTTTGTTCATGAATTAAGGAGTGTGAGCTCATGTTCCTTTTCTTTTCTACTCAAAAAGACCGGCAGTGTTCTCTAAAATCCCTGCCCTTGAAACCCAGGATTCACAGGCCTGCTGGTGAAAATGGCCCTGTGCAGAAAGAAGCTTTCGCAGAGCTGTGTTAATGCCTCTTTTCCTCCCCTTGGCACGGTCCCTGTTGGTGAGCGCCTCCCCAGGTTTGTTGTTGCCAATATTACCAGATTCCTCAGCACCAGATTCTGTTTCCTCTCGCAGCTTCCTCTTCTGGCCTTTGGCTGGACTAAGTTTCTGGCCTTTAGCTCGTCCTTCCCTGGAAAAAGAACAATATCTGGAGGCAGTTCACATGCAACCTTCCTACCCAAGTGCCTGTGCTGGGGACTCTGGAGCAGACACAAAACCCTACTATGTTGGGGGAAGCAGAAAAGCCAAGTACCAGTCAACTTCTGCAAAAAGAGAGGGCAGAGGCTGATGTCTCCCATGTTTTTGAAGCTGCACATTGGCTGGCAATGCACCAACAGAACAGTGGGGTTGACTTCTTGGGAATATACGTGTTCAATGAGGTGCAGTTAGTCAAGCTGGCTGCCACTAGGGAATAGGGATGAGAAAGAAAGACAATTACCCCCCCAGGATTCAGGCATTAGGACTAATCAGTGAATGGATTATATGAGTTTTACAAAATGCTCCCTGACATTGGAAAACCTCAGTGTTGGAAGTTTGAACAGTGATTTTGTGAAAACAGTACAATATCATATATACAAACCATAAAATATTGTGGGCTGCTTTTTTTCTTTTTTTTAAAGTGGGACCTTTTCTGGGGGAAACATGGCCCCAATTTAACTCAAAATGGTCCTAACAGGTGAAAAACAATCTTGAAATTTTCAAAATATTCTTTGGATGAAAATCAGTTTTGACCCTTTCTCCAAAACTCAAGGCACTGTCCAGGCATGAAAAAAAATTGCAAATATTTGCATGAAAAGTTTTGATTCTAAACATCCATAGTTTCACTCCTCTCTTCGATCTGCTTTCATTTGCTGTTAAGTTTTCCTCTTATCTCATGCACTGCCCTCGGGCCTGACAGAAGTCCTCCCTGTGGATAGCATCCAACTTTCTCTTCGCAGTAACTGGGAGGAAGGAGGATGGGAGAAACCTGGATCTTACAATTAAGCTGACACCAAACAGGAGCAGCAATCTACAGCAAATTCTGTATTTCAAGTCTTCTCCAACTGGGAGTCGTGAGTTTATGACATGGAGGAGCGGGGGTCGCAAGCTGTCAGCCTCCACCCCAAACCCTGCTTCACCTCCACCATTTATAATAGTGCTAAATATTTTTTTAAAAGTGTTTTCAATGCATAAGTGGGGGGAGTGTCACTTAGAGGCTTGCTTCTGTGAAAGGGGTCACCAGTACAAAAGTTTGAATGACACTGCTCTATTCAGTCAGGAGAGTGTCTACCTTCGGGTGTTCTTCCCATGTTCCCGGAATCCCTTAGCAAATGGGTTGTTGTCAATCTTGAGTTTTGTGATCTACAAGTAGAGACACGAGATCCAGTATTAGAATGAGCAGCTGCCCATGGTGCCATGTTTAGCTTGTACCTCTCTGAAGCAAGATCCCTGACACTAACAACTGCTCTATGGATAAATGTCTATCCTGTGGTCTCCATCTGAGCGCCTCACAGCTTTACTGTATGTATCCTCACAACAGCCCCCTTTACAGAAGGGCAACTCTGGTACAGAGAGAATAAGTGACTTGGGCAAGTTCACACAGGAAGTCTGTGGCAGAACAGGCAATTGAATCTGGGTCTCCCAGGTGCCAGTTGAGTGCCCTAACCACTACTTTATCTTTTCTCTCTACATTAATTTAAAATTTAATTTCAATTTCAAATTCAATTTAAGCAGCAAAAAAGGCCTCACTTTAAGTAATCAGATACAATAAATTCAGAGTCAGCAAGGCACTAAAACACCAGCACTACAAATCCATGCGATACTATACACAAATTGCTGGAGAAATGTCCCTCCATCTCCAGCTGACAGAGACTTCTTTACAGGAGGTGCGCAGGTGACAAGGGTACTTGTGCTGTCCCAGATGTGGACATGGACAAGGTTATAGGTATCACGCTCACAGGCAAGGGAAGAAGGGAGTACACCTGTATTACTCACAGGGGGAAAGGGGTACTCCTGTTGCATTCAAAGGGAAGGGGGAAGGTGATTCATATATTGTCCATATAGGGGAGAATTTCACCTGCACTATCCTCACAGGTGAGAGGGCCACGTATCTGCAGAGGAAGAGGAGGGGAGAGGCCCTTTGTGGGCCACAAAGGGCAGTCGAGGATCTTTTCTCTTGGGAGTAGGTTCTAGTGTTAGGCATAGGGTATTTCCGAGGGAGTGGAAGGCTGGTCTCATACACTTTACCTGCTCGTTTTGGTAGGCAGTGACAGAGGTGAAGATAGCCTCAGGAAAGCTGAACATCTGGAAGATGCTCCAGCGGGCACTGAACAGATCGTCTGCCTGAACGATGTGGAAGCGAGGCTTGTAGCGGTGCATGGAGTGAAGGATGATCTGGTACAGAGGGAGAGAGGAAGAATTCCATTTGCAGCTTGGCTCGGTAGGCTCGCTATTGCCATATTCTGTAATTGCTAATCACCCCTCCAGAGTGACCTTCTCTTCTTTGTGATCATCAAGCTCCATCTGCCTTTAGTCATAGGTGTTCTCTGAGGGGACCCAGGAACTGGGGTCTCCCCGCATATTCCACCATGCGGCAGCATATACCAAGCCCATCTCTGGGAGCTGGTGAAAGGGGGAATATTGCACATTCTGAGTAGAGTGCCTCCATCCTCTAGTTGCACAATGAGGGCAATAAACTTAGTGGCCTTGCCGTGAGGGTAACATAGTGTGTAAGGAAAGAAGTTTTAAGCCTTCCTCCACTTAGTCCTGCTAACATATACTGAGTCAATGCTTTGAGTCATCATGAACCATCAAACCTATGGTGCTGCAGTCAGTAGGCTGAACAGTATGCACTGCCCACAGATACCATGGCCCTGCAGCACAAATCCTCCCACAGAGATGTCACACTGCACATTTCCCATTGTAACAAAGGGAGTTTTCATGTAAGTTTCCAAAGCATTTATTTTCTCACGACACCAACACTCTGTGTGGAACCAAATCCTCCTTCCTGCAAATTCCTAGATAAGCTCCAGGAGCAGAGACAAACCCATCTCTCATCTTACATGTCCATGTTGATCCAGGGTATTGTTGGTGAGCTTCAGCTTTTGGAATGAGACAGGTTCTTTCATCCAGTGGCTGCCGGGAGCTGGAGAATCTGGATGTATGTATGTACGACAGGGGAGCTGTGGTTCTGCTTTTCCAGCAACTTCCCACTGATCCTTATTCCACTGGGGAAGGCAAAGCAGGAAATTCCATATCAAAGAAACCATGACTCCAGCAACTTTGCTTCACTGCTTAAGGTTGTGGAGCAGTGGTGCCCAAACTTTTCCTGTCACACCCCCCGACCCCACCAGTAATGGAATCAGTCCGCATCCCACCTCCATTACTGCACAGCCCAGGCTTCCTCATCAGAGGAACCTGGGCTGAAGGCAGAGCTGGGGGAAGAACTGGGAACGAGGGAGGAGCTGGAGTTAGAGGCAGAGATGGAATGAGGGCTGAGCTAGGCTGGAGGTGGAGCGGAGCTGCGGCCGGAGCTGGGGCCTGAACAGAGCCGCAGCTGAGGCTGGGGCGGAGTGGGGCTCGGACTCCTTACCTGCTCCCCCATGGGGGTTGGGCATGGGCCTCGCCATGCGCCCTGTTGAATGTTCCTCATTGTCTCCTACAGGGGTGCATCTCACAGTTCGGGGACCACTGCTGTGGAGATCTCTGACACAGATAACCTCCCAGACAGTGGAGTGTGACTGACTGCTGTTGCAGAGGCACTATATAACGCTCCCATGTCAGTGTCCACGTTCAGGCCCCAGTTTGCTCTCTCTCCCTCTCCTGCCTTCAAAGCACTTTGCAAACATTAAGTAACTAACGGCTGCACGGTTATTGTGTCTGTGATTCAAAATAAAATTTGCACAGTTTACATCTTAAAAAAATAAAGGTTATTTTCCTAGCGGCTAGCTGAATCTAGCTGCTGTGCTGCCAAATGGTGGCTGATTCAAAGAAAGGCATAAATCCTCCAGAGAGCATCTAATGTGCAGTGCTCTGAGGGGCATTTACTCCTAACCCAGGCTGGTGAGCAACTAGTGCCTGGAGCATAGAGACTGAGTCGCCTTGTGCAGGTGGCCAGGACACAAATCCCATTTAAGATGGATGGTGGCTTCAAGGGTGCCCAGGCTTTCCATTGGTTCTCTGCAGAGGGGTTGATTTCACTAACCAGAAAGGGCAGACAGAACAACTTTTTTAAAAAGTATTTACCTTGTACCTGAAGTTGTCCATCGGCACAAAATCCACCAGCATGAGGTACTTAGCATAAGGGATCAAGCCAGTGACTTTGATTTTGCACTGCGGAAACATTCGTCTGAAGAAGAAATAAAATCTACGTTATAAAAAGTATTGGGTTTTCTTTAATCGCCCAATCAGGTATTAGGTCTTGTCTGTCTGTCAGGTAAACTACTGGTGAGAGCAGCACTAGTGTAGACCAGCTGTGAGCATTTTTACCAGCCTATTGTCTAATCCAGCTCAGAGCAGGTCGAGATGACACAGTGGTTAAAAAGCCAGCAGTTGCAGGTAGTCTGTCTATTCTAGTGCTCCTACTGTTACAACACTCATAATGCAACAGTGAGGAAATTTAAGAACAAGTTAGTGTAGCCCAGGTTTCAGGCTTATGCTGTTTCTTCCTTACCTGCCAGACTTGGTGATGATCATCTCAGTTCCTACTTGATGAAACTGCATCCAGAGGTCCATGTCTTCTAGGGTCACCACAATGGAGCTCTGAGGGTAAGGCTCCAGGCTGGAGGAAGGAAGTGCATCACACTGAGCTTTCACATCTACCAGGAGAGAGTAAAGAGAGGATGCCTCAGACAGTGAGGAGGAAAGTCAACATGAAACAGCACTATAATGCTTCAGAAGACAAAACTTTGAGAATCAGCATCAATACCAGTTCCCCTAAGGGCTTGGCTACCCTTGCACTTTATACCGCAATAAAGCCTCCCAGAGCGCTCTGCCTTACTCCTCATCCACACTGGCAAGGCACGTAGAGCGCTCTGACTCCCTGGCTGGAGCGCTCCTGGTACTCCACCTCCCCAAGAGGATTAATGGCTGTTGCATATTGGGTCAGTGTGAATGAGGAGTTATATTGCTGCTCTCTGATTGACCTCCGGAAACATTCCATAATCCCCTTAAATCAAATGGTCACTCTTCCCTTTGTTGTGAAATCACTGCAGGAATGCGAAAGTGCCTTTTCAAAGTTCCTTTTTAGACAGCAGCTACTTATCTGCTACTGGGCAAAGCAAACAAAGCAAACATTTACTGAGTGAGAGAGAGATAGTGTGCCAACACACTCTCAGCACTCCAAAACCCCACTCTCTCTCCCCCCTCACATACACACAACACACTCCACCACAACCCCCACATTTGAAAAGCACAGTGCAGCCATTTGAACACTGGTATAGCTGCCCATAATGCACTGCTTCCAATGCCGCTGCAAATGTGACCACGTTAGTGCACTTGCAGCTGTAAGTGTGGACAGACTGGAGCGCTTTCCCTAGTGTGCTCTCCAAAGGCTGGTTTAACCCAAAGCACTCTATAGCTGCAAGTGCAGTCAAGCCCTCAATGTCAGTGCCTGAAAACGTCCAGTTGTAGAGTTTCACATGCTGATGTGGTAAACTGGTCCAGTGTATGTGGTCACCACTTCACCTAGTGACTGGCCTCCCAGAACTATTGAACCCCCTACTATCTCACAGCTTAGAGAGCTTTCCTTCAGTAGAAACCTATGTTTTTGGTTCGGTAGATCCCCACTTTATTCTCATTAACAACTGTGGAGTCTCTGTGTGGTGTGTGGTCACAACTGGCCACACTGAGATAACTTGTCTGCAAAGACCTTTGGCTATCCTGGCTCAGTAAACAAACAGGCTGCCTGTTACAGATATTTTTCAGAGGGCAATATCCTCCTTGGTAGAGATTTAGGCTCCATACATTAGGGATAGTCTACTGGTAAACCGTGGGCCAAATCTGGACTGCCAGATGCTTTTGAACAGACTTCAAAATCTTTTTATTTACTTATTCTTACCTTTATTGCTATTGCAATGTGAAAAATGTTTCTCTAGAGTCTGGATCTTGACAATACGTTGACCAAGAAATTTGGACCTTGACAAAAAACAATTGACTACCCCTGCTGTACATCATGCTAAGTTTACTTGTTCCATTCAGTACTCAGACAGGGATCCACAATGCCGTACATTTCAATCTACCAGTGTTCTTATGTAATCACGGTCACACAAAACATTCTATAGGGAGAAGTAAATTGCATGCTAAGAAAAATGGAAAGATTTTAAGCGGCAAGGAGTGGAAAAGGAGAGAATGCTGGATAGACAGGGCAGCACAAGTGACATAAGCAATCCTAGAGGAAAGTGAAAAAAGGACAGATAGAAGAGCCAAACCTGAGGAATGAAGTTGGTACATAGACATGAGATCTGAGAGGGAGGGCAGAGCTAGACCATGGAAGGTTTTCAAAAATGGAAGACAATTTTGAAATGTATTTGCTAGAGCTAGGAAGTCAGTTAAGAGGGTGGAGAATGGTCCCACAACCATGCCAGAGAGGGTCATTTACAATATTACTCCATTTTATAGTGCAGTCTGAGACATGTGCATCTCTGAGCAGGCATCTATACTGTAGGTGGGGTCCTATTCTTACAGAAAGTTTTAAATTTAGGTGAGTGACAAGAATGCTAGAGATATGGGACTTTACAGAGACTGTCAGTCAAAAAGGCGAATAGCAAAAGGATCACTGAGTAATTTCCAGCTGGGGAGAGCATGTCTGGACCTGATGGTTCCCACATAAAGTAACTTGGGATGTGAAATGTCTTCTTGCTCTTTGCAGAAGTGCTAGTTTACCTTCTAAATTATATGTACCTCGTGGCTAGATATTAGATGAAGGAATGTTTTGCCCAATATTTGTAGGCTGTGGGAAAATAAAGCTTACTTGCCTGTCATGAAATGAAATTTTACTGCTTTAATTTTTCACCGTAACCTTGTTTCATTTGGGGATGTTCTCCCCACATTGGTTTGACATACACTGTAATTCCTGTTGTTCTGAGGGACCTGGTAATGACACAATAGTGCCCAATATTGTTAGGGAATGTTTTAGTCTTGCAGAGTATAGCAAATTCAGCTGTGTTTTAAACTTTGTTTCTGAACTGTGCAACCACACTAAGTACAAGGCTGTAGCACAGTTTGGAAACAGTTAAAACATGATTCAGCCCCTTTACACTATAAACCCAAAACACATTTTAGTCATGTCAAAGGCTACTGTGGTGAAATGTGATCCCTCATCACAGTAATTATATATTTTATTAAAGCTAATGTTAAAATTATATATTACACATGTAAAGGAAAGAGTGTCACTGTAGGCAGGATCACTAATGCTATCCGATGAAGTCTGGATCCAAAGCCCAATTCCATTTCTAGGTCTAAAACCTGACCACACTGAAGTTAGTGGCAAAACCTCCATTGGTTTCTGGTGGATCTGGGTTTGGCCCATGGTCTTATGATAATGTTGGTATTAATTAAATATCCATGACTCTTCATTTGAAGGTATTCAGAACAGCAATGCTGTGATCAGGTTAACAAAAGCAGGTCTACTTTTGCTTAACAGAGAGTGATGCATTATCAGCCATCCACAGCCATTTATTTTAACAGGGGATTGTCTCAGCCTGCATCAGGTCCTGTATAGAAACAAGGGAATTTGTCACCTCATTACAACTTTCCTGAGCAACATCTTTAAACAAATACACATGGAAAGTAGCTAATTATTTCCAGGGAAAGCCGACCCTTTTCAGGATACATCTTTCCATGCAAGAAGCTCAGTGCAATCCAAACAGGTTGTTTCTACAAGATTAGGATGCAAACACCATTTAAACACAATTCTGTCAGTTTGCAAAGGCCTTTAGGTGTTTTGTTTTGTTTTTTATTTTTTTTTTAAAAAGGGCCCTCCACCCTTACACTTTTCCTGCTTTGATCCAACATTAATGAACTGGCTAAGAAGTGACACCTAATTGGTTCACTAACATTAGCCTGTTAACATCTTCTTACTAAGGCTTTTCTCATATCCTCTAGCAGAGACATGAAAGCTGCAATGCGATTGTGCATTTTGTTGTTCAGTGCAGAGCACATATTAAAAGGCATTACAATAAAATTGGGCTGATTTACAACAAGCCACTGTCCAGAAACAGAGATATGCAAACAGATTTGATTGAATTGATAGATTAGATAGGATAGGTAATCCTCATTCCTTCTCCCAACTGTAGTCTACAGTTAGCATTTTTGTAAACAAATTCAAGACCAGCAAATCAGACACTGGGAAAAATTCTGGAAGTCCTTACTCATGCAAGACATATGGTGAAGTCAATAGGAATTAAACTCAGTGGGAGTTTTGCCTCAATAAGTACTGAATTAAAAACAAAATACGGATCTCAGAATCAGGTTCCATAGGAATGAACCCTCAATGAGTGAAATACTGTAGAAAACAGCAGCATGGCCATACATGTTTTCAGGAATTTTAGACTTTCAAACATTATTTTAAAGGTACTGGTTGCTATCAACATTAAACAGTGTTAACACGGTGCACTACACATTTTAAAGGTATATTTTTCTCTGTACGAAGATAGAACTGAAGAGGAAGAGTGGTCGTATGGGTGAAGCAGGGCACTGGGAATCAGGAGGTCTCAGATCTAAACCCTGATCTGTTGTAGTCTTCCTCTCAGAAAATGAGCAAGTCATTAAACCTGTCAGCCTCAGTTTTGCCACCTGCAGTGTTGAAAATAAGATGTTCCTGTCTCATGTGGAGGGAAGCTTAGTTCATGTTTGTGAAGTGCTTTGAGATTCATGGATGGAAAATTCTAGAGAAGTGTCCCAGAAGTAATCCAGCCCTCTTCAGTGAATCCCCTAAAATGCCACAGTGCTGAACTACTGGAAGGTTTGTGGTGTTGTTAAAAAGGGCTGATGAACACAAGTAAAAAAAGTACGTAAATAAAAATCCTCGGCAATCAATACAAGACACAACATGTTGCCCCTCAGGGAATGAAAGCTTATGGAGATCATGACATATGCTGCCTGGTGCTTTCGTTCTTGGAAGGCAGAGAAAACCCAAAATCAAGCTAACTGTGTAATGTGGATCAGAAATGTATTTACCCCCTTAACAACATAATATACAAACATTTTAGATTCCTGTCGGGCCTTTCATCCCAAAGGAACACAAGGTGCTTCACAAACCGGACACACAGCATCAGCACCCCTCTGCATACACTCACACTGTACAAGTCAATATTGACTGGGGAATTTTGAGCAAAGACATGGAGGCAAACCCCAACTAATCTTACAAAAAGTGATAGGAGATCTCAAATGTCCACAGGGAACAAACATAACATCAGTTCGTCCTCTGATTCTGTTGGATGGTTTAGAAAACCCAGTGTTACCCACAAATGCTGATGACTCAATGAGTAATGATTCTTTCCCACCATTTAAAAAAAAAAAATCGTAGCCCACCTCTACCACAATTCTAGATTCACTCCGCACACTAAGACATGGAAGAGTCACCTACCAGGTAAAGCTTGCATTTTTCCATGGACTGTGAAGCCAGAGAGGTTGTGCAAGTCACTGTAGGCAAGAGATCCACCAGAAGTCTTCTCTCACAAAACCAGAACAGTCCAGTTAAAAAACAGAAGGCTTGATTTCCCAAAGAAAGCGAGCGCCCTTCAGTGATCCAGTGTCAAGAGTGACTGGGGCTAGGATGTGATTTCAAGCTAAGCTAGCCAAGGTGAGTTCCTGTTTTATGAAGGCTAATGATCAGGGAGGAGCTTCTCCCCAGGGCTGTCCCCTTGCAGTCCTTTGATGTCCAAAGGGACAAAGAGGAAGGATTTGCAGCAATGGCTGGGACTGAGGGAAGAAAATCAAAGAGAATTAACATGGCTTTGACATACAGGAAACCCTACCGGGGAAATGCACCTTGATTTACTCCTAACACACTTTTAAACAAATAGAGACAAGACCAAAAATGCCAGCTGAAGATGTACCTACAAAAAATAACTTAACTGCAGACAACAGAGGGATTTCCCTCTGGCAGTTTTGGGGTTTTGATAAAACTTTCATCTCCTGAAAAGATTTCCGCATTCCAAACACAGAGCTTGTGGTTTCGTTTAACTGTTGAAATTGTGGACTATATCAATTCAGGAAGACAATGATTTTTAAAAAGCTGATTCCCTCAAGATGAATGAAATATCTGTCTGATGTAACCTTTCACTCTTGTAACACCTTTCTGAAATATCCCTTTTCTTTTGTCAGTAGAGGTCTTCAACCCCACTGGTATTTGGCATTAGCAGAAATTTAAGGGAACACCAAAGTGTTACCTACTTACTATATCTGTCCTTTCAACAGCGCATGGCAGCATAATTTATTTTCTTCTTTATCACATACATTTTCTATTGCATTGTACCCATTAATACAACAGAAATGTTTTCTCTGGGCAAATCCTGATGTGCTTACTACACTCAAAAGTTTTCCTGGCACACCTCTGTTGGTCAGGAGTGTGATTTTTTTTTTTGCTGACAGCTATGCTGGCAAAAGTGTGGAGTTGGCTATTCTATCAAAAAAGTCCTTTTACCTGCATAGTGAATATTGCTTCATGAACTGGCACATCGTAAAAAGAACAGGAGTGTATGTGGCACCTTCGAGAGAAACTAACAAATTTATTTCAGCATAAGCTTTCGTAGGCTATAGCCCACTTCATCGAATGCATAGAATGGAATAGCCTATGAAAGCTTATGCTGAAATAAATTTGTTAGTCTCTAAGGTGCCACAAGTACTCCTGTTCTTTTTACAAGGCCTAGTGTTTGTATTCATTCAGTCACTGAATTCAAGGCTGAGTAGAAACTAATGACTTCGAGTTTGGCCCTTAATGACTTTATCCTGAGAGTGTGACCAATAACATTTGTGCTTACAAGTGCTAAGAGATGGCTAATCAATTCTCATGCATCAGGACATAAACTGACCACCACACAGCCAAGAAAGGCATTTCTTTGCATCCATGTATAACATTTCATTATTGGCTATGTATATTAGGGGCCAAGGACGGAGGCTCAAATATTGATCACTGCCAAACACGGATATTGGTCTTGAATAGACCAGAGTCTGATTCCCTTGGCGAACTCTTGTGTTCCAATCTTCTGCTCAGTTCAAATGGCATGATTAGATGATGTAGGGTCTGATCCTGCTCCCTTTGAAATAGACAGAAGTTTTGTCACTTACTTTAAGGGCAGCAGGACCAGACCTTTAGTTTGGTGCACGAAACACATTTTTTTAACACGGCTATTCCTTTACTGGGCTTTGTTTAAAGTGGACGTTAGCACAGTTAATTTTAATTCAGAAATAAATTAAATCGTGATAAAAGACACCTTCAGCAATAGTAGTTAAAAGCCCGAGATTACTTATCTTTGAACCCCAGTATGCCACTCCTGTCCTCTCAGTTTATTTACACTCATCTCAGTCACATGTGATGACTAGATCTCAAGATGTAACCAGTGCCTGCTCTAGTTTTAATAAAAGGGATTTTCTCTTCTCCTTTATTGCAACTCATTGTCATCTGCAGTAACTTGGCTATGGTAGGTAGGTCCCTCTACCCAAACACAGCACTAATTATATGACTGGATCCAAATCTTGAACATTCTCTAGGGGATGAAAATCTTATTGTCACAGGGCCAAATCTTGAGACTCTTAGGGCTGGGCTACACTACAGGGGAGTCAACCTATGATACGCAACTTCAGCTACGCGAATAGCATAGCTGAAGTTGCAGTACCTTAGGTCGACTTACCATGGCTGCTCCCCCACTGACTCCATTTACCCCTCTCGCCGAGGTGGAGTACAGGAGTCGATCTGGGGATTGATTTAGCACATCTAGATGAGACGTGATCTATCGATCCCCAATACATCGAGAGCTACCTGACGATCCAGCGGGTAGTGTAGCCGTACCCTAGACTCAGACAAAATTCCCTGATGAATTCAGTGGGAGCTACCCTGAGTAAACACTGAATCAAGGCCTGAGGATCTGGCCCAGAAAGGGTTCAAATAGCAACATTTGCAGTCCACTTCTGTAATCACTACCCCATTACCCAAGATCAGTGTACTGTGCTTTGTATTGATAGAAACTGGACAGTACTTGTGTCTTTCTGTTGCTGTGGGTTGAGACTGAAAATGTTGCTCCTTGCCTCACTCTACCTAAGGGCTGGAAACAAAAATATATAATCCATCCTATACCCCAGTTCCTACAGTGATAGGCCCAAGAGCCTTCCTCTTGCTCTACACGGGCACTGACACACACTGGAGCTGAGGTGTCCAAGAGTGTGCTAGGCTGAAAGAGGAGTGTGGGCCATTTCAGGTAGCACATTACACTCTGGGGCATCCCAGTCCTGAAGGGGTAATGTGCCAGTGCTTAGCTCAGTGGGATCAAGAAGAATGTTTTTTGAGTAGCTGTAGAGTGACAGGTTACTGATGCCTGGGAAGACTCCACCTGAGGAGGATTTTTGTGGGACGGGTTAGTCTACTGGTCAGGTCCCTTGAAGAGCCAGGAGCAATCTACCTGACTGCCCCTTAAGATAGGGATGGGAGGATGTCAAATAGAAAATCATAGATTCTCTCTCTGCAGAAGACAGCTAGGGACATCTCTAGAACTGGGGAGCTCAGCCCTTGAAAGAGAGCTTCCTTTTTGGAAGTGGAAAGAAGGTCCTGTGGGGAAGGAGCATCAGCTCTGTTTTGGGGAGAGGAAAGATGACCTTGGGGTAAAGGCAATGGACTGGGAGGGGCACAAGATCTAGGGCTTATTCCTAGAGCGAGGCTTGGTCTACTCTACCAATTTATATCTGTATAACTGAGTGACGTAGTTATACTGACCTAATGTGGCCCCCCCCCACCCCATGTAGACATAGCTACTGCCTCTCAGGGAGATGGAGTACCTACACCAACAGGCGAAGATCTCCCGCCTCAGCTCCAGCTGTGCTGCTGCAGTGCGGTAGGTGTAGACAAGCCCCAAGTGGCACAGATGTTGCAAAGCTGTTCAGGATAAGGGACTAAACTTGTCTTTCCTTCAAGTCACACTTGCATTGGCTCTAATTTCCTAGGTGAGCGGTGGTTCCCTTGTTCTCATCCTGTCATAGGGAAGAGGGCATATTATCTCCTGAAATCTAGGGAAAGGTGATGGGAGTATGGAAAATAAACTAAACAGATCGGTAATGACAAGAGAGGGCCCTTCACCCTGTACAGGCTGACTGACTGTGGATCCTGAGGCTCTGGATAACAGCAGCTCTGGGACAAGGAACAACAGAGACTCCTCAATTATATGTTAACAAGAACATGAAAAAGATCTGAAGACAAACTGTTCCAGAGTCAGACCTTCTCCTTCAGTTCTCCCAGTGCCACAGCAGCAAGTAGAACAGTCTTGAAAATGACTCTGGTTGCTCTCCCCACTGATAAGGGAGAAGCAGCCACTGAATCCTCCTTCTGAGCCCTGATTTTCTAGTAACACATTTTCTGCCATAGAAACGCATACGGGGGCCGTAACCAGAGGATACGTCTACACTGCAATAAAAATCCCACAGGCATGGCTGCAGTTGGCCCAGGTCAGCTGACTTGGGCTCCTGGAGCTTGGGCTGTGTGGCTGTACAATTGCAGTGCCGTCTGCCTGAGCCTGGGCACTGGGAAGGGTCACAGAGCCCAAACTCCAGCATGAGCCCAACCATCAACACTGCAATGTTTAGCCCTGCAGCCCAAGCCACTGAGTGGGTTCTGAGAGCTGGAGATCTGCCCTCATAGCAGAAGATGGGAGAAGAAAGAGAAAAGAAGGTCACATTCAAACCAGCGGTGAGCTGGAACTCAGTCAACAACTGCACAGCAATAGCATCGCTGGGGATTTCAGACAAGTGCCCCACCAGACTGTCAAATCTATCAGGACTTAGTGCGATGCCTTTTATTGGTGTACACACAGTATCTCCCTCGTCCACTTCATCTGGACACCCCTGTTTCTGGCAACATATTTTCTGCAAACACTCCAATTCCTTTCATCTCCTCCCAGCTGATTGATGGGGAGGTGGGGTCATTAATTACCAATTACTAGTTAACAGCTAGAGCTTTCTCAGCCATTCTAGCAGATGGAGAGGTTTTCAAAAGGGAAGAAAAGTGAATTTGTTATAATTGCTAGATAGTGAGGCTAATAGCAGCAAAACCCATGAAATTCACCACCGCCAAAGTGGAATTTAACACATTACCCTCTGTCTGTCTGTCCCTAGTGTGCCTCAGGCTGTGCACTGAGAAGTCAGATACCAAGGGCTGGCCTCTAACAATTCATGAGCAAATTGGATGGGTGGGAGGGATGAGGGTGAAGGAGGGGGATAGGTGGGGGTGAGGTAGTGAAAGGTGAAAGTCAATGCCGTGTACAGTTCTACACCCAGCACATTTACAGCAGTGGGGTAAAGATGGTGAGGGGCTGCTCCTAGCATCCTGAAAGGAATGAGGAGGGGAAGGCATATGGCATATGCCAGTGGATATGGGATGAAGGGAGAGGTAAACACAGCATTTATTTTTGTCTCTCTAATGAGCTGATCTCAGCGCTTTTAACAAAACAACCTTTTTCTGGCCAATTTCATAGCATGTGAAGAGTTTTCAATGACAATTTCAACCCTCTCTCCATCTTTTAGCAGAGGACACACAGCAGGACTTTGTGCTGAATTGGCCCACATGCATACACCACATCAGATTCCCAACTTCTTTTGAACCACTCACATGTGGATTTGTCTCAACAAAGATCAGTATGTCAGCAATCCTGTGGCCTAAGCTTGCCAGGTTCCAAGGAGTGTTGTGATGCAATAGACATCCAGATGAGGAGTAATGATCTTTTTGGATAGAGGTGACCTTGAAAGTCACGTGTGTGAAACCTTGTCACTGCCACCTCCAGTTGTGCTTGGTAGCCAGAGGTTTATTAGATATAGGCCTCTGTGCACATCACAATTTCATGGCTGTGGAATTGGCTGCAGAATTATGTGCCAGAACATGAGCCTTCATTTTTGTTTTTAAAAAGGACTGTTTCTAGCCCTGCTGGTTGTTAAGAGAACATTAAAAACATGAATTAGGTGTAAATGAAGCAGCTTGGTCTTCCTGAGTCTGCAATCAGCCAGAAAAAATGGTTCAGAGAAGCATATTGCAGTATTTTCATCTCAGTGGGGTGTTACCTCTGAAACCTAAAAATAGCAATGTTGGCATTTTAACTATTAAACATTTTAGCAGGGACTAATGTGTTTTTCCCAAACTGTCTCCTATGCTTTCCCAAATGCCAAAAGACCCAGCTGCCCACACCTCCCTTGGCCTCCTTTGATACTAGCATTAGCGCTGCATGCATGTATCTCTGGAAGAATGAAAATGTGTGGAGGACCTACAGTTAATGGAATTTAATACAAAATAAACAGCAGGTGCTTCTATCCTGACTGTTCATTAAAATACTCCATTAAACATTTTCTAATAAATCAGACACGTAATTTCCAGATTGCTATGGAATCCAGAGACACTGAGATCAAATTTAGGTCCAGCTCGCTGGTGAGTACCCAGAGCCCTGATTACGTGCACATGGACCCCTCAGCGAGGAGCAGCGTGCCCACAAAGACAGAGCACACTGAATCTACTTGCCCTTAGAGAAGGTGGCAGGATTACTCCCTTTTAGGTCTGGAGCAGCACACAATGGCACTAATGAACACTCCAGTATCTAAGCTAGCTAACTAACAGTGTCCTGGCTAGACACTGACTTCAAACATCTCACAAGGGACAGAGAGAAAAGAAAAATGCAGAAGTCGTTCTCTAAGCAGAGCAGACACTTCTGTAAGAAGTATATTTAGTGGACTGAGCATAGAACTGGGAGTGAGGACTGAGAGATTCTATTCCTGAGGTTCCCACTGACTCAATATCATCCTGGGCAAGTTACTTATGCTCTCTCTTCTAGGGCTTGGTTTCCACAAATGTGGGGATGTGAAGCTAAAATCAACTGATATCAGCAAAGTGTTTTTAGATTCCCAAATGAAGGGCTACAAAAGTGCCAAGTATTGCTATTATTCAGAAAGACTCCCCAGTGAGCAGAACTTTCCACAGGTTGGTTCAAAAAAATCCAATTTCCTCTCATGCTGTAGCATAAGGAAGGGTTTCTTGACAGCTGCTTACTACAGCTCAGGTGCTGCAACCTTTTCTTTTGATGATGAGTATTTGCACTTTTTAAGTGGACACATTTTGGTTGCTATTTTCCAGGAAATCAACTGTCATGCTTAGGTTTGTCACTTGTTAAACATTCTGTTCAGATGTTCATAGCCCAGACCCATGTGAGAGGCTCAGCAGCAGACAGAGTTTTCGCGTGGCTGCTAAGCCACAAATTGCATTGGTCCTCAAACCATCTGAGCATTCATAAAAAGAAAAATCACTCTTGGGAAAACAAAGGTAGCTGAAAAGGTTAAATGCAAACACGTTGGTTGAAGACGGCCTGTTGGTAATAGTGCCATGAACTGTTTGAGGCAGTGTGCTGGGTCCTGGTCACCCACCTGTTCCCACCCCAGAAGAGGCTGCATTTAAAAGGTGCCGTGTGTAGTTTATGGTGGACTTTGGGACCATGGGGTGAAAAGAGCTCATGCAAATGTACAGTATATTACAGCATTAACTTAGGCTTTGCCTCTTCACAGAGGATTGTGGATTGAGCTATCTGGCCAAAGAGTTATACTTGTGAATTGGAGAAACGAAGCTGCTCTTCCCTTCCTTCCCATATTCATATCCCCTCTATAATATGCACTCACTTCTCCCAACTGGCTAGTTAGCATTGAGACAAGAAGGGAAACACTTAACGGCCACTTAACAGGGCAGGCTGAGTTTGGGCTCAAAGGCTACAGTCCAGAGTCAAATGCAAAATTTTGGGGCCTTAGGCTCTTTCAAGTTTTCACAGACTCCTGATGTTAGCTGCACTGTTTTCCTGTCAGCCCATTGTGCCTCCCAGACACTGCTCAGCACTCCATCTCATTCAAATCCACAAAAACACCTTTTTGAAAGGACTTTACAGCTAGGATGAGACATGACAGCAAAAACAGCTTCACAACACAGTACCCAAGATGAGAGTAACTACAAAGCACAACACAGCACAGTGCTGCTTTTCTTGCACACCGCATGGGAATGCGCCAGTATATTACTGCACCTGGGCATTGTATAAGGAAAAGCCAACGACAAAGGAAGAATCCAATCACCTCCAAACCTAGTACACATTCATTTCACAAGGAGAAGGCAGCAACAAAAAGCTGCAGGTTAAAATACACACAATGTTAAGAGAAGCAACATGGAAAGTATATACAGCATGTAACTCAAACATTGAATATTGGGGGTTGAATTAAACCAGGACCCAGATCAAAACAAGCCCTGGACATAGTTTTGCTGAATAAAAACCCAAATTGACATGGTTTTGCAAAACAAAAGCTGTTTTTAGGTTTTCACCATCAACTCTAAAAAAAAAAGAAGGGCCAAACCCAGAATGATGTATCCTAATCTTTTGGATTTTGAGGGGTTCAGATAAAATAGGATCCTGATTTTTTTTTGTAAACACTCTATTAGATCTTACAAACAATTACAGAATAAGCCAGAACTTGAACATTTAAAATCCGCTTGCAAATTAAATAGTTTAGCTTCTGACATCAGCTGTTTACATAAACATTAGACAATTGTTTCTGTGTAAGACTCTACTATATCCCACCAAGGTTACACTGTCATAGCATTAAATTAATAAACAACAAAATAAAGGAGTCTATGGGACAAGTCACATGCATAGTGCTAATGTATATGCTTAAGATTTTGCAGGCATGGGGTGAAAGTTTGCTTGAAGGAGTGTGAAGTGCTGTCTACAACATAATTTTATGGACTTATCTCATAATAGCATCATATTTGGATAAAGATAATCAAGATACCTAGGAATATTATTAACAAAGCAGATACAAAATTTCAACCAGAAAACAGAATACTTGGGACAGATAACTGAAATACATGATTAAAAAGTAAAAAAATAAAATGGATTAAAAAGTTATGTCTACCTGGGAAATACTTCATGGAAATTGGTCTTGCCACCCTCTAACACAAACTGGTTATATTTTGTGTGGCATATGCCAGAAATGGAAGAACTCACACATACTCTTCCCAAATACAAAAAAGAAATTCATGTCCATTTGGTCTTCCCTCCTTAATTACTTTAATGATTCTACTCACCACCCAAAAAGCAATGAATAATTGACATTTGTAGGGCATTGGTGTTATTTCTTAATCTCCAATAATGTGTTGTCTCACAGCAAAAGGAATAATACGACAATGAAGTCATACATAATGGATTTCAATAGAGGGAACCTATGATATTATCTCTGTCACTCACACTATTTCTACACTTATAGTGCAACAGTGCTGTACTTGTACGGCTGTAGCCTTTAGTGCAAACGCTCACTATAGCGATAGGAGGGGTTCTCTCATTTCTGTAGCTAATATATCTCCCCAAGAGGCTCTAGCTAGTTTGACAGCAGAATTTTTCCATCAACCTAGCACTGTCCACACTGGAAGGAGGTAGATTTTTCAAGCCGCTGAGAGACATAGCTATGCCAATGTAAATTTTCAGTGTAGACAAGCCCTCAGGAATTAAGTAAAAGTTGCTGATGTTCTAAATATATTATTATGATGGAATTCTTTTACCAATATATTTTATTATTATAAAAAAGATGATTCATTTTTTTCTCTTTGTGTATTTATAATATGTAATTTATAGTTATAATAAGAACAAGGCCTGACTGCATTTACCATGCTATACAGCCATGGGATACATACACTGTATAAGAAAAAAACCCCAGAATTAGGTACCCAGAGAGAATACAGGCATTCTACAGGAGGAAGGAGTTGAACCCAGAGAGCTGGAGGATGTATATAGAATCCACAGAAGAATCCGACCTGAGGGACTAAGTTACAGGATATATACCTGTAGATCTCAGAAGATGAAACTGAATGCAGAAGTAGACTCACAAGGTGCATCCTAGATGACTGGTTCTGAAACTAGGAACAAAAGTGATGATAGGATACATATATTGTATAGGGAAGCTGAAGCCAGAAAAAGAGAGACATAAGATATGTTCACTATAGGAAGGAAGCACACTTCAATCAGAGTGGTCTCAAATATATAGTGAAAGAAAAAACCCATTCAGTTTACTGGAGAGATTCTGAGACATATTTTCTCTCACACCAGTTGATCAGCACCTGGTAGCAAAAATGATATCTGTGTCAGCAACAGAAATTCAGGCAGAACCCCCTATGTGTTACCAGGAATGGAAAGCAGAGCCTGTCAGATTTCATGGATTCCTGAGGTCTGGCTGTGGGATCATACAGCCCATGAATTCCCATTCATTTGCATAGCCTTACATCACTGCTGCTCTGTCTCTTTCATGAAGCAATTTGTTTCTATAGGGTTTCCTCCCTGCCAATCTTTAGTTAGTAAGTTCCTCATCCTTGTGATCACAGGCCTGAGTGCAAACTCCAGGCAGGAATTGCAGACGTAAGGCTCCCTCCCCCAATTCCAGTATATTGTGAAATGTTTATGACCAGGATCTTATGGCTCTGGAGGTGCTGAATAGCCTGTTTTCTCCAAGTTTCAACTCCTGATGGGCAGCTAGAGACCAACTTTTAGCCGGTTTGGTCCCTAGTTGTGCATTTTATTACCCAGTTTGTCTCTTCAGCTCACATTTGTAAACTCCTGAGTAAATTTCTCCCTGGTTAACACTCTGGAGCTCAAAGAACTTTTCATGTTTTTTATTACATCCTTAGTGATTAAAGGGAAATTTAAACCTCAAAATGTCCCCTGCCGTGATTATAAAAGCACAGCATCATTTTGGGTAGACGTGTTTTTAAACAATAAATTAAAAATTAGCCCTCCTAAAGTGGACAAATGTTTTTAAGTTAAGTGTGGGATGTTATTAACAATAAATAAATTGCAATTCCTTCATAGATCACTGGGTGGCATGTGAGTGAGTTGTATGGGTCATTAAAAGAGGTAAATTCTAATTGGACTGAGGGCAGAAGGGATGTGAAACAGATGTATTACACTAAAAATATTAGACTTTATCCATCTTATGTGCTTCTGCTAATAATATACCGAGTTCCAATCTCACATCTACGTTAAGGAATCACTAGCATGAAAGTGTAGACCACCCGTGCGTCTGTGATGAGAAAATTTATTTAACTGACCAGCACTTTAAAAGCTACAGTATCTTCTGCAATAGGAACACAGATTTTAAATACAAAACAAATGTCTATAAAGTACAATCAATGGAAACATTCAAATTCTGTGCTAAAATTTCAAATGGGAAGGTAGGAGAGAATTGAAATTGGAACTGGGTGTGATGAGCTCCTTCTAGGAGTGGCTTATGTTCAGCTGTATAATTATCGTTATTGGAGGGAAGTGGTTTGTTATGGTAAATTATATGAAAAATCATAGTCTGGGCATAGTAAGAGCCAGCATAAGTGAGCTTGGGGCAAGCTTTGGGCGTGCAAAGAAAAACTGCTTGCTTTACCCACCCATGCCACTAAGTTTTGTGTAGAGAGCTGCTCCATGGCTCAGTCTCAGTGGAGAGACCAGTATCCTCGCTGTGTGGCTACAGATTCACTGGAGCGGGGATCACAGCCTGTCTCCTCAACACTTGCTTGCTTTACCACATCAGTACCTCTAACACTTTTCCCTCTAGAATGAAGGAGAAAAACAAATTCACCATCAAACAGCATATGAAAATCTATTCAGATGCACATTTCCAGGCATTCAGACAAACACATCATACCTGCACCCCTGTAAACACATATACTCACCCTCCACACTGCAGCTCCCCCATATGTAAGGATGCCATTTGTACTTCTGCACACACATTCAGACATACTAGCAACAAGCATGGACACATACATAGACACAGAAACATGATTCTTACTAAACACAGACATATTTCTTTTATTACAGACATACACATGTACACATGCTTAAATACCACAATGCTTATTTCCAGACATATATCAACAAGCAGCATTTTTCTGTTCACACATCTCTCTCTCATACATGCACATTTGATCAATCTGCATCGATAAACATTATGTCTACAATTCTAATGCTTTTTCCAGGGTATTTCTCTAGTGCATGTGCACAGCTGAAGACAGTGAATGAGCTAGCAGGTTAAAGCTGCCCTTTCAAACGATTTCTCATTTATTCTCCATCCACACTTTAGGCCCTGACTATAATGAAGCTAAAACTGAGTTTAAAAAGACATGTTCAAACTTGGTTGTTTGTTGTTATTTATTTAGTGTGTGTGGTTGGTAAGCATGGTGGCTTTATATTCGTGTTCATGCTCAGAAGAGTTAACAATCGCCAGGTAGATGAACAACAGAGATGACAACAGCAGGAGTGTAGGGAGAAAGAGAATAACAACAAAAAACAGAGGAAAGAGAAGAGCTCATGAGACAGCATTGTTGGATCATCAGAACTGGTCTTTAACATGCGTTGTCTGGCTAGTGTGGATGGCCACAACCATATTTATAATTATGCTCAAGCTTGGATCTTTACAGGTTTGAATCATGGTTCTAATAATGTACGCCCTATCCATGCTGGCTGGTATAACTATGCCAGGACTGGGTTTAAGGGGAACTCTTTAACTATGTTTCCCATATTTTCTTTAAAGATCAATTCAGATAACGCCTTTGTGGGCTTAGTCTCTGTTCCTCTCAATAAAGTTTACCCTATCTGGATTTAGAATAACCAAGAGATGAACCAAAGCAGTCTCAGAAAAAGGAATGTTATAACAAAATTGAGAGTACGCTAGCCTTTTGGGAGGAATCTCCACCAATTTGCTACTACTAACTCACTACTACTACCCTAGTGATAGCAATGGCAGGAATATTCGCATAGAAAAAGCACCCGTTTTTTTTAATTGTGGTGTCCTCTAAACCTGCCTTAAGTAGGTCTGGCTGACTGACACTGTACTTAAAATGCTGGTTGCCAGCGTGTTCTGTCTATACCACTTCTACCACCATCTCTACCACTAATGGAGCTGAAGCTGTGGGAGTGCTATTTCCCCCATAAGTGTAATACAGACATGTCCTAAGTGGTTTGGCATAACAGGAACAGCTGAAGGAGCTTTCTTACCGGTTCTTCTTATAGCTGAGCCCATTCTCTCGGAACCCCTTTGCAAATGGATTGTTATCAATCTTCAGCTGGGTAACCTGTGATGGGGAGATACAGAGGGAGAGAAGGAAATGGAAAGGAGAGAGGGATGGGAAGATGGAGACACAGAGAAACGAAGAGAGGAAGAAAAAGTCAGAAAAAGGGAAATAGAGGGAGAGGAAGAGAGAAGACAGAGGAAAGGATGAGAAACAGGAAGGAGGGGTAATGAGAGAGAGAGAAGTGGAGAGGAATAGAAAAAGGGGGAAGAATGAGTAAGGAGAAAGAGTGAAAAAGACCATGTTCATTATGTGCATATTCCCCAGTCTATTGGTGAAATGGCTTCAGAGTCAGACTATTCAAAAATGGAGGTTATTAAGGAGCAACTGGGACAGGAAACCAGAAAGAAGAAAACAGAAACCTGGAAGATGAAGCTGGTGAAATCAGGGCACAATGTTGTCCTCAAAGGCAATAGCCCACATGATCCTATTTCCCAAGCCCTTCACTTAAAACCAATAGGCTGGTTTTTGAGAGAATGAACATTTTCCATATGACCATTAGAAACTTCACAGGTTTTCTTATTTTTGTTACTACAAGTTAACCAGGAAAAAGGAGTCTCTAATGTTTTGGTACAATTATGTTAATGTCACACAGAAAGTTTGTGGGATATATTGCATTCTTTTCATATTTAGAGTGAATTTGGTGGTCTTTATTAAAGTGAAGAATAGATAGTACATGCTAGAGTCAGCTATGGTGCAGATATGAGCTGTATATGATGGCCAGTATAGCTCTGCCAATACATCCCAGTCCTGATGTTATTGCACCCTTGGCTATTCCTGGACTGAGTCTCTCTTCAGACAAAACCATGAAAAATTATGGAGTATTTTTTGTGATGTGGGCAAATGTCATTAGCTACGTTACCAAACTCACACTTTTAAATTTGTGCTCAGAGCTAGGATTTGTACTGAGGTCTCCAGGGTGTTAACTAATAAGCTACCTTTGTGTATTGTTAATAGCTTTAACACCAGAGAACCTGAATCTTTCCCCATCATACCTTTAATTTCCACCTCTTAGTGGTGATGCTCATTTTGCTTGAAACAAGCTTTATTTACCCCGAATTGCACCAGGTTCACAGAAAGTCACAGACAGAGAGGATGGAAGGAGTTAGAGAAAAGCTACCTTGGAATTCTGATAGGCCGTCACAGCCATAAAAGTTGTTTCTGGGAACACAAAGCTGGCCACAGTATTCCAGGGCAGGGTGAGTGTATGTGTGCTGGTCAGCACCACATGGAATCGTGGTTGGTATTTGTGCATTGAATGCAATATAATCTAAAGCCAAAGAGAGAACAAGCAGTCAGGAGGATTTGATAACAATGTTGAACTCTGTATGGCATCACTCTGATGAACTCAATGTTCCTGGAGGAGTCACCTCTTCAGATGCAGTAGCATGTTGCATACCACGCCTTTTAAATAACTGCTCATGTGCAAGTGGGATACAGATGACACTAGGTGTAAACAGAGTGGAAGTGAACACCATATCATACTTACCCCTGAAGGTTTGACTTAAATAAACAAAAGTCTAGAATAAATTTGAAGCTTAGCTCTATCCCAGGGCCTGATCTTACACTTGGTTCTTTCTAACCTCTCTTGCTCTCCGCCTTGATTCTCTTTGAATTGGGACCTCCTACTCCTGACCCACTTGCCCTTCCCACTCACCATAGGTAATTGGGAGCGGAACTTGTCTACTTGTGCTCTTCCATCTCTCTGGAACTTTCCGCAGAGCTGTACACTGAAGTGAAAACCTTCCTTTTCACTTTAGTTTAGAATTGTCTCCACATCTGTGGAACAGGTGGGAATACGAAAATTGCTACTGTATAGACAGATAGTTCATATGGTATGGGATTGCCCTGGGGGAAGAAGGTCTACAACAAATGAGATGTTTTTAGTCAAACTAGGGAAACAGTAAAAGTCAATGTACTGCAGGGTACATATTGGAAAGTAACACATGGCAGAACAGGGAGGTAGCAAAGCCTCCCTCTATGGCTCAGGTGTAAGCACACCTCTAGGAATAGGTCCAATTCTGAGCACTTCACTACCAGAAATTTATTGCCAAACTGGAGGGAGGCTGGAAGGACCATTTTATTAGGAGAGATTAAAATAGCTAATAGCTTGGGTAAGTGATGGCTACAGGGTGAGATAAGAAAGGGACGTAACAGTATATATATATAAATACCAAGGAGGGAGAGGAATAATTTAGGGTGCTACAAAGGCGGGGGTGGGGGGTAACAGCATAAATAGGGATGAAAATGAGACAGGGAAAATTTAAGATGAACATCATGAAAAACATCCTGGCTGTGAGGTATTAGATGTGCAACACACTCCCAAAAGAAGGGGTGGAAGCCTCATTGTATGGAACTTTTAAAAGTAGCCTGAACAAAGAAGGAGTAGGGAACAAACCTGCCCTGGCAGGGAGATGGGTGAGGTGCTCGAATAGACCCTTCCATTGGGTATAATTCTGATTAATATTAATATCAGTTCTGGGAACATGAAAGAATGATTATTATTCTACTTGTTGTGAATGAACAGCATGGCATGGCATTAGACAACTTCATAGTGCAGTGCTCCCTATAAACCAATGGTTTGTAGCACCACACATTTATTCTATGTACAAGTGAAATGGTCAGGGTTTTCCTTACATGGTCACACTGCTCCAGAGTATTGTTGGTGATCTTGAGTCTCTGGAAGGAGACTGGTTCTTTCATCCAGTGACTGCCAGGAGCTGGAGAATCTGGATGGAGGTAGAAGTGACTGGGGAAATGAGGATCAGCTTTTCCAACTGCCTCCCAGTGGCCACAGTGCCACTTATACTGAGCGTTGTCCGAAGGTATGATATCCACCAACATCAGGTAGAGAGAGTGAGGGTTCAGGCCGGAAACAATCACTTTGCAAGGTGGGAACATACGTCTGCACAGAGGGAGAAGGAAGAGAGCGGAAAAAGAGATTTCATGGCATGCTTGATGTTTGCCCTAATCTGACACCCCAGTTCTTGTTTAGGGCCTTCACTTGAAGGAATTACAGTGCCTTGGGAGCTCAAGGCACTGACTTCTTGCACTGATAAATACAGCAGGCCAAATTCTGCCTTCAGTTACACCTATGCAACCCCTGTGAAGCTGTTTACTGCATCTATTGAGGGCCAATGGAACTGCATAGGGATAACAGAGAGCAGAATTTGTCATTCTGTGTGTAATGATAATCGAAAATCCAGACCAAGTAATATACTGCAACAGTCCATATCAGGATTTGGAGAGCTCACATTGGGCATATGTCTGTAAAACTATTTAGAAGGGGGAGTACTTGCCACTCCTTTGAAAAGACACAGTGAGGTTCCTACCAAAGGCCCAGCATAATATCCATGCTTCTGCAGTGCATCCCAACTACTGTCTTGGTCACTGTTCATGATGGCTGGGGTATTACTGCTCTTACTGGATCACACAGCACTGCCCTTTCCCTTTAGTTCACCTTGTAAAGCTGTTCCCAGGAATCATCTGACCCTCAAGTGAATGGCTTGGTTAGGGTGGTGTGAACCTTGCACACTCAGAGCACACTTTATAGTGTTATGCTGGATATGTGAATTCATCACATTCATCTGGTGACCCTGGTTACTAGTAGGTAGACACAGCACTTGGCTGGCTTGACCCAGAGAACAAGTGAGAGACAGAATGGTAAAATAGTAGCTTTGGCTTTGCACAGCAGATGGCACTGCAGGTGGGGTGTACCTAGGGCGGGTGAATGAGTGTGGAAGGTAACATGCCACCAGTATTCTTGGCAATACAGGTTTGCTCTCACCTGCCAGATTTGGTGATGATCATTTCAGTGCCAAGTGTGTAGAACTTCTCCCACAGTGCTTTGTTCTCCAAAGAGAGATGGACCCTGCCATAGGAACCACTTATGGATGGAGGGAAGCAGCCCTCATTATTGAAGGAAGTGAGTTGTGAACTCTGAAGGGGTATCATCTGGAATTGAGAGAACAAGCCTCGGCATCTGCTGCATGGGAGGACAGGGTCACAGTCTCACAGGAGAAGGGGAGAAAAGAGAAAAGCAAACACATTAATGTATGTTCCAGAGAGCAGCCCACACAGCTGGAACAAAAGCAATCCAGCTGCAAATGGAACATGTAAGAGGAAAGGGAGAATCCCTGTGAGGAGAGCTGTGGCACTTTACACCTATGCCAGGGAGAACATCCTGCAGGCAGGGTCACCTCCACATCTATACTTCTTGCTACAAGCACAGTGGGTCTCTTTGTAGGCACTGAGAGGCTTAGAACACCAACCCCAAATATTTTGTTCCCAAGCGATCTGGTGAGCAGTACTGACCATGGAGGAGTTTCGGCTACCACCTGATCAGACTGCAAGCCATGATTCCTTCACATTGAAGGCAAATGAGTTTGCCCACTGAGTCTTTGACAACTTCTGAGAAGCAACTAGTGGCAATGAAAGGAAAGACATGGCAGCACCATGTTAAACTGGCCATACACATCAACAAGCACCGTGCTGAGCAAGGCCACATTCCCCATAAAACATCGTCTGCCTTACTTCCATAGACAACGGTTCTGACACTCTCCAGTGTTCATTCACTCACAACTATCTTTTCTACACTTCAAAGCAGACCAGATTCAGTACAGCCCCAATGATACCCTGAGAATTCTAGGGACAAAAAGAAGGTAACGTGGGAAAACTGAATGAAACAGGGAAATACATGCTCATTATTCAACCCCCCAAACATTCCCAACCTGCTCTAGACCAGCATTTTTGTCTGAGAATCCTTGCTACAAAGGGCATCCTAGTGCCAGGCTGAGTGGACAGAACCAGAAGGTCATCCCGAAATCTGCAACAGGGTCTTTTGTTTGGTCTCTGGGAGAGGAACACAACAGAAATCTACTCAGACACAGCCTGGGATGACGAAATCATGAGCATATTCAAGCACAGACTTGCAAGACTATTTTAGAGGAGGTAGAATGCTTACAGGTTAGGATTGCCCGAGCCATCTCTTACCTGGCATTAGCATCGGTGCCCTGTGTTGGTGGCCCAAGCTGCAGCTTTCACCATGCTGGTGCTTGTATCGACACTGGTGCCTTGAGCCACCGATATACAGGTCCCTTGAGGCATGAAGCATCGTATAAGAACCTGCAGAGAGGCAGAAGGGCTCGGACTCCAGTGTTTGCCAAGAGAGGCAGGGAACAGCTTAAAACTTGAGCAGGCAAACCTTCAAATTTGCCATAGGAACAGAAGGGATAAAAGAGGGAGAAGTGAACAAAGGAGAGATGGAAAAGAGAAATAAGGGAAAGAGTCAATGAAAGGAGGCAATAGAGATGAAATAATAAAGATCCTGAGGATGTATACTGGCAATGCAGGCTTCCCTCTGTCTTTAGTATCCTCTCCCTGAACTTGGGGGTCTTGCCATTGGCTTTTGTATCCAGCACAGGAATGACAATAAGAAAATCCTATATTTCCACACTTCATAATTCACAAAACCCCAACTGTCTGCTCCTGAGGGAGGCATGACACTGTGTGAATGTCGCTAGCTTCATATGCACTCCCTCCACCAGCCCAGCAACTGGGCCAGAGGTGATAGGTGGGTGCCACATTATTGAGCAGGCCGGCAGCCAGAGAGGTTTCAGTCACCCCAAGGTGACTCTGGAGGGTCGTGGAGGTATTAAAGCTGGCAGCCATCCTGTTAAGGCTGACAAAAGATTGATCCAGGGATGAATGAAGCTATTTTATTGTCATTCCAAAGTGTGATGTTTACAGGCTGCTCTTCTCACAGCTTTCAGAGAGCTTCCGATGGCTCTCTGGGGAGGAGGCAGCTTCAGTTTATGCCCACAACATCCTCTCAATGCCTTTAACTCCAGCACAGCATCCAAGACTCCCTTCTTCGCCTTAAAAGTCTGAACAAATTCCTGCCACGATCAGGCCCCTGGTTCCACAAATCAAAATCTTCTTTCCTGTCCCTAGGAGCAACTGCAGCTGAGAAATAGGGGACACCCCATAAGATTCCTTCTACCCTGGCCTACCTTCTGGGAATTCAAACACCAAGGCTGTCCAGGTCCAAATTAACAAACACAGAATGGAGATGGGCACTTCTTTCCTGTCTCAATTCTAGTGTTCATGAGAAGTGTCAGACTGTGCCCTGGAGATTGCTGTCCTGTTTATCCACAGAACAGGTACAGCATTGGCAGGAGCATGCTGTCCCCACATTGTCCCGCGAATGTGCCCCAGCCCTGACCTGGAGGTACCAGGACGACGAGATGGGCCAGGATTATTTGTGGCATCTCTCCTGAGGCTGCCCACTCAGGTCGAGGCATCTGTGACATAAGCACTGATCCATTGAGAACAGGAAATGGACTCAATAGCTCTTCATCCAAAGGCTTTTGCACAGGCGATACAGCCACTTTATGAAGCAAAGTACATTGTAACATGTAGCTACAGAAGAAATGATAGCGGACAGCGGAGACCACTGGGAGATCAGGAGGGGTATGTTTTAAAGGTGATTTTTGCACTGAAAGCTTTCCTAGACATTCCTTACAAGTGGCCCCACAACCACACAGGTCTGATTCCTGCTCCCACTTCAGTGGAATCAGGACTGGGCGGAAGGTGCTGGGCCATCAAGAGACTCCGAAGGAGAGAAGTGGGGAAGAAGAGAGGCCAGGAGGGCTCTAAAGCCCCTCTCTTGAGTAACCCACAGACTGGTGCCTTTGGAAACTCTAGACACTTGTGCCCACAGAGGTCTTCCCCTCCTGGCTCCAGTCACCTGAGATGGGTCAAATTACATAAAGTTCACACACCTATCACACAAGAGGATCAGTATTCATTATTATGGAGTATGCCAGCCACTCAAACACTGGGGAAGTGGAGTGTAGGTTACCTGCAGTTACACACTGCAATGAAAGCGAGGCTGCATCCACACTGCAGTGTGTAGCTACAAGGTGGTGCAAGGCTCTGTCTGGGAAGGCAGGGAGAAGGGCTCAGCAGTGGGGAACTGGGCCAGACCCTTTCCCCCTCCCCTGCTGGAACCTTTCACTGGAGCACAGACAGGCTTTGACAGGGGGGAGCTACTGGAGTCCCTCCCCACTATCTCCCCCTTGCTGCAGTCATTCACTGCAGCAGTGAAAGGACACTACACTGCTAAAAATAACATAGACATCGGAGGCACTGGTTGGCCCTCTCGAGAACTGTCAAGGATGTATACCCGAGGGTTTGTGTGTCTGCTCTGTAAACCTGAGCAGTGCATCACCCTTGACACTGCTATTTGTACCCAGGCTAGCTGGGCATGAAGTGCCTGTACTCTACTTGCTGCCACAAAGGTAGATGTACCCTGTGAAAACCATTTGGGGTCATGTTTTACAAAAGCAGTATTGCCAACCCAAGTTTCAGCATTGTGAATTGGCTCCTCCAGCCCCCAATCACAAGAGCAATTTAAAAATCAAGTTATTTTTCTTTGCCTTCAGGTTTTAACCTTTAGGGTTCTGGTTTTTAAGCCTTCTCCACATTCACGAGGGCTAGAAACTTTCATTTAAAAACCAGCAAGCTCCGAGTATTCACATGACTCCAAGAGTCATGTCTGAGAAAATTTTTTATTATGGCTTTGCTTTTACTGACTGGCTGGAGCTTCCAAGGGAGGGAATATCCAACCACATCATGCTCATCCTCACAGCTTCTATCCATGACACCAGGCATTATAAGCCACTACTTTAAATGCTTCTTTATTTCTCTCTTATGAAAGAGATGATGAGACCAGAGTGGGAGTTTATGCTTAAACCGTTTTAAAAATTACCTGACCATCTTGGTCTCATTATTTGTCTGCCAGCTATAGGGAACTGAAGTTGACAGTGAAACTCATATTTTAATAATGTTATCACATAACTCTGTAACAAAGAAAATTAGCACCAATCAACTGACATTTAATTGAGAAAAGTTTTGAAAAGCAAATGGAGTGAAAACAGTGTAGGAGCTGACGATTTTTAAGCAAACTCCAACCAGTCCAAAGAACTGTCAGCTGTGTGCCGTACAATTCCGTCCCACCTGTATTAGAAGATCCACATCTGTCAAGCAACTCATTTTTGTCAGTCAGTAAAGACTGATTTAATTGTAGAACTTTCTGCCAGTCAGAAACCAGCTTAAACCCCCTCGCCTCCCAACAAACATGTGCTCATATGGATAAGCTGGCCCATATCTGGCTGAAGGACACAATAGGTCTCTTTTTATCAAATTTGGCAGAACTTCAATAATGGCAGAGAGGGTAAATCTGTCTCATTGTACAATGCTGCATCAGACACAATTATTAAATTAACGTCAGTATTTTGGGTGCAAGGGAAAAATCCTTGTAACAAAGTGATATTACAGCATCAATGTCTCCTGTTTTGGAAATGTGTTGCCTTGCTGTTCATGTAGCAGCAGGAGACCATTCTACCAGAACCATGTGCTAATTCCATTGACATTTTTTAAACTCCGCCATCTGGTTTGGGACAACTGTCTTCATGTAAGGCTGTTTCACGTAAAAAAGAAAAACAAGACATAATGGATGTTAGCAGGATCTCAGGAGAGGTTATGAGTTACGGAGAATTTTAGCTGGGGAAAGAGAAAAAATCCCAGTGAATTTATAATGACAGAAAAGTGAAGAGCATTGATGTTTCTGTACTGAATCATTCTAGGATCTCAATAATTAAACCTAGAGGTTGTCCAAACAATTAGCTGTGTGTAGAGTATCCCTTAACAACATATGCTAAATCAGCCGATAGCCCCCTTGTGAATCTTCACCAGACCCTTCCTCAAGGGAAGCTGCAGGTCATTGATTCAGATGAAACCCAAATAGACTTCTGTACTCTGGCTGTTCAACTGAGTCACTGGTCTAAATTAATCTCAATGATTACATCATCCATCCATGAAAAACAGAAGAAAATAACAGATTGGATCAAATATTAAAAAGCAAAATTACAATCTGTTCCAAATGCACAAAAAACACTCCTAGCTTCAGTTCATGGATGACAAATTATTCTTGTCAAAACATTTTTCTGTACACATCTATGACATCCTGGATCTAAGATCTCAAAGCACTATACAAACATTAATTAATTAATCCTTATCAGAGCTAGGGAGATAAGCATGTATTATTATCCCTATTTTACAGATGGGGAAATACAGACATAAACTTAAAGGTCAAGGAGAACAGAATGTAAATGGCTTCGGAGTCCCAGAAAACTGCTCTTAAGTTTGCTAGAGTTGCTATAACTGAGTAGCCTCTCTGTCAGGTGTGGAGAGCACTACCTTGGCAAATTTTCCAGCTCCTGCTTACATTAGAAGCAGGATAAGGAGTCAGATAAATAACATTTATTCTCCACTGCGGGTTAAATTGTGAAAAAAAATTGAAGTGATGCTCTTCCAAGCTCTACCCACCCAAGATGCCACAAATGAGATGCCTTTCCCTGTACATTGACATGTTGTTCCAAAAAGGATGATGCATATTCTGTTGGGCTTGACATTGTTTCATTGTGGTTTGCATATGCCCAGGGGTTCTGCTGAATCCTTTGGGCTTAGATCAGCCTCAGAGGAAGTGCTGCGCTCCTTGGGCCTTGCTTTCCCATGGTGAAATGCAGATTCTTTGTTCAGCTCTGGCGAGCTCTTTTTTGACGGAAGGGAAAAATAAATGGTGTCGTTTTCTAAATGCCATCAATTGTGGTACCAGAAAGAGATGTCCCTCACAGTAGCTTGTGCAGATCTTTATAATATGATCACCCGGTTCCTTTCTTGCATGCTTTAGTCGTCAGTGAAATAGTTAACATTACTGATATTCAAATTATCACTTGGCTTCTGAGTTATCACCTCATGGAGATGATTGGGGGCAGTTCACATCTCTCCCAGAGCTACTGTTTCAGGATCTATAAAAATTCAGGCAGACACCACTGCATCAGTTACACTTGTCATGTTTTGAAGGTTTTCTTCAAAACACCAAGAGATAGAAACTAACTACAAGAAAAACTTAGAGAAAGTCAGGATCATAAGATGGTAATTTAAGGAAAATACCACTTACACTTTGTACCTCAGCCTCAGGTTCTCCTGTATGGTAGCTCAGCCCCAGTCTACACTGGACGGGGGGGGGGGGGGGAATCTATATAAGATGCGCAAGATATGAGAATAGCGTAGCTGAAGTCGATGTACTTAGATCGACTTACCGTGGCGTCTTCATGGCGGTAAGTCGACTGTTGCCGCTCCTCTGTCGACTCCGCCTGCGCCTCTCGCAGCAGAGGAGTACAGGAGATGATGGGAGAGTTCTCGGGGATCGATTTATTGCGTCTAGACTAGACATGATAAATCGACCCCCAATAGACCGATCTCACAGCATTGATCCCCGCCACAGTGTAGAATACTGACTGGCCACAGAGATGACTCAGCATGTCCTTTTTTTGACTTCTCAAAGCCTTTATTGCATTTAAGCTGCCTTTGATTACAGACAGGCATTATTCTTATTTCTCTCACAAGCAGCTAGTAAACTGTCCCACAGCTCAATAGGCACTTTTCATTGTCTCCCACCTTACAACAGAAATCAGAGATGGAAAAGCCTTACTAGCTCATCCAATCCATCATTTATGGACCAATGCAGGATTACATCCTTAGTACATTATATTCTTCAGTACCTTTTCCAGTCAAGCAGCAATGCTTTCATCAGTATCCTTGAGAGATTATTCCACCATGATCTCAATGTTGGGCAATTTTTCCTCATATTGACATTCAGCCTTAAATTCTCTTTATTTGTCAAGTATTTTCTGGATAAGGTGACCAACTATTTATTTGCAGAATTCTACATTAAAGTGGGTGGGAGCTAAGGTACTTTCTGAATTAGAAGATGTCCTTTGTTTGCATATCATTCCGCATGTCTAACATAAAAAGCCAGCAACTTTCCCCACAGACATCTTTGTGTACCTTTATATATAAATAAAGGAGGAGGTGAGTAAAAAAGTATCAAAAGAAATGTGACCCAACAAAGCAGATGGCAGTAACTTAAGGAAAGAGGGTTGGATAATGCAGGTTTACTGTTCTAGCCTTTAGAGTCCAATCATAAATAAAGATGTAAATTGGTAGCACCAAATGCATCCTAGACATTTACCCCATCTGAAAAATCAGTTTTGATCCATTTGGTATGATTGTCACTTTCTGCTCAAAGAGGTTCAGCATAGGAAAAGGAGCAGGTCAGAATTAAGGTTCATCAAGCCTCTAGCAATAGGAATGTAGATCATTATTACAAGTGCATCAACAAAATTGAATAGTGGACCAAGACTGGAGAAGTGGAAAGCAGCAGCTGGGAAGCTGAATGTTAGGGAAAGGAGTGAAGGTTTCCTACCATGAAGATGTTAGGTGGGGCTAAGAAAGGAGTCTTGAGTGTCAGAAGCATAAGTGGAACGATTTATCCATGTTGGGAAACCCGTCATGTACCTAGGTCAGCACCAGTGCTGCCTCCTCCCAATAATCCTTAAAATTTAGCCAGCTCCCAGACAGGAATTTGCACATTTACTGAGACACCATCCAACGGTCCAGGGATGTCTACAGTGAACATGTCACCGACCACCAACAGTACCAGGTGGTGTGAGCCTGAGCGATATCGTGCTTTGACTACGAGAAAGGGACCAAGAGACTTTGTCCGTTGGACCATATGAACTGGAACCATAAACTCACTAACTGTTAAATCTCACCAAATGAGGGTCAATTCATCCTCATCATCATATCCACTCATTATACTCCACACCTGAACATAGCCATTATATGAACAACACACCCTCATATCTCAATGTCTTTACTTTCACCTGTCAACCTTTTACCCCCAATCGGGGATATTGCAGATTATGTATTCTTTACGCAACCCGATCTTAAATCGAACTTCGCACCCCTTGATAATCTGCACGTTATTCCCTGATAACCAGAAATGTCTATGCTTAAGCTCTGTACCATTCACCTTTTTCAAAGCATCTTAACAGAGTTAACTTACATAACCTCAGTAGCTTCCACTGCCAGTCTCTGACCACACTATAACTTCATACTAATGAGTACTTCAAAGACTGAAGTGCTCCTATTAATGAAAAGTTCATCAGATTATTACTCACCTTAACTTTGCTCATTGTCAGAAGTCTCAAGGCCATCCTTGACCTCAAACAATGTCACATAAAAAAATCAAACTGCTAACGGACATTGTTATATCAGCAAAAGTTTCTAGTGTAGACCTAGTCTTAGGCTCTTAAGTGTCTATTTCCCTATTGAAAATGGGGCCAAATGTAAGTTGGCAATATTCCTTAATATGAACATGAAGTGTAATAAGGCAGAAATAGAATTCTTTAACTAGTGTATACTTAAATTCTGAATATTAACACAGTATTAAGCTACTCTAGAGTGTCCATATACAAACGTAGGTCCTGAAGGGTAATTAATAACATGAGTTGTTTCACCAAAGTCAATCTGACTAGTCACTTGGTTATGTATGTTGCTGGATAAATGTCATATTTCAAAAACCACTATTTTTTCTTTCTGCAATTTCTCTGGCACTCTTTGCACCTACTCTTTTGTTTCAAATTTCAGCTATAATTACCAGATAGTATTAGGGCTGGTGCATTGTGCTGTCTTGTATATGAACTACAATTATTACTATGCTGACACATTCACAAACCCTAACTTTTCATCCAAACAGATTTCTCTACAAGTTTCACTGAGATTGCAACAGGGATCTCAATTCTGGATTCATCATTCCATTAAATAATCCAAGTACATTGGAGAAAAAGTATAAAACACATACTATTGACCCTTCTCTCTTACTTCAATTGCCTAAAAATAAGTCCAAGTATCCAGATATTAATGTCTCTGAATTGCCATTGCCCGAACAGCCATTTTAATTATGTGCAGTTGTTAACGGAGCTTATGTCTGCTTCTTAACGGCTGCCAATACACATGTCCAAGGAGCTCAGCCTTAGAAGTCATTCACTGTCCTGCAGAGGGAGAGATGCAGTGCTCAGACAGGGCTAAGCACCTGTTATCCAAGTTGAATAGGGATTTATTTGCAGCCAACAGGGAAGCAAGAGAAGATATTAAAGGATTAAATTGGCTCTGAGGCTGCAGTCTTCCTCTTCGGTAAAACTTCATTGCTTTCTTACCTTTTACAGGCCTTCAAAAACAGTGTATTATATAAAACACTCGGAGAAAACTGACAGCAAAGGTTAGGCAGGAGCATCCCATGGTTGGGAGGAATGTAGCTCGGCTCATATGGAGTACTGACCTTGAAGACATTCAGGGCTTGGCCGTGGCTACACTTAAAATTTCAAAGTGGTCCCGCAGCAGCACTTTGAAGTGCGAGTGTGGTCACATTCGAGTGCTGGGATAGAGCTCTCCCAACACTCCTGGTAATCCACCTCCACAAGGGGATTAGCTCCCAGCGCTGGGAGCGCGGCTCCCTGTGCTCGGAGCCTGTCTACACCAGCGCTTTAAAGCACTTAGTCTTGCTGCACTTGGGGGGGGAGGGGTGATTTTTCACACCTCTGAGCCCGCAAGTTAGAGCGCTTTAAAGTGCCAGTGTGGCCAAGCCCTCAGACTGAGCAGAAGCATGGAGAATCAAGAGGGAAAAGAATACCTGCTGGGCAAATGATCTCTGCCAGTTTGGCTTCTATCAGAAGTTCAAAATAATTTCTCAACTTAAATTTAAAATAGCCAGTCCTGATGGCACTGGTTAAGTGCCTGTGCTTCTAACCAAAGAGGTGGATTTTTAGGTGTTCAGTTTCCTACATTTGCCAAACAAGGGCATTAATGGTGTGTTGGGCTCAGCAATGCAACAGGGAGCAAGTGCAGTTCTTTTGGCACTGATCTTTTGAAATAACAAATCCTGAAGTTTGCATGTTGTTGTAACAATATCAGTCTCAGGATATTAGAGAGACAAGAAGAGAGACACAAGACCTGAAGAAGAGTTCTGTGTAAGCTTGAAACCTTGTCTCTCTCAGGTCCAACAAAATATATGACCTCAATTCTGAAGTTGTCATTTTGTTCATGAAAGCCTGACTGAAAACTCTCCTTCCATCTTCACCAGTTCTGCTTTGCTACAACACATCAGAGACTTTGTTATGCTCTCAGCAGAGCCAATGTGCTTATTGGGACATGGAAGGAGTTTCCAGCACTGCCATCTATTGGGGAACTTGTAGCAGTATTGTTGTTTCACTGAACTTGAACTGAAGAGTTGAAAGCGTTTAAAGCTTAGCACTGCACATTTACGTTGTAAACTGTGTAACTTTCCCTATGAATTTCTAGATCTTCACATATTTTAAACTCTCTCAAGTCTAAGTTAACGGAAATCTCCAGTCTACTATCTAAAAGACAACCCAAACTGAAGACTGCCAGACTTCTGAAAAAAAAAAAAGAAGTTAAAAAACCCGCAGTACAGAATGTTAGTTAAAAATTGGCTCAGTAAAGAATATTAACGTTTGACAAAGCACCCTGAGATCTCTCCTTCATGAGGAAAACATGAACATCCATGTAATCTTACTTCAGAAGTTACTCTTTGGGCTTGGCTTCACTACGCACCTTAGCAATTGGTCTTTTGGCGATCGATTTATCACGTCTCGTCAGGACGTGATAAATCAATCGCCAGTGCTGCCCCCGTCGACTCCAGAACTCCAGCTCGCCAAAAGGTGTAAGCTGGAGTTGATAGGGGAGTGTGCTGCCGCCCGCCGCCGCTGTGAGGATGGCAGGTAAGTCGGCTGTAGAGACACTGACTTCAGCTACGTTATTAACGTTGCGTATCTACAGCCGATTCAACCCCCTAGTGAAGACCAGCCCTTTACGTATACACATACATTTAGCAAGGAAAGTAACATGTGCCTGCATAACTATCAAGGAGTATAAAATGTGGGATATGCATCTGTGTGACATTACAGGGAACCAGAGGGTAGTTTTAAATATAAGCAGCACTTTTTTGTTCATAAAACATTCCTTACTAATGGTTTATAGGTAATATAGCACTAAAGCAAGTATGATGTGGCAGCATATACACAGAGTATTTGAAAACAAGCCTTGCCCACTTTTATAGCCGTTCCATGTGAGCAGACTCCTGTGCCAGCTCCAGTCTCCCTCAACTCAAAGGGGTTGAAAGTGGGTTCAGGGATCTGCCTATGCAGACTGGATTGGAGGATTAGTGCACAGTTCACAGATTAAGGATCTGAGCTTTTATTTCTGAGGTAGGCAAAGTACCTGTTGATTTAGAGGGGACTTCTGCCTGTCAAAGATTATGGAATTAGACCTTTATTGTCCTGATTCTCAAAGGATCTTGAGCACAGTAAATCTCAGTGAAGTTCATTATTATTTCTATTAGAGTAGGTCTTAGAATCCCAAATGGGAAATTAGGTTATTTTGTGCAAAGCACTGTATGCTCACAACAGCAGCTAGAGGTGATCAGTATCTGAAAATCTGATCTTGATTTTCAAAAACTGTTTCACCTGAATTTGACAGGTTCTTACTATACTTGCATATTTGGTATCTGGTTTTATGTGCAACAAACATGTAATTATATATTTACATAGTACTTAGTATACTTAAAACATACAATTTACTTAAAAATTGAAGTCTGAGTTTTTTACCTACTGTTGTGGCAAGCCTCAAATTACAGTATCTGAGGACTTGTTTAGATGGCTAGTTAGTGTATGGCAAGCCAAGGTGTGAACATACAGCACATTAGCCTACTGTGCACTAACTGGCCATAGGGATCCTGCTACAGCACACTAAAAGTTCCTTAATGCACTGACAGGTTTAAGAATAGCACTAAGTACATCAAAGCATACTGTAGTTTAGAGTATGGTAAAGGGGTCCACACTGGTAGTTAATGTGTCATATGCTAGCACTCTGTACATTCACACCCAGGCTTTTCATGCACTAACTTAGGGTGACCAGATGTGCCGATTTTATAGGGATAGTCCCAATTTTGGGGTCTTTTTCTTATATAGGGTGCTATTGCCCCCGTCCCCATTTTTCACACTTGCTTTATGGTCACCCTACACTAACTAGCCATATAGACAAGCAGAGAGATTAGAAAGAAACATTTCTGTGTTATTTCAGTTTGGTTACTTTGTGCATTTGACAGCACTTTGTGTATAGTCGGTTTCACTGGTTCCCCTGTTGACTGTGTGGGACAGTCAAACAATAGGTGAGAGAAAAATATTTTTAAAAAATGGATTGTGAAATAAAAATTGGCAGGGGGGACTCAGTGGCTAATTTTGTACCAGAAACTACTTTCTACTTTATGATTTTCAAATATATTGACAAGATTTCAAATAGGAAGTGTCGCTTAGACAGTTTATAGACATATTGTAAAGTCAGCGGGGTAGCTGTGTTAGTCTGGAATTGCAGAAGTGACAGAGTCCTGTGACACCTTAAAAACTAACTAAAGTATTAGAGCATAAGCTTTCGTGGGCTAATACCCACTTTGTCGGATGTATGCAGTGGAAGTATCCAGGGGCAGATACTGGATACAGATACATGCTCTAATACTTTAGATAGTCCTTAAGGTGCCACAGGACTCTTTGTTGCATTGTAAAGTGTTCCCCACGGGACTGTATAATTGAGGGATTTCATACTAAGCCATGTATCTAGTCATCTAACTGCACAAATAAAATCTAAAGGTAGGCAAAAATGAATTTTATTCTTCCCATTGGAGGAAGAGGCAGGAACTTACAGGCTTTTTATTTTTCTGATTACTGCAGACCATGCCATGCCAGAGCTATTTCTCACTATCCTAATTCATTTGCATTACTATAAGATGACTATAGTACCTGCCTGCTCAGTTATCCCTTCTTAGACATTGGACACAGCTGTACAACCTTTTCCAGCTCAAATCCTCACTGCAAATTTCATTCTTATGCTACTCTCAGACTCATGCTTTTATCTCTAATTAGAATTTGGATTTATAAAGTGTCTTTAAAAAAGTATCTCAAAGCACTTTACACAGCAATGAGCATAAATACCATGGAGCAAATTCTGCTCTCAGTTACACTACTGGTGGTCCTGAGTAACTGCTATTAACTAAATGAAGTCACTCAGGATTTACACTGATGTAACTGAAAGCACAATTTGACCTGTTTAATGCAAGGATGTTAGTTAACACACCAGGACTTTCACCCCTTTCCAAAATAAGCTGTATAAGCACTGGACAGGAATTCTTTTAAAGAAAAAACAACAACTTAACAATAATCAAACAAAATACATCCAAGGGGCCAAAGATGAAAACAACCTTAATCTGGCAAACATGCACAGAGTAATTCTGTTTTCAGGCAAAACAGAGCTGCGAACACCATTAGTAGCAATAACACATCATTTTTGCTTGTTTCCAAGAACTTTAAGCAATAGGAATACAATTTAAATGGACTCCACCTTAATCCTGGGGAATTTGCTGAGAATTAATATATCCTTTCAACTATTAGATTTAACTATAATTCTGTGCAAAGGATACTTCTAACAAGATTTTTTTTAAGGTTCTGTAGAAACAGATTGGGCAAGGGGGAACATGGATACCTTAGTTTAGGATTGTTTGATCTTTGAAGGGCTCAAATGAAGACTCTAGTTATCCAGGAACAAAAAGATTTTTTAAAATTTTAATGTTTTTTTATTTAAACAGTTTTTTTTAGAAGAAACAAATTCATTAAAATTAAATTTGAAATTGACAACTTCTATTAAGGCTAAACTTACTATATTAAAATCATTTAAATTAAGCAGTGCATATTTGCTGCCATGTTTTAAAGAAAATCAGATCAATGACTGGTGGATATCACTGAGTAAGCTCCTGGAACCAGAGCTTGTTGAAGTGCTAACCCAGCTTTTGACATCAGTAGTCTCTTCTGCAGTTTCAGAGAGAATAATTTCTTCACTTCAGTTTACTCAGCTAGTTCAGCTGAAAGACTAGCTCATTCAAAAGTTAAGAAACCAACTGATAATTGAAAAAACAGGAAAGCTTGTTTTCCTTATTCAATCTATGAATCAAAACTATGTCTGAAAATGAGATCTATTAATTCTAAACTCTTACAAGACTTTGTGACCAAAAACAATCAGCTCAATCACTAACTACAAATAATGCTTCCTTTGTTTAGTAAATCAGTTAGTTTTAAATGCAGAACATGCTTTGATAAACTTTTTGTCTTATGTAACCATCTGACAAGGTGTTTTCCCCCCGCCCCAAAAAATGCTGTTTTTGTGCATTTGTAATTTAATTTGAATTTCCATCTAAACAGAGCTTGACAAAAACCACAAGACAAAATTAACCTAGTAAATAAGAAGTGCATCATTCACTGTTAACATAATAAAAATGTAAAAAATTAAGAATCTAAATAAATGTAAATTAAGTTTTATAACTTCTTGAATAAATGCCTAGATAGTACAGTAGAACTTCAAAGTTTATAACTCCAGAGTTACAAAACTGACCAGTCAACCAGACACCTCGTTTGGAACCAGAAGTGCACAGTCAGTCAGCAGCAGAGACAAAAAAACAAAAACAAAAAACCCCAAGCAAAGACAGTACAGGACTGTGTTAAATGTAAACTTCTAAAAAAAATAAAGGGAAAGCAGCATTTTTCTTCTGCATAGTAAAGTTTCAAAGCTGTATTCAGTCAATGCTCAGTTGTAAACTTTTGAAAGAACAACCATAACATTTTGTTCAAGGTTATGGACATTTCAGAGTTACGAACAACCTTCATTCCCAAGGCATTCGTAACCCTGAGGTTCTATTATATATCCTCCAGGTTAGCAAAAAGAATCATCAAGTTTAGTGTCAAGACTATGTTTAGTTGCAAATACACGTTTTAATGAAAATTAACCTCTCTTTAGGAAAATAACTAAAGTTCAAATGCCAAATACGATTAAAATCAATTATTTACATCAAAGTTTCCTGCTAGTTGATTTATAGCATGATTAAAATTGGGGATTTAAATCACGTTGATTTAAAATCAATCTACCTTGTAGTCATCTATTTTGATTTTAGCTTTTATTCTGCAATATGGCACCCTCTAGTGGTAAAAAAAAAGAGAGTGTTACTTTAAAAGGACTATCAAGGTCAGCAGGCTAACAATTTTACTGTTTTAAAAATCCTAATAGGACTAAACGTCCTTTCTACATTTCATAAAACTTACATAAAAGAGAAATTTAGTCAATTAGGATACCTTTGGAGTCTGCTAATTAAACTTTCTAAACTCATTCCCTTCACCAAGGTGCCACTTAGGCTGTGACTTCATCACTCAGCATTCTGGGTATATAAGTGGTAGACAGTTGGAAGCACAAAGGCAAACTCAGCTGTTGAGAAATAGTCTGCCAGGGTAGTTATAGACATGAGAAGACAGCAGAGTGGGTAGGAAATGGACAACAATGCTGAAAAGGAACAAAAGGGGAGGTAGAGGGTGAAAGAAACAACTCCTCAATATTTCCTGTGGAAACTGCTCCAGACTACCCCCCAAAATGCTTGTGCACTAAACAGGACCAACATTTCACTCTCCATAGTTTGGAACTAATCATTAATCAGAAGAAAGAGGAAGTCTAACAATAACCAGTGTGCTGCCCAGGAACTGAAATTAGGAAGGAAGATGTTCAAATATACAGAGAGGGTGACAGTTGTTAAGGCGAAGGTGGGTTGTATGACATGATAGTAAAAATTAAAAATTGTTTAATGACCATTAGATTTAACTCGTGTTTTAAAATCATCACACAAATTAAAGGTGGCTACTCCAGCCTACTATGAAGCACTACATCTACATTCTTCTTGGTTTCTTGTTGTAATTTTGCACTTCTTGAATGCAGTGCATTCATCTTTGGTGGCTTCTTGTGTGTCTGGTTACTGCCAGTCCTTCATGATATGCTCTTGATCAGGCAGAACTGTGTTCTGAAAGGAGTCACCAATTCTATTCAATGAGGAAAAAGAGTGCTCAACTTTAACTGTTATGAGTGGGAGTAGCAAGAGATGGATTCCTACTTCTTTCATACTAGGAAATATAGCACAAAGATTGGGTCCAACCACTAGTGATGATAAAGAAGAAGTTGAAGTCAAATCTTCATTTGTTCATCTTATGATATTCCACTCTGTTCAAATTCTCTATTCTGTTCAGAGCACATGGCAACCCCATTGCTGGTAGTGCCTCACTCCACACAACTGTTGGTGTGTACAGGCATCTGTAAAAGCTATGTAGAGGTTGAGTAGAATCCAGAAGTAGTAGTTGTAGATTTGTAAGGATCACATCTGTGTACCTTTTCAGCTGTCTTAAACACTTCTTGTCCTCTTCACTTACGGAGTTGATATATGTACCTTAATCAGTCCCGAACTGAAGTCTTTGCTTCTTCCCGTATGTTTTCAATGTGTATCTTGCTGATCTAAGCGTAGCTTCTATTACTACTTTTGTAGCAGATGCCTATATAGCAGGGGTGGGCAAACTATGGCCCGCGGGCGCAGGACTGTCCTGTCTGGCCCACCTGAGCTCCTGTCCGGGGAGGCGAGCCCCAGCCCCTCTCCTGCTGTCCTCCCTCCCACACAGCCACCACTCCAGCCTGCTGGTCCTTCTGTGGTGCATTGCAGCGGTGTGACTGACTCTGGTGAGAGGGAGGAGGGGGCGGGACTGGAAAAGAGACAAGGGGTCACAGGGCAGTCAGGGAACAAGGAGCGGTTGGATGGGGTGGAGACTCAGGGGGAGGGGGAACAAGGTGGGTAGGTTTCCGGGGGGCGGTTGGGGCAGGGATGTGAATATGAGTTGAGAGCAGTTGGATAGGGTATGGGAGTCCCAGGGAGCCTGTCAGGGGGCGGGGATGTGGATAGGGGTCGGAGTGGTCAGGTGATGAGGAGCAGGGGGCTTAGATAAGGGGGATGGTTGGGGCAGGGGGTCTCTGGAGAGGGCAGTCAGGAGACAAGGAGCGGGGGGATTGGATGGGTAGGGAATTCTGAAGGGGACAATCAGGGGGGCGGAAAATGAGAGGGAGTCGGATGGGGGCAGGGCCAGGCTGTTTGGGGAGGCACAGCCTTCCCTACCCGGCCCGCCATACCATTTTATACCACCATGTGGCCCTTGGGCCAAAAAATTTGCCCACCCCTGCTATATAGCATTGTTTAATGACCAAAGTAGTTTCAAAAGTAGACTTATAAGAGAGAGAATGGCAATAGTTTTGTCTGAACTTAGTACCAAAAGTGGTGCGCCAGTCTCACTACTTAGATCTGTCCTATCTTGGTGGATACTTTCCAAAGACAATAATAATTAGTTGCAGTAATTTTAAGACAACAGCCAAGGAAGGGTTACTTAGGAGAAAGCCAACAGGTTTTCCCAGGTTGGAGTCATTTGAACTTCAGTCCCAGGGTATCTTCTATTTTTTTCCAAGACATTCAGTCTTTTTAGACTCTTGCTGAAAAATAGCATATAACGAAGACATTAAATGTATGGCTTTTTAAATGTCTTTTGAAGATTCTGCACCTCACATTAGCGCTAGTTGAAGTAAATGGTCTCTGTAGTAGGCACAGAAGAGATCAGGATTACACTTTCCTCTGAACAAAACTTGTACTCCACTATATCTTCCAAATAAGTTTGCAACTCCCTCAAGTGCACAGGCAGCCCTCTCTTCAATTTACAAGTATTTAACTCTTCTATGACGTGGGTTGTCACAAATGCAGCCAATGTGTCTTCTATAATCTGAACATGTAGAAATGCATCTACTGGCTTACCACTGACATCAAGATAACATACTAACTGACTTAATACTTGACACTCATTTGCATTGGTGCATTCATCAGCCATGTATGCACATTTTCTGAATGCAGTGAGAGAGTTCTTCACTTTTTCAATGGCTGAGCCTTTCATTGTTGCACTGCATGCTTCTATCCAGACAACTGAGCTTCTTGCAGAAAGATAGTGAGCATCTGTCAGTCTTGGTCAACTTCAGGATTAACAAATACACGAAACATTGGCCTCCGTTTGTGGTATGTGGTACCTCTTGCTTAATAGAAAGTATGACCTAACAGCCATGTTTGTTCTCATAAACTGTGTTGTGTCTCCAGCATTCTTAACAGCCTTATTAAGTACTTCTAAAATTGGCTTTAACAGTGATTGGCTTACAAGGATTTCTGCATGTCAATGCAGTCCAAAGGCTTGGTGTTTTAAAGCCTTTTCACACAGGTTGTCAGCATTGATTTACAAAACAGTCTGGCAAACTAAGCTCCTCCACTTTTACTATATAAACCCATGGTACACCCACATCTTGAATACTGCATACAGTTCTAGTCACCCCAACTAAAAAAACATGTACTGGAGTTGGGAAAAGCATAAAAAACGGCTACTAAAATTATTAGGGGTATGGAACAGCTTTCATATGAGAAGAGATTAATAAGACTGGGACTTTTTAGCTTGGAAAAGATATGACTAAGAGGGGATATGAAAGAGATCTATAAAATCCTGACTGATGTGGAGAAAGTGAATAAGAAGTGTTATTTACTCCTTCTCATAACACAAGAAATAGGGGGTCACCCATGAAATTAATAGACATCAGGTTTAAAAAACAAACAAACAAAAAGGAAGTACTTCTTCACACAACACACAGTCAACCCGTGGAACTTTTTGCCAGAGGATTTTGTGAAGGCCAAAACTATAACAGGGTTAAAAAAAGAACTAGATAAGTTCATCAGTGGCTTGACTTAATTTTCACTTGACTTAATTTTTTAGTTTAGCACTGGCTTTAGGGGATGTTTACGCTACAAGCAATACAGTTGTAGGAATGCAGCTATGATGCCGCAGCATAGACACCTGTTACAGCAAAAGGTATTTTTCCCAGGCTATAATAAATCCACCCCCTCAAGAGGTGGTAGCTAGGTTGATGGAAGAATTCTTCCCTTGACCTAGCAGAGTCTACACTGGGGCTTGGGTTAGCTGAACTACGCTTCTTAAGGGTGTGAATTTTTCACACCCCCTGAACAACATAGCTAGATCAATTTAAGAGTTAGGGTGTGGACTAAGCCTTCAGACGTATGACAATCACCTACAGGTCTAAGGTGTATAACTCTGCCCTGTGTATAGTTTTGCACAAATTACCCAGGTGCATTATAGGCTTTTCACTTTCCCCAGAATTGTCACCACCACTGCCAAAGGCAGCACACAGTACTTGACAGCTGACTGATCTGATCAAACCTGGTGAATCCCATGTTCTATCCTCACCTGGCACCTCTTTGCTGCCACTGAGTCCAACCTGACCAAATTCAGATTCCTTACTGCAGCCACCATTTCTGCTGACAGACCTTCCTCATCCTTTTCTTCTCCCTTCCCTTGACAAGTCCCTTATGAAGTCCTGTTTCCTTTGGCTGCAAGAGACACATTTATGTCATTATCCATAGGACAGACTCTCACTCTGAACTGAAAACATCTGAACATACTAATACTTGATGTGACTAATGAAGACTTTTGCGGTATTACCTTATCCCACATTTTATCTGTGGAATAAAGTTTATTCACTTTTTAAAATATTATATTTGAAAAAACAGCAGTAAGTAAATCAGTGTTTGCCATACTCAGATTTACATGCTAAAGGTCCAATTTGGGAGATCAGAATTTTTGCTAGTTTTGGATTAAAAACTCTTTGGCCCGGGCATCGAGCCTGCAGTCCACCCAACAGGATCCCAAATGCAGATTGGTATCTCTAAGCACTACCATATTAATGTTAAATTTTAATAATAATAGGTCAGTTATTTTTACAGGTATAAGGAAACATACACTATGAGAGTGCAGGAACACTAGAAATCTTCAGAAATTTTTCTAAACCTCAGATTTAAAATTGTAATTTTTCCCCTTGCTCCAAGATGCTAAACTTATGTGATTGTACAAAAAGTCTGGATTTGTTCTTTTTTGTTCTGTTTTTAGATCAAAATACCCCTAAATTTGACATTTTATATTTGAGTGGAAGTGAAACAACTGTTGATTTGCTCTTTTAAAAAATTATTGAGAGAATAACCAGGACAAAAAACTCTTTCATTAGGGATCCTGCTGATTTTGGAAGATGCTTATGCACTGAAACTGAAAACGATGGTTCGACCTCCTTCGGCTGGTCACTTAGTGTACATCTGCTATGAATGTAACAAAGGCTAGCACTGAAGATCCAAGGAGACATGAGAAGCAGCTGCAAAGAAAGATGTTACCACTTTGTTCGGTCAGTGTTAGACACATAGAATCATCTCTTACTACATAGAAATAATGCATTTTGTCTGAAGTTTTGGAATCTTTTGATAGCACCAGTCATTTTGCTGAAAGATGACATTAGACACCAACATGTTTTACCAGGTAAACAAAGGTTCACGTTTAAAGGTTAAAGTCCTTCCTATTGCTAAAGCAGGGAGGACGACGTAACAGTCCATTTTCTAATACAGTAGTGTTTTTCAATGGCAAGAAGAGCTTCTTACTCCATGCACTGAGTATAAAGAATTTTTTCCTTTAAACTCTCATTTGGGATCAGAGCTTCCTCCCTATGTTCCTTTACAATAAAGGGGACTCTCGCCAGCCTTTTTTTCTCTTTTCTGTTTTTGGTGGTAGTTATTTATCTGGCACAATCTTATGAAGAAACCCAGGAACCTTTCCAAGATGTCAGAGGTGCTGGGGTTCAGCAGTTTCCCTAAAAAATGTAGGAGAGGTGGGAGGTAGGAGGTAGATAACTGAAGTTGCACTACTGGCCTACATTTGATAAGCAAGTCTGAAGCTAGAAGTGATGTTAGCTTGATAATTGTGTCTTATCTATACTGGGGATTTCAAGTACCCTAAAATATTATTTGCACCACCACTGCTTATCTCTGCTTGAAACTGAGGTAAATTATATCAATGCAAAGTATGATTAATATCAGTTAGACCTGTCTAATTTAGGGTTTTACCTTGGTGGCTATAACTGGACCAAATTCCACTTTACTGGACTTTACTGACCGGCCTCTCAAAAGGCAATAATGAGTGCAACTTACACTTTCTTGTTTTTTAAAAGAAGTGTCGGGGTTGCTGGATGGTCCCTTTTGTACATGGTTTAGAGCAAGCACGTCACACAAAATACATTGTTACTGGCATCTTTTGCTTCAGAACAAGCTTCACTGAGTTGAACAGTGACTGAATAATCACCACTTACAGATACACAGTTTGGGGGATAAGGAAGATATGTGGTTCCTTTGGTTGAAGTCAGCAGAAATACAAATATAAAAGATGGCATGGAGTCTTGCCAGCACAGTATGTAAAGAGTAGCTGAAGAATGGTGCTTGGAGGAGGCTGTGCATGTACCAAATCACTCAACCACCTTCAGGAGTATAAAGAAGGAAGTCCTCAAGTCACGTGAGGGTAATGGAAATTAAGCATAACAGATAAAAGGGAAAGAAACAACTGAGAGCTTTTAATCCAGGGCAAAGCATAGATTACACAGTACTGTAGACAAGTACAGAACAAGGTGTTTAAAACAGACTTGCAATGTTCAACTTGCTTTGCTAACAGAAAATGGCTCTAGCTTTGTTACACCCTTTTATGAGCACAGAGAAGAACACATCTCATAAAAAAGAAGGCAGGGTTGGAGTGAAAGACCCAGACAATTTAAAAAACGTTGGAAAAATATGGAAAATATGCCAGAAAAATTTCTAGCACCTCGGAATCCTCAGGAGACATAAAAGGTATGCTTTTGATTTATGCAGACAAAAAATCACCATAGACTAGGAATTATTTTTTTAAAAAACACCACACCCAGATTAATTTTACTGAAAAATTGCAATATATATTGTATAAGGAATACAATGAAAACAGGCTGTCAAAGATCCAATCAAATCCTCAATCTTGGCATAGTCTCACCAAACCATGCTATATTCATGGAGACAAGAATTCAAATTATCCCAAACTTAACTATGCATCTGAGAGTATATGTTGACCAAAGAGCTACATGGTCAATCGAATAGAAGTAATTGCATAGAATTACATGATCCATCAAAGTTTGGCCCTGAGGTCCATACTGTTCACTGTCTTCTATTTCTTACAATAGACTGTATCACTATTGTTGGGTGACCTCATGTTACATAGAAACAGACACAGATCACAAGATGTTAAAAAAAACCCTTCACAGACAGTTAATGTCTTCAAAATATAGTGCGCGATGCATTCGGTTTATAAAAAAAGCAGGACAAATTAATGAACAAGATAGCACTGGATACTTTCCTCACTGAAAATGAAAATATCTGCATTGCTTGTTCACTGATCCCGACAAATATTCTCTCTCTCAGATTCATGTAGATAATTTTATAATTTCTGTTAACTAGACCTACTTTCATCAGAATTTGTTGATGTCCTGATTGGTGGACTTGCCCGTCACATTTTTCCAGTCATACGCTATTCAAATTAATCTCTGTGATGGTAATTAAAGTTTAGAACAATGAGTCTGAGATGCAAATTCTAGATCTGAACACTTCCAAAGTTTGTAAATATTTGAATTTCTGTTTTGACCTGGGCTCATATCTGTTCAGAATTCATGTATAGAAACGAGTTCTTCCTCCTAAAGAGAAAAAGCGATTGCTATGATAGTATATGAATTTCAGGTTTCTACAGTTAAATACTCTTTCAATGTGGCCATTGTCATCATTGGGCTACGTTCTCTTCCCTTATGCTATCCATCAGTGTTCAAAGGGTGGACTGTGTGCATATCTGGGGTCTTATTTGTCTTTTTGTTCTGTGTTTGTACAACGTCCATCACAATGGGGTCCTGGTCCATGAATAGGGCTGTTAGATGTTACAATAATACAAACGATAATACTTGGATATGCCGTGAAAAAAATTTAGAATGGATTTTGTAGCACGGCTCCCTGTGGCTGCATGTTTGGCAACATTGCCTGAACTGGCCTTGGCCAGTTCTTGAGGAGCTGGAGATGTGAGACCAGGTATATTTAAGATGGATTTGTGGCCAGTCTTTACAAAATAATGGATTCTCCCCCCCGCAACCCCCCAAATCCCTCCTCTTACCACTGAGGGCACCTTTTCCAGAATCATGGTAGGATGAACAGCTGTCCCGCTCTTTCCAATCAGCAGTTGAGAGGCAACCGTGAGTATATTTTAACTTTATTAGAAAAAATGTTTATACAAAGCTCCACACTGCACAAAAAAACATCTCCCCCCAAACACAAAGAGCAATCTAACATGGCAAGCTGTATGCATATTATATATGTGGCATATATATATTTTTTGCATGGTTTGCATTCATTATTTTACAAAGTTAACATTCAGTAGAAAAAGATGCTGTTACCATTATTTTCCCATATAAATAACTATGAGCAATCCCTCTTCAGATAGATAAAAAACACCTTTTCGTGTCATTCTGTAAAAAACAGATTGAAATGGTATTGAAATCTATAACATTCCTCAATACCACCATAAAAATATCATCTAGCCCCTGGCCCAAAATGCTTGTCCAAGGCAATTAGAAGAGAAGGGACCATAAGACAATGCTGGAAGGTGTGTCTTCAGTCCAGGTCTTTGAGCCAACATTCAGGTAAATAATCTTTTATTGGACTTAACACGTTAGGGTGAAATAAGCACAAGTTGGGAGGGACAAAACTTTTGCCCACATTGGAAACCCAACTTCCTGGTTATCTGTCATCCAGCCAACTTCTGACATGTCCTGTGGCTGTGCCAAGAAGCCAAACACTCACCAATTCTCTTAAGAAGGCATAGGAAATTAGTGATGCCAGGAGAAACTTTTGCTGGCTTGACAACTTCTTCTCTCCACTCCACTCACCTTTGCTGGAGTTGCTGAAAACACAGAGCTGGAGCCTGGGCTGCTAAATTATCTGGAGGAAAAGTCAACTTGGGGAAAATGCTAAAAGACAGCTAAAGGGAAGGTTTAGAGAAAAAGCCACTGGAATGGCTCCCGAGGATCTGGCTTGGGAAAGCAAGAACAAGTAGAAAGAAATGCCTTCAGCTCACAAGACTGGCTTTACTGGTGTTCAAGGGTGGTGTTTTGGTCCAGATGAATTAACTGGCTGGTGACCAACCATTCTTTCTGTCAAGCACCATAATGGGTAGAATGGAGAAGTTTTTGAAGGCAATACAGAGGCAGTGATGGTGATGAAGATAATGGAGGTGAATGACACAATGCTGATGAAGATTAATTGGAGGATAATGCCAAGAAAGAGCAAGATGTGCTGCCCGGCAGTGATGCTGACAACAAGAAGAATGGTTATATGGTTGGTGTTGTTGGTGATGACCACTCCAATCTATTCATATGTCCATGTAGTCATCATCTTCATCAGTATCACTTTCCAGTGAGGACTCTTGGCTTGAGGTTTCTAAGATCTCCAATGCTGGCTGACAAAGACTCTCCTTCTTTACATTTGCTGCAGACTGAGCAGACAAAATAGCAGACTGACTCAAAGAAAAAAGAAAAAAGAGAGAAATATATTGCTGAATAGTTAGAATAAACCCACAATCACAGGGCTCAAGGACAAATGTCTGCTATTCCTCAACATAAACGAGTCCCCTTATTTGTAAAACTTTGTGTGCCCCAGCTTGCAGCTCCATAATACTGAATCATCAGTAGCTTCCGCACAGCCAGTGCTTCTGAAGTTCTCCCTACAGGAAGACACAGACTGGAACAGCTGGGATAGCCCATTCAGACTGTATTTCTACTTTGTCTTTTTTTTATGACTACTGCTAGGACAGCAGTTGTTATGAACTCCTGCAAGCACTGGGACCATGATAGCTATGAGCTTACGTACAGTCTATGCTTCACTAGTCCTTAAAATAACTCCACTTGGGAGAAGCTAGGCCCTCATACCACTCCCTGTACCATCTCCTGTGATGAGCTGGGGACAGGAGAAGTTGTTCTAATGACATGAAAAATCTATTTTTAAAGGGAGAATTAAGGTAAAACCCAAACATGTCCTTTTTCTTGAATTACCTTTAACTTCTGCTTTGTCTCTTCTGAAATGCTGCCCTTTGGAGAAAGTAAGGTTGGTGTTGGTGGGGTGACAGTGATCTCAGGTGGGAATCTGGTGATAGATGAAGGGATAAAAAGCTTTGGCATCGTGGGCAGAATGCGGGTTTTTACTCGGGTGCTATCTGCTTTGTTCTGCTGGCTTCCCAAGGACTGTGAATTGGAACCGACTTCTGGCTTGGAACCGGAGGCTGAGGAGAAAAGAATTGAGAAGAGAATTTTAGGGGTTTTCCATGCTTCCATATATCACAGGATAGAAAACAATATCATAATTTAAAAAAGATCTTCTGAGCCAGCCACATATTTTACTGCAAAGATTTCTGTATGAAGACTCAGAAATGGAAAAGGAAATGAAAAAGCAGGAGAAGATGCAAAGTGCTAGAAAATGATTCAGGATTCTGCAGATCAAGCTCTAGGTAACAGCAAAAAGGCAGTGACATTTCTTGAGATACACAGTATCTCAAACTTTCCTTGACAAGTACAATACTTGGCAAATGTAATCTTGCCTCATTCATCCATTCAAAATGCCACTGTAAAGTTAGTTTTCCTAGCCTAGACCATCACTTTGACCACATCACTCCTTTCTGAAGCCCTCCACCGGCTCCTTTTTTTTCTATTGCATCAAAGTCTGTCTGTCAAAACCACTCTCATGGTCTTCCTCATCCAACTTATCATCACTCACTCACAGTTGAGGTGTTGACTCCCACCTCAAATCAGCCAGTAGTGTCAGCATCTATTGTCTGCTTGTTCAAATAAGCACCTTATTCCATTTTGCCCCTTCCGCTTAGGAGGAGCTCCATGTAAACATCTGTACAGCCACATTATTTTCCTGTCTCATTGTTTCTTTGTACTCTCCCAATTTGTCTCATCTGTAACCAGCTGTTGTCTTGTCTTACACTTAGACTATAAACTCTTTGGAGTACAGACTATCTTTTGTTGTGCGCTTGCACAGCACCTAGGCACTGTGGGGAGATGATCTATGATTAGAGCTCCTAGGAGCCACAGTAATACAAATTAAAAATAATATTTCTGTAATAATGATCAGTACAAGACATTGTCTCTTATTCAACCTACTTAGTCCATAGAGAGGGGAGAGACCACTAATAGAGATTTCTCAGCCATACTGCTACTTGTTCTATATGGAACTATGACAAAAAACACTCCACCAAAAAACAACCAACCAATATAATCCAATTATGTAAACCCGATCCCAAGATGTGAGCCTCTGTAAGGGATACTTACAGAGGTACTACCACCTCCTGCTCTTCAAACTAAACACTTTCAGTTCTAGAAACCTGTATGAGGCTCGGCAGTTTTATTGGGACTAGGCAGGGCTATTTAATCAGAGCCAAATGGAACTCCCACTTACAAAGGCCTGCCAGGAAAGCAGATACATCAATACCTATAAAATAATGTAAAACTGAATTTGGTGTGCTCTTAATACTATAGAGGAACATCAGATCTGCCACTCTCCATCAGACCTGAGGTCCTTCTATAGCATAGTATCTTGTCTCCAAGTGTGGACAGTGCAAGATGCTTCAGAGGAAGGTGCAAGAAACACTGCAGTAGGCAAATGAAGGATAATCTGTTTCCCATGTAGGTATAATCTTATTATTTATATTTGTATTACTATAGCACGTAGGAGCCCTAATCATACACCAGGACCCCAAAGTGACTGGCACTGTACAAGCACAGAATAAGTCAGTCCATCCCTACCCCAATCCCTTACAGTCAGAGAGAAAGGCTTAAGCCCTGAAGCATGAGGCTTTATATTCCTTCCAAAACCTTTTTTTTAAAAAAGGCATTAACTGTTATAACTATGAATATGCTCGTTATCCACATAAATGCCCATTCTCTCTTTGAATCTTGCTGAACATCTTTTCCCATGAGGCAGGTACTCCAGCTGTTTAATTAGAAGAGAAGAGTCATGGAAAAAATAAAGGTAATAAATGTGATTTTCCCATTTTACTTTCAAACTGTATTCAATTTATCTGGGACAGTGGAGGAATCCTCTGTTAGGAAAGTGCCTAATTGATCTAGTGACAAAAGGATTAGACATGTTAACAGCTCCTCTGGATTTGGTATACTGCAGATCTTAGGTGACCTCAGTAAGCTTTTTATTTTTTAAACTGACTATTACTTTAAAAGCAGCTCAGACTACAGAGTAAGGGCCAGGTACAATGGTGCTTTTTGTTTGGCTATGCTGCCATGGGTATTCAGCATGCCAGTCATATGCCAAAGAGAATTACCAATGAAGAATTATAAGGCACTTCTTCAGGAAGCTGGGCCATTGCCATGAACGTCTGTAAAATCTGGAAGATGAAGACATGGATAGAAGGCTGGGAAAAGCATAGCCCATTGTGGGTACATGATTGCTACAGATGGACTGATTGCTCATTAAAACAAACTTTCAGAAATGAAACCAAAAAAAACCTGTTTAGCTTCTATGGAGCATGGAACATTCTTACCTTGGGTACAGACATGTCCTGAACTTGTGCTGGTCACGGATTCCACTTGCCAGCGTGCAGCCTCAGGTGACGGAGCAACAGTAGCCATTTTCATCTGCTGGCAAAGTCGGGATTCTTGCTGGTGAAATCCAAGCCCTTCCAAAGGCCCTTCCAGCTCCTCTTCCTCTTCATTAACGAAAGATAATTCACAGATTAAAAGATTTTCTGATCCCTTTCTTAATTCTAATTCTTCTGTTTGTATCTTACAACTGGTGGGCATTTCATTGCTCTGCCACTATTCAACCATGACTGAATTTAAAATACTGGCAATTTAAAGTGGCAACATTACAATTCTGACATTTGGTACTATCAATTAAACCACAGATTTTCATGAGGCCTTTAGAAACATACCATTTTAAAAAGTTGGATGGAACACTTTGTGATAAATAATTCTCACATATGAAAAGGCACATCCATGTGCCAAGTGAATTCCCAAAATGTGTATATGTGATCATCTGATACCTGGGGACTGGAACTCCTGTTATAAGCACTGTTACACAGACAATGCAGAGGTAGAATTATTGGCTTGAATGCCATGCTAGCACTGATCCAAGAGATCCATGTGTGATTACTGGTGACAAATACTATATTAAAAACCTCCTTAAAGCAAGCTATATGGTTATTTGTTATGAGGACCAAGACACAGTGGACGGAACAGCTTGGCTTATCCTATTTGAAGATAAGGAATTATAGTTAAATGCTCAGCCTTCAGCAACATATCTACTGTAGTTTTACTAATGCATTTTTTTAATCAACACATTGTGAGATTCCCAGATTCTGGCACTCAAAAGTATATACAAATACAGTTCAAATCCTTATAGTGTGTGTACTGGTTTGCACACTCTCTTTCTTTCTGCCCCACCCCCATATATACCCACACTCATTTATATTAGAAAAATATTTTACTGAATGCATTTTTTATAGATTCCAAGGCAGGACTGCATGTTTTACATGAGTAGTATAATTTTCACCGACTACCAGAAAATCCTAACCATAGTCCGTTCCGAAAAGGAGAGGCTGAAATAGTAGTTAACTTTTTTAGATTCACTAACTGATAACAATGCTTATTACCCAAAGAATATATACATCGGATCCTCGCTATAGCCCACGTCGCTATAGCTTGGGTTCGTGTACAGCGCGGGTTCGTGTACAGCACAGTCGTTGCCTTGGATCCCAAATTTAAATATTTAAATTGGGATCCATGGCAATGCGTCCCCCGTGTTAGTGTGGGACAGTGCATGGATCCCAAACCCTGGACTATAGTGCGGGTCCGGGGTATTTCAATTTGCCACCATTTCTGGAGAAAACAGTATTTTTGCAATGAGAAAACCACTTTTCCATCTCCATCCAATGTAGCTAAGATCTCACAATCTGTTATGACGTTCTGCTGCTTGATTCTTGCCTTTGCAGCAGGAGTTTGAAGGAAGGTGGCTGAAGAACAACCTGCCAACTCTATTAAAAGGAATGCCTAGCTAACCTGGGATTCCTTATCTAGATAGAATTCTTTAATGAGTTACAATTCCTAATTTCTTGATCATAGTTTGTGAGAATGAGTTTACCAAGTGGTAGTGAAATTATTGCACCTGCAAATGTTAACTGGTTAAAAAAAAAGAAATGTCACCTAAACTGATGCCTTCTAGCCTGTATAAGCCTGAGAATCAAAACGTTTGCTGGCAGAAAATCCTATAACAATTCCAGCATATGAACGTTGAGATATCAAGTGAAACACAGTCAGAATGTATTCTGAGATGCTCCACTCATCATCAACCATAAAGCAAAAAAGTCTGACAAAGAGAAATATGTTCATTCATTTCAGCCCTCTACTCCATATTCCCTCCTGCAGCGTACTCTGGACAGTGTTGTTGTAGCCATGCTGGCCCCAGGATATTAGAAAGATAAGGTGGGTGAGGTAATATGTTTTATTGGACCAACTGCTGTTGGTGAAATAGACAAGCATTTGAGCTACACAGGGCTCTTCTTCTGAACCCTATCCTGTATTACAACACATATAACACTATAACAAAGGTAACAAACATATATTTCATAACAGTCAAATATAAATATGCTTTGTGTGAATAGATAAGAAGAACCTAAAACAATACCAAAATGGAGTGTTTAAGCTACAGGGATCCTGAAGAAACACAATTCAGCTTTTTTAGTTTAAGAAACAGAGTTTATATCAGGGGTGAGCAAACTACGACTCATGGGCCACATCTGGTCCGCGGGCCTGTCCTGCTGAGCCCTGAATTTCCAACTGGGAAGGCTGCTCCCTGCTGTCCCTCCGCAGCCTCACTTCACCCCACGGGCAGCTCTCTAGGGGGCAGGGCAGCACGTCTAGCTCTGTCCAGGCTGCTGCTTTAAGCGGCAAGGTGTAGGGGGGGGGGAGGTTGGATAAGGGGCAGTCAGGGGACAGGGAGCAGGGAACGTTTGGATGTGGCGGAGGTTCTGGGGGAAAAGACAGGGGTCAGTGAATGGGGGGGGGGGGTTTGGATAGAGCGTGGGAGTCCCAGGGGTCTGTCAGGGGTGGGGGCGTGGATGGGGTCGGGGCAACCAGCCAACAGGGAAGAGGAGGATTTGGGTGGGGTACTAAGGGGGCAGTTAAGGTGGGGGTTCTCAGGAGGAGGTAGTCAGGGGACAAGGAGCAGGGGGTGTTAGATGGGTTGGGAATTCTGAGGGGGGCAGTCAGGGCGGGAAGTGGGAGGGGATCAGATAGGGGTGGGGACCAGGCTGTTTGTGGAGGCACAGCCTTCCCTACCCAGTCCTCCATACAATTTTGCAACCTCGTTACCCTCGGGCCAAAAAGTTTGCCCACCCCTGGTCTATATGTTAGAGACACATCTGTGTTACTATTTCCCAAACTTCCTAACTTGGATTCTTTCTATACCAGATATAAGTGTGGTTTAACAATAAGCAAGAGTACCAGAGGCTGTGTACCAAAAGAACAGCAGCTCTGAAGTGGACTGAAGACTGGACAAATGCCATATATGCTGCTGGCCTCTGAGGATAAGCTGTGGACTAGACACTGTAGACTTCCAGAATCAAATGATTGCAAAAAAAATCTTCTGACTCTGAGGTAGAGAGGAAGGAACATCACAGCCTCCCCAAAAGAGAAGCAGGAGAACAATGATGATTTCGGAGGATTATCCTGTCAAATTCCACCTTGCTGCTGCAATATCTCAGATGAGAGATTTTAAGAATTTTGGATAAGCATAAAGTGGTCCTTATTCACCCAGGTTTGCCATCTACTGTTACTTTCATTAGATAAAATACTAAATAGGAGTGTGTTGTAAATCCTGTAACTATATCTAAATTGTAACCTAAGAAAAAATCACATGTAACTGACTTCTAAGCCATATCAGAGGTTTAATAATTCAGCTACTAATTTAAGTTTATCACTTATTCACATTAAAGCTGTGATTTGTGTTATTGCTTAATGACTGAATACTTATTCTTTAATGCTGATTATTTGCTTTGTTTGATAATAAGGTATTTCATTATTTGGACTGATTTGCTATGTTTTGATTCTAACCAGATTGTGTCACGTGATCTGACTGATTAGGTCTTTTGAGCAATCAAATTTTAGCCTAACGGTGCTAGCTTGAAATATACAATCTGTGTACTTATTCGATAATCTGCTTTATTAACTTCTTTTGAATATGTCTTGAATATCTAGTTTTACAGAATAAAATTAGATTTCACTTGAATAAAATTCAATTTAATTTGTCAGCTCCCTTTCACTCTTAAGAGAATACAAATGAAAGGACATAAATCTGATAACTCTAAATATGAATTTTTATTGAGACCTTTCTGGAAACAGTGACTGTTAATATAATATTGTAATGAATGCTCCAGACTACTAGAACGAGGAGGCAATGTCAAGTTAATCAATCATAACTCTACTCTCAAAGGTGTTAAATGTCCAGTTACTGATTTATGCTCCTATACAGGCTGAGACTCTCTATTCTCTTGTGACTATGATGTTTTGTGCCATGGTTACTTGAGAGCCACATCTTTTTTTCTAAGTTTAAAAAGTGAATTTACAAACAAAATACCAAAAAAATTCACTTCACCTGTGGTCTCACTGCACACAGGTTTGTACGCATACATATACAAATATCCCTGTCATAATTTGTACCAATGAGACTTCAATACAATGTGGACATATTAACTACATTTCTTCTCCCGGAACAGATAGAAAAAAGCAAGAGACTGAATGATAAACAAAAAAAAGATACACATGCAATTCAATTTTCTCCTTTTAATCTAAAACAGATTCTGAAGAAAATATCCCGATACTTGCCTTTGTGGAAGACACTGTTACAGCCCCGACGAACATAATGTTCTAGTTCTACTTATAAAAACTTTCCCCAGGGAGGCAAGGACTCACTAAGTCATGAGCTACAATATTCCGCATCAGCACAGCAGCACAAGGAAATCGATACAGCACAGTCTTGAGGTGTTCAGGAGCTCATTTTTAGTCCTGTTCAACTAGGTCTTTCTCTATCACATAGTACTGGTACGAGCCTGGTAGATTTTCACATGTTAGTTCTACAAACCCAGCTTCAAAATAAAATCAGTTCTTGAAGACATTAAAAGGAGATGCAATAGCCACCAGTCCCTGGGCAGAAGATGAGACAGATACAGTACTTCAGAGATTTATTTGGCACTCAAACATTGTAGTTCAACTTGCAAACTGTAAGCACAAAGGGGGAAAACAGATTTGCAGCACAGAAAATTTATGTTAATATTTAAACAGAACAGTTCATGTCTGTTGGAGCAAAATGCAGCTGAATAAGATAAAATTTTAGCATAGCCCTCCCAATAGCTCTCTGTTATACATAACATAATACATACAATAGAAAGAGGCACATCATACCTTTCAACATCTCCCTGCTTTAGTGAGGAAGAAACAAGCTGAAAACAATTCAGTGCAACAACCTACTCCAGCTTTCCTCTCCAACCTCTTTCCACTTGTTGCCAGGGTAACCAGTGTTTGCAGATGCCTATAGCGGGTGCCTGGGTTCATGACTTCATTATAGTTAATATTCTCTCTCACTGCCTCTCTTTATACACAGAACACATTGAATGCATACATACCCAACTGTACATATATATATATATATATATATATATATTATACACTTCCAGTGAGCATCATATATACAACATGTTATTTTGCTAATCTAACATGTACACAATGAAAAAATGGCAAATATTCTTCCTGCATTTTACAGATGCACAGAAAGTTTACAAGCAGAAGGGCTGTAAGTGATAAACTGCTGCTCTGCTCTCCTAGTGCTCTATACAGTGAAATTTGATTTCCTTGTACCATCAGGTATTATAAGAGATCAACATTATGATGTTAATGTTTTAATCAGAATCAAACACCTGCCTTTATTTATTGACAAAAACTGACAAAACAAACTGGATAATGAGACTAACACCTTAAGCAGATGCTTTCCAGCTGTTCAGGGAGGCAACTATTAATACATACACACATAATGGCATCTTAAGGACTACATAGGAGGGAGAGAAAGAGCAAAATATCATGTCATCATAGGAAAGATGAATGAGCTGAGCTCTGAACTCAAACTCCAAAACGGATTCATACCTGGGTTTCCAAAATGCATGACTGGGAGAAACCATGGCCAAGAGTATCAAGTGCTTAAGTAAACAATACAAAAAACCCTTCAAATATTGTGTTATGAAAGGAAACACTAGAAAACACACCAGTAATCCTATAGTACTTTTACTTCATAAAAACACTTTAGACACAGTGAAGACGCAATTCTGGAATCTTTACTTGTTCTGAGTAGTACTCACATGATTGGTCTCAGTGACCTCAATGGGTTTAATTGCATGTAAGTACTACTCTCAGTTCAGGCAAAGGGTTACAAAATTAAACCTTAATTCACCACGCAAGGTAGACAAGTATTGCTATCCCTATTTTTCAGATGGAGCACAGACATGGGGACAAATCCTCTGCTCTGAACTCCACGCCCCCATTTCCACCTCTCCCCTCTCCCCCTTTTTTTCTGAAATGCTCAGTGAGCCTTCAAAGAGCTGTGGTAGTGCTTAAGGATGTAGACACTATAGAAAAGCTTTTTGCATCCTGCCTACCCTGAGCCTGAAAAGAGGAGAGCTCCATGACTATAAAAGGGAGAAGAGCTAAGTGCTCCACAGAGAGTTAAGGAACATGTACAAGATCAGACAGCAAATAAGTCACAGAGGAAGGATTAGCATTTTGGTATTTCTGACTGATGGTACTGTGCTTAGTTTAGTCTATACTCTTTCTCTAAAGGGAACAATATTGTACCTGCAGGGAAATGGATTAGATGACTTAATACGGCTTTTGTATATCTAGAATTCTAGGTCTTTAGCATGAAGACCCACTTAAATACACAGAGTGGAGAAAGTTATATTAGAACAGATGAGAAAAGAAAGGAGAGTGTAGAAGAAAGAAGAGGGCTTAAAAACACTGATCGATATCAAGGCACAAACTGTGACAAGAATGACAAGTAATGAGTACTTGAGTGGAAGTGCAGCAGGCAAGAAACTAGATCCAACAATGAAGCATAAAGCCACAGTGATAAAAATTCCTTTCAGAAAAACCTGGAAGAAGGTAAAAAGTTTTGGAAAACAGTTCTGTGATCTGATTAAATGAAAGATGCTCAGATACCGTGGTGAAGAGAATACTGCACTCTAATGGAAAGGTGAGAGTATCTATATTTAGGTCTATGAATACTTAGAAACTGAGATGCACATGGGAAACGGGAAAACCCTAAAAAGGAATTTTTTGTTCCCCAAATCCTCTCTCTTTTATTAAACTTTTACATCTTTTTCTGAATATTTATTGAAGACTAAAATTTGGTGTCGAATTCCATGATTTCTTTACAATGCCATTTAAAAAACAGTAAGCTAATTGATTTCAGTGTCTTAACATCTGACTCAGCAGTAGTTAATAAACAAGAGAGAACAACATTGTACACAGCATCTGTAGTCCATTGCAGGTGAATTTTATGTAGGTTAATCTGTTGGATAGGTCCATCAATGGCTATTAGCTAGGATGGGTAGGGATGGTGTCCCTAGCCTCTATTTGCCAGAAACTGGGATTGAGCGACAGGGTATGGATCACTTGATGATTATCTGTTCTGTTCATTCCCTCTGGGGCAACTGGCATTGACTACTGTCAGAAGACAGGATACTGGGCTAGATGGACCTTTGGTCTGACTCAGAATGGCAGTTACGTTCTCATGTTGTTTGAACGTAATAGCTGCCTGGAAAAAAGCCATAAAAGTCTTGCCCTTCTTTGACAATATTTAATCCTTTCTTGTCCCTCGAGCCAATTAGACACAGCAGAGGTTAGTGAAAGTTGCCATAAAATCGGTGAGTGGTTAAAAACAAGTTTTAAAGCACTGTATAAACAAGTTATGCAATAGTCATATAGCAGATTTTCAGCTGGGCCTTTATTCAGCCTTCACTTGGGTTAATGGGCGCACTTGCAGGTGATCACACCTACTAAAATTTCTAGCACTTGCATGTGCACAGTTATTTCATTTGCAACAATATAGCAACAATGTGCATGTAAGAATTAGCATTTGCACTCAAAACCACTATTGACTTCAATGGATTTTGTGGTGCAATTACTAACATATCGATTAACAAGGCTGTTATACCATTTAAAGGGTGCATGCAAAGATTAGTGTACATTCATGTTTGCAATTTTTCGCACAAAAAAGAGGTGACCACCAACTGAAAATCTAGCTCATAGTATAAATCTGAAACGTATGTATAGTCAAAAGTCCACATGCAACGTCACACTACCCACGCCTTTTAGAAGGTCACCCTGTCTCAGCAAGATACATTCCAAAATCTTTATTACAATTTGGTACTTTAATTGTATGTATACATATACATAACAGATCTCATTCACAGGTTTAATTCTATCAAGGAATTCTGGAGACACAGAGTTTGTAATATATATCATACAAATTGAATTCAAATTGTAGCTATCAGAAAAAAAAAAAAGCAGTAAAGCCACTGAAATGTTTTTAGCATTAATGTATCATGCTAGCTGGCTAACTCAACCTGCTATACTCCAGATAGTTACATCATGAGAAAGAAAAGGGAGAGAACCTATCCAATCAAGTGATCAGCTTGTGCTGATTGAATGTGAGGCAAGAGGGAATTAAGAGAACCTTCACAAACAGGAAAAACCCCACTGACATTCAAAAGTGAGGTTGTTCTCAGAGTGCTCCTGTGGTGAAGAGAGGGAAAAAACTTGCATGAAAGGCATGGATCCTAATGGATGAGACAAGGGGAAGTGAGTATTCTATGGCCAAGCTTTGGAGGCGGCTGCAGCAAGAGATTAGAAAGAGTAAACACAGACTACTTGCGACGGGCTCAGAAGCTGCCTGGTTTATTCCTGCTAGCAAACCCATCCACTGTAAAATCTCATCCTGGAGTGTACAACTAACAGATATCACATTGCTTGCCCTATTTCAGAAAACCTTGTGAAAAATGGAGACAAAAAGCTCAGGAAAAACAGGAAAGGGTCAAGAGGAAAAAAAGGGAAATAAGGGAGGGAGAGAGAGATGGAAAATGGAAATAAATGAGGGGGACAAGACAACAAAGAAAAAGACATAAGGAGTTATAAAAATAGAAAGATTTAAGATGAGATTGCCTACAAAGCTGAAACTCTCTCATGGAAAAGATCTTGTTAACCATGAATCTCAGCAGCTTCGAAATGAAATGCCAAACCCATCTCTTTGGTTGCGCTTACCCAAAATAACATCACAATTTTAAAGGAAAAAAAAGTCCCCAAAAATCAGAAAATGATTTTTTAAAAACGTGATGCTGTGGGAAGGCGTAGGTTTCACATTTCACTCAGAAGGAAGACAAGAAATCATGGTCATGCTGGTTCTCTATCAGGAGCAAGTTTCAGTTTTTTGGGCCAGTCACTAAGAAAGCTTCATCTTCTTTGCAACCATGTCTTAAGTCCGATAGCTCCATTTTCCAGTGGAACACAGCTGTCAATGGAGATCACTGATCAAACAGGGTTAGGAAGTCCCCATGTTAACTTGGTCCTCTCTCAAGGATGGTTTTGAAGACAAGAACTGAAACCTTGACTTTAATTCAGCATTCAGAGAAGGGAATGAGAATTGGGGTCATGTGATCTTAGCAGTCCATCTGTTCTCCAACAAAGAATGCCATGCTCTGAACTAAAAGAAGCTTTTAAAAGGTTGGTATTTTGTCCTGGGGTACAGAAAATTACAATATGCAAACCCACAAGTTGCTGTTGATCACTGTGGCTAAATCCAAACAAAACAGAAGGGGGTGCCATCTAATCAGCCATAAATGGGAAAAGGGGATTTCGGATGGCTGTAGCTATTCAAGTATTCAGAAACAGTGAGGAGAGTGTCAAGGTGAACAGTTACACGATGTACTGTATTAATATGAAGGCAGATGCCCTCAATGGGAAGGTAAGGTTATGATAGCTGGGGAGTTCTCTGAAGTACTTCCCACTCCATTTGCATCACCTGTCTTTTCAGGCTTCAGCTTCAATCAATCAGTCGCTCTGCATCCAATTGCTGAACTCAGCTAAGGCTATGCCTTCACTACCCGACGTACAGTGATTGATCTGTTGGGGATTGATTTATTGTGTCTCGTCAAGACACGATAAACAGATCCCCAAAAGCCCTCCAGTTGACTCTGGGACTCCAGCTCGCCCAAAGGTGGAGTCGACGGGGGAGCCTGCTGCCGCTGTGAGGACGGCAGGTAAGTCGACCTAAGATGCTCCGATTTCAACTATGTTATTCACGTAACTGAAGTTGTGTATCTTAGGTCGACACCCCCTCCCTCCCCGTTAGTGCAGACCAGGCCCAAGTTGAGGATAGCTGGGAGACTGCTATTTGTATCTGATGTGAGGGTGATGTAGAGCTGGGTGTCTTCTGTAAACATGTGGCATTTTAGTCCATGCTGTTTCGTAATCTCTCGTTGTTGCTTTATATAGATTTGGATTGAAAGAAAGATATAAGGAATGGAGGTGGGATTCCTCTGAGAACTCTGGAGATGGAAGAGCAAGTACCCACTGTGACTCTCTGGGTATTGTCTCAGAGATATAAGTGAAACCATCTTAGCATGATCCTATGTCTCTGAAGTGGGGCAGCAAAATTCCATACCCTGCCATATTAAATGCTGTATTAACATGTGTCAAAAAACTACCATCCTACAATTGCCTTCATTTTCAGCTTCTGCTCTTGAGATCACTATTCCTGCCTGTGATGGGGTGCCCACTCCGCACTGGCTCTGCAAGGATTAAAATCAGCCTAGCAAAGCTGAGTGGCAGGCAGACAAAGGTGTGGCTGTAGGGGAAACAGCCAATTAGCCAATAGGAAACAGACTATTAGGGTGAAGGCTGGACCAGCTGATCAAGGCCCAGCCAGCTTCATACCAGAGTGAGAGAGTCTGCTGGAGGGAGAAGACTGGCTTCCTGGCAGGCTGCCAGGATTTACAGGCTCGAGGCCCTGGGAAGAGTGCAAAAGAGCTGGAGCCAGAGGCAGGAGCAGAAGGAACTGAGGCTGTGGGAAAGTGTCTCAGGGAACTGAGAGAGTGAGCTGGAAGGAAGATGCAGCAGGAAGCTTCTGTGTGCAGGGTCCCTGGGCCAGGGCCCAGAGTGGGTGGGTGGGTGCCCCCCCCCGTGCTCCTCCCATGAAGCAGATGCCAAGAGAAAGGTCTGCAGGCAGAAACAGGGACAGAAGAGTCACCACCACCCTAGGGTACACGGGCTGGGACTGCGCTAATTCCTGAAAGGTCCAGCAGATGGTGCCAGTGTGGTGGGTGACCCCATGACACTGCCAATTATTTTTCATGCTGAATCAAATTTAGTGCCAGTTGCTTAGCTATTATCATATTCTCACTCAACCTCCTGGGTCCTACACAGCCTTCTTCAACCATCGCTGCATCTCATTTACTATATTTGAACAGATAGGGTTATAAAGCTTAGGTACTTTCAGAACGACCAGTACATATCTGGGATCAAAGCAGGATAGTTACATAGTACGTATGTTGAAATATTTAGATACTAAAGAAAGAACTAAGAGTGGAATATTTGTCTTAACTCTGAATTTCCTAGTTTTGGAAGGGTTAGGTCACAGCTTCAATATTTGATAAAAATCTGTTTTGCATGAGAGTAAAGGCGTCATTTACAAGTTTCAGGAAGAATGCACCATGACAAACAAACAATTTAATGTACTTGGAAGTCAAAAGTGCTAATGATCTGTACCACCGAGTTCCATCGTCATAACAGGCAGTAGCTAAGGTAGAGGTAAAAATAAGGCAACTGAAGGCACGTAGTTAAATCTTCAAGTCTTCAGTGCATTCTGCTCTAGTCTCACCAGGGGGACCCAGCTCTCCTCCATATTCTGCACTGTCACTCCTTTGTGAAGGAGTGGAGACCAGAATACAAATGTCCATGATCTGCTGCTCCTGGGAAGGGGTGTGGGTGTGGATGTGTGTTGTGGGCAGGGTGGGAAGAGGGGACAGACAGGGAGGGCAGAAGGCATGTCAAAAGAATCATAATAAAACAGCAGATTTTCACCAGTTAAAATCTTAACCTTATATTTTAATGCCCTTTAAAAACCTCAGCATTTAGCAGGACAGGACCCCATTTCCCCCTCCCTCTATTTTATATGCTGATCCAGTGCAATACTGGTTTCAAGCAAAGTCATTCTCAATTCTGAATAAATCCAGATGTGGAAATCCTCTCTCGCTATCCTGCACCTTTTTGCCTGGACCCATGATAGTGTTTTCCTGGCCACTCCTTCTAATAATCATCACTGGATTAAGAAATGGGGGAAAAAAAGGGAAACCATCTGGGAAAAAATCCACCGTATTAGTAAGATTTTCAGAGCGATGGAATAGTACAGCTCTTGGAATTGAGACACAGAGCTGGAGAGGGTTCATCCTACTTGACCTATTTTACAGCTCTCCCCTGAGTCAATTCTATGCTGAGTTAAAAAGGCTGGCAACCCCATGTGAATTTATACCTAAATGCAGGAAGTTTCCATGCTGTCGTTAGCACCTGGTCACTGGACTTCATTGTGCTGTAGTTTCTGTACTGGTTGCTTTATACCAGTTGCAAGATCTCATTAAAATGTTTACATGGGGAATGACTGGCAGAACACCAACACTGCTTGGAAAACTGTTGTGTAATTCCTTTATGAAGTCATGAAGAATTACAGTAGTTAATACTTAGAGACAGGGAATCCTCTGAGATGGACAAACAGACATAGTGGGGGTATGAAAGTGGCAATTAAAAGGGAAGGCAAGGAAAAGAGATGAAGAATAAAAAGATAACTTGGAAAACGAGGCAGAGGAGAGATTTTACATAGAAAAGGAGAAATAACGAGGAAAAGAGCAAAAAGAAAGGGTAAAACGTGTGAATTTAGCAATCATTCTTTAAAAAGTGGGGGTGTTGCTAGGGGGAGGAATAGAAAGAAAAAAAGAAGCAAAGGACAGAGCAGTAATTGGTGTCTCTCTCAGCTTAGAGAAACGACCTGTCAGGTGGGTCTGAGATCCAGACAGCCGGAAACAATACATGCACTCAGCACTGAAAGGAGAGCTGTATAGAAAAATCCTCTTGATCTTCTGACAAGAGACTCCAGGGCAATAATTTTGGCAGCTAACCCACCTTTCTCCCCCGCACTGGAAGATGTACAAAAACCATGAAAGAAGCCATCAGAAGCCTCACAAATCCCTAAAACCTTAGAGAGTCAAAAGATTAAATGTTCCAGCCACTGCAGGATGGCCTGGAAAATTAGAGAGAGGAAAGTATGTCAGAAATGCTTATGAGTTTTATATGTAAAGCAATGGCACATGGGAGCTCTAACCTGCATTGTCATCCCTATCTCTCTGCTCAGTGAGAGCACAACAACTTTAAAAGGCAGAGGCTTCATATTTTTCTTCCTCCGGGGATGGACCTGAATTATTCCCTGTTGAACAAGCCTGGAAAGACATCCCATGATAATACCACATAATTCCATTTCTGGACAAATCTGACTGCAACATTTTCTCCCTCCCACCACAGGATTTGTGGAGAAGGAATGGGAGGGGATTATAATTTGACTATTAGTGGCGGATGTTAAATTTCAATTTCATCCTGTACTCTCAGAGATTAGCTCGTTGGGAAAATTGATTTTTCCCTGGTTTGCTCTTTGTTGCTGATGTATTCAGAAGATTATGTGCATTTAGCTGCCAAGGCTGATTACATAAGGAAAAGAAAGCATGTACAGTAGGTGTGTGCTCATAAACTATATAAAGATACTCTGTCACAAAGCAAAATTTCTTTCAAACAAACCAGTTTGAGATTAGTATGTAAAGTATTGATGATGAATGTTAATGAATAAGTTTCCAAAGCTTGGCACTACCTTAATAATACTATTCTGATTTGCTCCATTCTACAGTGCCTGGATGGAAATATGAGGTTTCATTCTTAACAGTTAACATACCAAGCTTGTGTAGATTTGTCTCTGGCTTTTAATATTATCTGAAAATTGTTTGATTATTTTCTTTAGATACACAGGGGCTAAGTCATTTCTAAAAAAGGGATTTAGACACTTTTGACCATTATGCCCATAATGTAAATATTTATTTGTGAAATATTCACACTCTACAGAAGGGGTGGGCAAACTATGGCCTGTGAGCCGTTTTAAGCCAGCCCATGAGCTCCCGCTGGGGAGCGGGGTCTCAGGATTGCCCCACTTCAGTGCTCCAGCCAGAGACACTGGGTCGAGGGCTGCACCACATGGCTCAGCCCCACTCTGGCGCTCTAGCCAGGGTATCATGTCAGGGGCCGCACCACACGGCACATCCCTGTTCTGGTGCTCCAGCTGGGTCGCCCTAGTGCCATGGCATAGCCCCGCTTCAGGATGTAGGATTGGGGGCTGCACCATGAGCTCCTGGAAGCAGCTGCATAGCCCCACTCTGGCTGTCTAGCAGGGTCGGGGGCTGCACCACATGGCTCAGCCCCAATCTGGTGCTCTAGATGTGGTACCATGTCAGGGGCCACTCCACGTGTAGGAGCCGGAGAAGGGACATGCCACTGCTTCCAATAGCCACTTGAGGTAAATGTTGCTCAGAGCCTGCACCCCCTGATCCTCCGATGCCCCAACCCCCTGCTCCAGTCCTGATCCTCTCCTGCTCTCCAAACCCCTTGATCTCAGCACGGAGCACCCTCCTGTATGCACCTCAAACCCCTCATCCTCAGTCCCACCGCAGAGCTCACACCCCAAACTGGAACCTGCACCCTGAGTCTTTCCCCATGCCCCAATCCCCTGCCCCAGTCCTGATTCCCCTCCCACCCTCCAAACCCCTCAGTCCCAGCCCAGAGCACCCTCCTACACCCCAAAACTCCTCATCCCCAGCCCCACTCCAAAGCTTACACCCCAACCCCAATTTTGTGAGCATTCATGGACCGCCATACAATTTCTATTCCCCAATGTGGCCCTCAGGCCAAAAAGTTTGCTCACACTGCTCTAAAAACTACAATTCTGATAATCTGAGTGCAAGAGAGGATTAAAGAATTTTGGATAATTGTGGGCATTTTCAATGTAATTAACAGACATCAAATGACAGGATCTTTTTTCAGATAATAATTTTGGATAATTGAGGTTGCACTGTATATATTTCATATAAAAGTCACACACCTTTAGGGTCAGATTATGCCTTCAAGACAAGGCATTGTCTCACATGGGAAGTATCTGAATAACTGGAGGGGGCAAGGCTGTTCACAGAAGCCACAGGAAGAATTGTGGTTGATTCAGATAGAATTCCTCCTGGGACTCCACAGCGTACACCACAGCAAGTATTCTGCTGTCTTTTAAGTGGGTGCATCATTAGGTTTCCACACATGAGCACAATGAGGGTCTGCTGGCCAGTATAGAGTGGGCGCAGGCTCATCCAGCCTTACTTCACACCCTCTGTGGAGGTTAGTAATACTGAGAGCGCTAGCCTATCAGCCATGCTGTGGCTGGCCTACGGCCAAAAATGCAAAGGTGAGAAGACTCATTAAATTCTCTCATTTTGGTTGTCTGTCTAGGACCAACTATATAAAATGGCCCCTAGTAAGTCATATTCTCATGCCAACTATGGACTCTAAACGGTAGGTATTTTGCATCTTTGACCTTCCTATCTGCACCCTGTGTACTCATCAAACTACATTAGGCTACAAATATGTAATTCTAACATTCCAGTCCTCTCAGCCACTGTTTTTTCCACCTCGGACAACTATCATTCTGTAGTTTCCATGGCTCATTGTAACTAAGTCAACCCTCCAGCCAAAACACCCCACAACAGTACCAATAGCATATCAGATGACTAAATATCTTTAGAATAGTTTCTCTCTAAAATCTGTGGCATAAAGATGATGCTACCCTAGAAAAAAGTTACTAGTACTGTATAAGTTTGGAATTTACTGTGTTCTGCATTTCTACACAGATATACACACAAACACGTGGCAGTGATATCCATATAGTAAGTTCTATTAATCATGAACTTTTAACTACTACTTCACATACACATTGCCAACTAATCCATCTCCACTGGTATTATGTCTAACATTCCAAACTGCTAAGCAATTTTAAACCATCACTATTTCTTTTAAGTCAACAACTTGAGAAAATAAATATTTATTTTATACCACAGCGGACTTAGAAACCCTCCTTTTCAATGAGCAATAGACTTTTATATTTTACATACACACAGAGGACAACTCAGTCAGTTCTAGTAATATATATGTCCCTTTCAGAACCAGAGACACGTCTCAATTTGTGTGGCCTCTTGTATTCTTTTGTACAGTGTACTGATTAAAAAAATGTGATTCGTAGCAGAATTCTGCCACTGACTTACTATGTGTCTTGGGCAAATCAGTTAGAGAAGATCAAGACATTTTATTAGGTGCAGACTTACCATGCACAATGTAAGACATGCTGGGAGCAGTCTCTGCACTCTGGTGTTGGTGCGGCTCAATGTCCTTATGTGGTGTCTGCGGAGGGGGCACTGAAGACGATGCTGGGGAAGAGGAAGAGGAGGAAGAGGATGCTGGCTTGGGTTTGGAATGAAGGTCGTTCAGTTTTAGGAGGTTTTCAGAAGTCACAGTATCTGGATTCACTGGTGTAGGAGGCAGCATTGCTGGAGTTGCTGGGAAGAAGCTCTCTTTATTATCCTTTATATGCTTTGGAGTTGTTGGTGTTTCCCCTATGGACTACATTTAAGAAAGGAAAGATGGTGAGAAAATATGGCCTACTGAGCTCATATATGTAACCTTATTGAATGGAAACTGCAAGTATTGTGGCCACTTGCATAATGTAAAAAAATAGCATCTTTCTTGTGCACATATATATTAACCATAACAATAAAATCTTCCCCCAGGTGAGTATTTATCTTCCATATTTTATAGTTCATTTATCAAAGCACCACCTGGAGTATTTATTTATATTCACAGTTATAGTGCTCTAATTGAGCTGCTTAGTATAGAAAGCTCCTTACAGCACAATATACTCTGTTGAACTTTATTATTAAACAGGATGAAATCAGGAATGTTCCAAACTCTTATGAACAGAAAGCTCTTTTATTTAAAAAGAATTGTTGGCAAACTCTTCAGTTTAATCTACCAGACAGTTAGTGCTTTGGGAAGAATTGAGCTTCAAATCCCCAAATTATTAAAAGAAAATATTGCGTGTAAGGCAATGAAAGAGAACAAAAGAAATGAGGAGACAAGAGAGTATTTATATTTGTAAAATAATAAAAATGTGCCTATCCTAAGGTCAGTGATTATCAATTGCTGCAGCAGAGTGACTAATGCTGAAGTCCAGCTTGAAATGAGTGATCTGGAAGCTCTCTTGCCTTTGAACCTTAATACTGAGGATAAAATATCAATACTAACACTGGGATCTCATACAATATGAAGCATTGCTACTAGTTCCGTAATCAAGAGGTGGAAGAGTGATTTAAATTCACCAAGGAAGGGAAAGAGAGCTCAAATAAAATAAAATCCCTTCCACATTCCATATCAATAGATAGGGTGGATATAATATTCTGGGCTTTAAAGCTACAGACTGCCTTTGTGTTAATAATTTTCATTAATTCAGATTAAGTTGTAATGAACTAGACAGATTCCAAGCTGCTCAAGTGTCAGTCTCATATGCCGTAAAGCACTAAAGTAAAAGGAGATTCATCCCCAGTTCATGCAGTAGGGTCTGTGATTTTGGAGCAAGAAGATCAGAATTCTATCTTTGCTGCCAATGTTTTAAGGGATCATGGTGTCCTAGGTGTTCACAGATTTGTGACAATGGTGTGAGAAGCAGGGATTGAACTCCACTGACAAATTCTGGAGTGAATTTCTACCAGAAAAATCAGTAATATTTAATACATTTAAAATTTAATACTGGAGAACACTCTTGGACCTAGTTATACTTTGTGTAATGTAACTTCTAAAGTCACCTCTGTGTTGTTAGTGTGTGTATTTAATCAGAAATTGTTTTTAATGAATATGGTTAAAATGGATTTAATGTATATGGTTGCATTTAATGGATATGGTTAAAATCTCATTGCCAATTAATTTTAAAGAAAGCTATATTTACATCACAATTGCCATAGTAGAACAAGGTCTATTGTGCCTCTAGCAATGTCCAGTATCTGAGGGTTTAGAGGATGTAAAAACTCATAATGCATTTAATTCTGTACACAGAAGACAAATTTCCTACATACAAAATGTCCTAAATTTTGAAACTAGTATAGACAACTGAAGATGCCACTGATAATCAAAGTTATCCAAACACTGAAAAATCCAGGCACACTATTAGTAATAAAAACCCCTTACATTTATATAGGTAGTGGGCACAGAGAGAGGAGTGAGAATGGATGAGTGACAAAAAGGGGACAGGCAGGGACTAAATTAACAAATGTATTGTAAGAGACCTGCAGCTTATATGGCTGGTGGGAAAAGGAGTGCATAAATAGAAAGGTCAGAGAGAAGAAAAAGGCAAGATTGGAGACATACAAGAGATAAAGGAGAAAACAGATGGTGAGGCAAGAAGAAACAGAAAGAGAAAGGTACATGAAAGGGGAGTCACCGACAGATTCCCATATAACACTTAACTGGAGGTTGAAGAAAACCACTGTGAACGTTGAATATAGTAAGGTTTTTTAATTGCACATGAATGGGTGAGTAGGGTGGGGACAGAGATTTGACTGACAATCTATGCATGCATGCTTACATAAAAGGCCAAATTCATACTGAGTAAATCTGAAGGCAACCAGGAATATATTTGGCCCACTGTCTTTCAGGTGGTTCATTCATGTAAAATTTCAAGGTCTGTGTAAGACTTTTTCTTGCCAGTCTAAGGCTGCCAGGGTTGCCTCTAAGTAGGATGTTGGCACTCAATGGTGGCATAAGCTAAAACATATTTTATGCGTATGTGCAGCAGCACTGTACAACGTAAGTTTCACTTAAATATTGCAGCCACTGTCCTGACTGGAGCTTACAGAGTGCTTGAGCACCAACAAAACCAAGATTCCAGTTGCTAGGGTATAATGGAAAACTATGGGCGTGCAAGTTGGAAAGGATTTAGGTATTCCATCCAACAGTTGGTTAGTTTACAGGACAATAGTTTCTCGTAATAAATCTGAACTTTAGTAGATATGTGCACATGGGCAGTGGGTATTAAAGGCCGGAGGGGCTAAGGCGCCCCAAACAGCCCTGCATGGCCCCACCTATGCTCTGCGCCCAGGCCCACTCCTGCTTCCCAGCACTGTGCTGCAGGGGGGCTCTTCCCCCAGGCCCCAAGCTGGGGCTAATGGGGGCCACCCTGGTGCCGGGGACGACTCCTGGCACTCTAGAGTGCTGGAAGTCATCCTGTGCTCAAGGGTTGGGGCGGGGAGGGCGCTGCCTGGAGCTCCAAGCCTGGGTGGGGGCCATGCTGCCCGCCCGGTGCTCTGGGGCAGGGAGGGGCATGCCGTCTGCCCAGCATTCGGGAAGTTCAGGGCTGGGCGGCCACTCTGGGCTTCAGTGGGAGAGGAGGGGGCTCAGGCAGGGCAGGTTAGGCTAGGGGCTACCCTCCCCGAGGTTCACCCACTGCTCATGAATGTGCATGTGTGCAAAACAGGGGTAATAATGCATCAGCACATGGCATTAGCCCGTACTAGGACTAATATGATAGCTCCATTAGTTTCAATGTGATTTAAGGTTTTACTTGAAAAAAGTTTCCCGTCTTAATGGCTGATAAGAAAACCTTCCAAATGTAAACTGGTGAAGGGCTGTCTTACTGATTCTGGAGACAGAGAAAATCAGATGCTCTTCAATCCAATGAAACAAACAGAGATGTCAGTAGGTGACCATAACTTTGATAAGTGACAAAGAGTCCCATGGCACCTTAAAGACTAACTAAAATTTTAGAGCATAAGCTTTCGTGGGCTAATACCCACTTCGTAGGATGCATGCCATGTATTAACGAAGTGGGCATGCATCCGACGAAGTGGGTATTAGCCCACGAAAGCTTATGCTCTAAAATTTTAGTTAGTCTTTAAGGTGCCACAGGACTCTTTGTCACTTCTGCAATTCCAGACTAACACGGCTACCCCTCTGACTCTTGATAACTTTGATAACTTTCTTTGATGGTGAAAGTGGGGGTAAGGAGAGTGTCTTACAACAAAAAAAATCTCCCGCAGTATATAGAAAAGAATCCTGGCCCCAGCCACAATTTCTACTGCTGCCCTCTGGAGAGAAGTTCAAAAATAACTAAGCCAGACTATATGAGGAGGAAGAATTCTAATAGCTGTGAAGGATTACTTGTTTTGAAAATATTTAGTGTTTAGTGTGAAGGCTAGAGTTGTGGCACTTCTATATCAGTCACTGATGCCAACTTACGTACAAAGCAGGTGTGCATGATCCCACTACAGCAATACTTGTCAAGGTCTATGGGGCTAATGTCATGCAGGTGATTGCCTAGCAGCAAGAACACAGGACTATTACACTTTGCATGAGAAACAGATCCTGAAGAAACTTAGTAGAGAAACTGACTTAAATTCATCAGAACTAATGCATACCTATCTACTCCCACAGCTGATAATAACCAGGCACAGTAAAGACAAGACACTAAGAAGGGCACCAGGAGGAAGAACAGTTTTCTATAGCACATTTTTTCTTAAATCAGGGGGTATCAATGCTGTTGTGTGTGGATGAATGCATCCAATGTCTTTCTGGTGCTTGATTAATTGAGGGGAGGGGGAGAAATAATCTCCAGTAGAAAACTGAGAATTAGTGTCAAGCTTCTACCGTGTGTGATGTGGCTTCTATGAGGAGAAAGTTCTACTTTGTTGTGGTACATAGAGTCAAACCTCTGATTATTCCCTCCCAATCCACAGCAAGATGTAAACTTTTCCATTCTCACTCTTTTTAAAATTAATGTAAACATGTTTTACAATGTGAAGTGATTTTGTGCTTTTTCCCCCCATGTATACGATAAAAGGTAGCAAGTCTCAGAGGGAACTGGTATCTATGAGGAATTGGTAAAGGAGGAGGAAAATTCTCTCTCTTCTCATTCCCCTCAGATCATTTTGGTGGAAAACTTCTAGTTTCCCCAATAGGGATTTGGATTTCCTGCAGGTCCTGATCTGTTAAGAGAAGAGTATGCAGGAACTCTGCTTTCGCCTCATCTCTACCACAGCATATAGAGAGAACCAGCAAAAGCTGAGGCTTTAATGCTGTATGGTCACATGGCTGGTGATCAAATGATGTGTAATAGGGAGAAGTATATCTACTTTGGTCGATGTTTACTTTACATATCCTATGTTCTTGTGTTTTTATATGTATATCAAAAGAGCTTTAAAGCAAAGGTGCACTTTGCTATGGGATCAGACTGAAACCTAATGGAATAAATAAAAGCTATGTGGCTACGCAGGTTGAGAGATCTCTTTTTGGACTATATGTAGCTAGGTGTCTCACTAAGTCTCTTTCTATGCTTCTATAGCCATCGAGAGATTACTCTTTTCTTCCTTTTTTTATCCTTTCTTTGGACTCTAGAGGCATTAAACCACTCCTTTTAGGAAACAATCCTTAGGACTTATGGGAACTGCAGGATCCATGGAGAAACCCTTCTTACACAGGAAGAAGACATGAAGGTATAGAAGAGGCAGAAAAGCAGTTACTGACTGAGCCTTACAGGAAAGACAGCAGCAGAGAGAGAGGAATAACCTCCTGGAGTATAAGCTCAGTAAAAAATTCCTTGCAGTTTGTCTGTAAGGCACATCAGTGTGGAGACAACAAGTAATAAAGAAATGGAGTATTACACCTGGATTAGGGTAAACCATCTGCTGTGTTTTACCCCTTTATATTATGTATCTGAGGTTCTCTATTGCAAACTGAATCAGGGTTTTCTTTTGGTCTTGTTTCTTGTATGCATTCTTATTTCATCAGGATATGACAGAATTCTGAAAATAACAGAAGTCGTCAAAGATCATTAATTATAAAACGTCTGTAGCGGCTTACGATATCTAGTCTCAAGACGACACAGATATTTGCAACACACACTGGTACAAAGACAAGATCCAGACTTTGACTGTAGGAAAAAGCAAACATTTTGTTTAGTAGTCGTCGTAGGCTTCCCAACAAATATTTTCTAACGGTAGAAAGTTGGTAGTATGAAGGATATAGCACTCTTATTTCACTTCTGAGTTCCAAGTTCAAATTTTACGCTATGTGAAATGACTTCAACATGGTCTCGGTCTTCCTTTTGGTAGATGGAATCTCTACCTATTTACGTTCTGGTTGGTATTTTTCCAGAATGTGAAGTCTCAGCAGTTGGAAGCTGCCACATGGAGTGCTGAAGTGACAGCAGCAGCCATGTTGAACTGTTACCACTCCTCTTTCCCCCTAGAATTCTATCTGCAGAAAACTATCTGTCCACATTGTCTTTCTACATTTCTCCATTGTGATATTTGACACGTCTTTTGCCTAAGCTTTCTCCAATGTATCTTTAGAATTAGCAGTGATGCTAATAATATGGTACTCTATATCTTGACGAACCGTATCTTGACGAACCGTATCTCAACTTCAGCATGGCCTCCCGACTTGGGTTTAGCGTATGGGTGCTGGTGGCCCGGGATATAGAGGAGCTCAGACTAGATGATCTAGTTGTCCCTTGTGGCCTTAAACTCTATGACCAACATTTTGTAAAGGGAAAATTATAATTAATACACACACACACACACACACTCACTCATCTGAACTGTATTCCAGCCTAACCAACTTCTTCAGGTAAAACATGCATTCAAAGATCTTCTCTCCCATTCTGAGCAGGTGGCTACTCCATACTCCAATAATGCTCTGACATGCAAACAACAGAATTATCAGATCAAAAGAGGTAAAGCGGTAGGGTGAAAAATATTAAAAAATTAAAAAGCAAAAAAGTGTTTTTTTCCTCTTCTTGTTCATTTAACAACTGTTTTCAGCTGCAGGCTGAGACAGGAGAGCCATTAATTAGACTGAGAGAACACCTCCAGTATAAAGTGAGAGGGGGACGCCATGGTAACTGGTGAATGAAACCGTGAACAAAATGGTCACCCTTCGGTAAGAGTGAGATCTAAAAGAACTCATCTTTTTGTCCCCCTTTTCCCACCTTGTTTTCACCCTTCTTGTCTCTCTGCTGCTTTAAATAAAACCTACAGACAACTCAGGAAAAATACTTTCAGCAACATAAGCAGTCTCTGACGTCTTGATGTGCAGAAAGAAAAGAAAATGAGGAGATGAAAATTAGCAGCAAGTGGGTGAAACAAAAGGTTGAGGGGGAACCACATAAGGCAGAACAAAAGATGCTTATTTTCTAATGTTTCACTTATTTCCGCCTCCCCGTCCCTGAGAAAGGGCTTTTAACAGTTTCTTTTACAGATCAACAAGGTAAAAACGTGGGAATATGAAAAGAAAACTGGGACATCCAAGTCAGATCAAACAATATCCTCTCATCAGTTTTCTCCCTAAAGAAAAAATGTTTACAAACCTACCATTTCAGTCCACAGCGTGCTTTGCTCATGCACGACAATTTCCTCTGTTCCAAGCAAAACTTAAAAAGTCACTTTGAATATAAAAGCTAACATGACGATTGATCAATTGTAAATCAATTGACAGTGCAATTTGAGTGACTGATTTGATTTTGAGACTGGCTCAAGGAGAAGTCTTGCAAAACTCTTGTTAACAGATAATAGGTTATATATTGCAGAGACATGATTCTGCCCACTACCACATGGAGTCCATCCAAAAACTTTATTTTAACCAGGGTCTTTTTGGGGCATTTAGATGACGTTCTACATCTGAAGATGTACTATAGCCACTCAAGAAAAAACGGAGTCATTGTGGACAGTTCTCTGAAAACATCCACTAAATGTGCAGCAGCAGTCTAAAAAACTAACAGAATTTTAGGAATCATTTGGAAAAAGATAGATAAGACAGAAAATATCATAATGCCACTATATAAATACATGGTATGCTCACACCTTGAATATTGCATGTCTGTTTGACCACCTCATCTCAAAAAAAAAAAAAAAAAAAGATATACTAGAATTGGAAAAAGTACAGAGGGTACGTCTTTGCTACCCGCCGATCCGGCAGGTAGTGATCGATCTGTTAGCGATCGATTTCTTGCATCTTGTGAAGACGCGAGAAATCGATCGCCCGTGGCGCCCCATCAACTTCCATAACTCCAGCTTGACACGAGGTGCAAGCTGAAGTCAACAGGGGAGCATGCTGCCAACCGCCGCCACCATGTGGACAACAGGTAAGTCGGCTGAAGATATGCCAACTTCAGCTACTTTATTCATGTAGCTGAAGTTGCGTATCTTCAGTCGATTCCCCTCCCAGTGAAGACCAGCCCAGAGAAAGGCAACAAAAATGATTAAGGGTATGGAACAGCTTCCATATGAGGATAGATTAAAAAGCCTGGAACTTTTCAGCTTTGAAAAGAGATGACTAAGGGAGGATATGACAGAAGTCAATAAAATCACTAATGGTTTAGAAAAGTGAATAAGCTAGTGTAATTTATGCCATTACATAACACAAGAGCAAGGAAATGAATAAGTACTTCTTCACACAACTCACAGACAACCTGCGGAACTTGTTGCCAGGGAATGCTGTGAAGGTCAAAACTATAACTGGGTGCAAAAAAGAATTAGATAAGTTAATAGAGGATAGGTGCATTAATTCCTATTAGCCAAGATGGTCAGGGATGTAATTCCATGCTCTGGGTATCCCTACTGCTGATTGCCAGAAGCTGAGGTTGGGCAACTCAATGATTGACTGTTCAGTACATTCCTTCTCAAGCACCTGGCATTGGCCACTGTCAGAAAACAAGATACTTGGCTAGATGGGCCATTGGTCTGACTCAGAATGACTGTTCTTATGGTCTTATGCAGTAGCCAATAGGAAAGGCTGCTCTAATGACACTATGTTACTAGTGCTTAGGGTGACCAGATGTCCTGATTTTATAGGGACAGTCCCAATATTTGGGGCTCTCTCTTATATAGGTGCTATTACCCACCCCACCCCCCGCCCCGTCCCAATTTTTCACACTTGCTCTCTGGTCACCCTGCTAGTGCTGTACACTTGCATGGATCCATGCTCTCAAGAGTTACAACGTAACAGAGACACAGCTTACCTACACTTTGGAGACTTATATTTTGGACACATCTATTTTATATTTTTCAGATAGGTAAAATTCTATTTTTATCTGAAATAGATACCTGCAATATTTTATATATAGATTTTTAACACATTTATGTAACAAACATAATTTCTCTCAACAGCTCAAAAGGATAGTTTATATATAATATACCTAGCATCTGGACATCACTATGGAAATTCTATTTATCTTCTACATGCTACTTACGCCACAATTTCAATTATGATTAAAGAGGTAAACTGAAAATTTAGAAAACAGAGAGTTGCAACAGTAGCTATACAATATAAGCGTCATACGTTTCTGTTCCTATGTTAATAAAAGTACGATTTGTAAGTACTTGCCTAGGAGAAGTGAGGAAAGGAGACTGATGTTTTAACATTCTTAAGAGTGCAACATCTTGTTTATATTGACATTTATTTCACATTACCTTCACAACTTCAATCTCAAGTAGTCAATGGAAAAGCCTATAAAAAATTTCCTCCCATCAACCTAGAAATTTCATAGCTAGCTCTATAATAAATGCATCCCCAAACACACACACCCATCTAAATGCTTTGCAATACTAGGAATGGCCAGGCAAAAACTAAAACAACAGAGTCACAGCAAACTATATGCTAATTTATTTAAAATCATATACTCTCTGTAATGGGAACAATAGTCAGCAAGACTAAATATAGCTTATAGCCCTCAGAGGTAGCAGACTGCTTTCAAAGCGTCATATATCTCTGTGACTAAGATTACAGCCAGATTGGAAGAAGCATAGAGAAAAACAAACACCTTTCCAACTGCAGTGTGACTGTGCACCAAATTAATTTCTGGTGAGACTCCAGTGATTTGAAAAAGAAAATATCAAAGTGACTGATATTTATTCCACTGATAACAGAGATAACCAGGTACTGGTTGACAGGTATATGGAGAAGGAGAAAGTTTTGTTTGTAGAGCTCCAAAACCTCCAGCATAAAATAGAAAAATGGTTAATATTTTTGTTAACACTACATGATAAGCTACAGTATGCTATTGCCACAGTATCACCAGGAGTGATTGTATCTGCTTTCTGTAGTTATCCCTGGACTAGTTCACCATGTGCTACTGGTTTCAGGCTACCATTTTTACTTTAAAACTGCATATTTCCATTTCTGAGACAAGAACAGTATCTTATTCCTTTTGTTCTTTCAACAAGTCAAAGTTTCTTTTTCTTTTTTCTTTTTGCATCTAGAAGGAAAGTTTCATAGATTCCAAGGCTTAAAGGGACCACTGTGGTCATCCTGTCTGGCCTCCTGCATGACACAGGCCATAGAATGTGTTCTGAAGTAGAGCACATTGTTAAAAATGTAAATAAATAAATTCAAACCTTGATTTCAAAATTGGCAGTGATGTTAAAATGTACACTATTATTTACAGTTTGAAATTGCCTAGCTTCAACTTCCAGCCACTGGATCTTGCTATCCCTTTCTGTGCTAGATTAAAGAGCCCATTATCAAATATTTGTTCTCTGCAGAGATACTTATGACTTGTATAACCTCTCTCTTGTTAAGCTGAACAGGTTGAGCTCCTTGTGTCTATTCCTAAAAACATGTTTTTCAATCCTTTAAATCATTCTTGTGGCTCTTCTCTGAATCCTCTCCAATTTATTAACATCCTTCTTCAATTGTAGACACCAGAACTGAATGCACCAGTGCCAAATACAGAAGTAAAAATCACTTTACTCCTTCTCAAGATTGCAAGGATCACCTCAGCCCTTTCAGCTACAACACCACACTCAGAAAAGACTGGAAAATGTGAAGTATTTTCAGATCAGATACAAAGGGATTTTTTTCCATCCTGCTCCAGTTTTTCTTTGCTTTTTTGCCTTCAAAAATTATCTGGGTCAAGCAGTGGAAACAATTATCTTTTATAATGGAATTTAGTTTTTAAAGAGAGAGTTCCTTAGATTCAGAAGAAAACCAAAAGCCATTACACAAAAACTCTCTTTATATATAAAATATAGCTTGTACCTTTATCATCACTTTAAATTAAAACCTTTATTAATGTATTCTTCTTATAGCCCCCTCCTTCTAAGAAAGAGTCACCCTTCGATCATGATGAAATAAGGTGGTTAAGTGACTCAAGAAAGGTCTCTCAAAGTCTCTGAATAAGGTTAGAATAGAACTTTGGTTTCCTTATTCTGAAGTTGTGCGTTCTAATCAAAAGACCATCTTTTATGCCCTTCCTTAGGGTCTCACCATATTGTGAGGAAGAAGGATGAGTTGGAGAAAGAGAAAAATCTTTTTAATTAAAGAATGATTCGAAATTGGAGAAGAGAGGTTTGGGGTTTTGTTTAGAGCTGGTCAATTTTTTTTTCCCCCATCAAAATGTCTTTAGGTGTTCTTTTTGAGCCTTTAGGATTCTCCACAGTCATAAGGGGCAGGAAATTACATATTTAATTCTCATTATCTTAAAAATATAACATTCACATTCTGGAGTCTATATTCTTTAGAAATGTTAGTTTCATAAAAATGACCATAGCAGGGAAACAATGAAATAAATACTGAGACTCATTAAATAACTGGAAGATAATAGAACTGTTAACAATTAACAATCGTTTATAAAGAACAAACAATGCCAGACAAACCTGATTGTGCATTCTCTTCATATACTGATTTTTTTTTGATTGAATTGCAGGATGTCTAATATGTTCGGACTTTAGAAACATTTAATATATACAATGTCTTGAGAAATCCTACTCACAAGATGAATACAAAATTGTTTGGATATGAATTTTGTTATAGAATGAAATCTGCCTGAAAGACCCTAAACTGAGTAATGATTAGGAAGAGTGCCACAGGAGATCAGTGTTAAGTTTGATTTTATTTAACTTATTCAAGAAACATACAGAAGTGGAAGTAAACAGTATACTGATGAAATTCACAGATGTTAGTAACTTGGGAAGTACTGTGAGGACAAAAAAAACTGAGAGTCCATCGGACATTAGATACGTGGATAGAAAATAAAATAAAATTTGGAAAAATGCAAAAAATATACCTGGGGTGAAAAAATATGAATCAGATACTAAAGGAGAGGGAGAAGGCTAAAAAGCAATACAACTGGAAGAGACTTGGAGGATGAAATACTAGACAAGATAGTGGACAAAGAATTAAGTAGGCATTTGCAATATAATACAACAGCAAAAAAGGACAATGTGATGATGGATTCTATATATTATTTTTATTACAGTAGGGCTGATAGACACCAATTACAACTTAGTCTGCGGTGTTCTGGAAACTGTACAAAAACATATCAGGAGAGTCCCTGCCTTCTTACAATCTAAACAGACCAGACAGCCAAAGGGTGGAGGAGAAAAGGATACAGAAAGTGAAGTAATCAGTCTTTTAAATGTGTTCACTACAGGTTCTGAATAAGATTTTTTTTAATACTTGGATTGAAAGTTCATGTATGTTAATAATGATAAAGGAAAAAAAGAGCTTTGAAAAAATCTTAATGTAAGGAAGCACAACAGAATTATTGTAAAAATGTAACTGAAATAAATCAATTTTCAAAAATGGACCTTGATCGTTTTAGCTAGCATGCAATATTAGAATTAAAAGTTATTCCAACAAAACAAAAATAAATTTCTTATTGCCCAGGAATAAAGTTTGGATGTTGCTTCTGTGCAGAAGACAATCCATTCTACATCTTTGACTCTCTCTTTAATTGTTCAGTTCCCATCTATATGTCTGTTTTAACCTTTTAAGACCCTTTGGTTTATATAATTTATTATTATTGAATATTTTAAACTGAAGTTCTCCCTTTAGGGAAAATGTCTTCCTTGACTCTTATTCTAATCATTTCCACTAAGTTATACCTTACTTCTACTTTCAAAACAAGAAATACTGGAGATCTCCCTTTACTGTCTTTATCTTTGCAAATCTCACAAGTGTGTCTCTTGACCATTACCTGCATTTGTCCTTATTTGACCCTACTTTTGGTGAAATTATTATTCATGTCTTGTTATTTCCCATTCTGACTACTGAAATTCCCTCTTCTCTGGTGCCACCACATGCAGGCTCTTGAACCTGAATAGTTTTCCCCACTCACTTTGTATTGTGACCTAGTAGGACTGAAGAAGCTAATTTCTCATATAGGACAAGGGAATAAGAGAGGAGTGTAAGACGTCCTGAGTAGGCATGTCTGGGGTGGTATGAATGAACTCTCTAGAACAGTCAACATATGGATGGAGTTACCTTAGAGAGATAATAGAAGGCCAACAACCAGACACTAACTGGCAGCAAGGGACACAAAACACAAGAAAGCAGCATGACTAGAGCTTGAAACGAAGTAGTAAGATATTAGGAAGCTGCAATAAGAACTCTCCTAGCCAGGACTGTCGGCGGGATGGAGTCGTGGATGTTTTTGAACCAAAGAAGCATGTTGTGCTGGCAGCACGGACATGTGTAAGCTTTGCTTTTCCATTCAAAGCAAAAGACCCTAAATACTGTGTTCAAGTTGATTAATAATGCTAACTTGTTTTGAAAAGTCTTTCCTGTGTCACTGAAAACATATGCTATTTGCATAGCTCCCAAAAGGGCAAAGTATCCAATAAGAGATTTTTTTTTTTTTTTGACTAAATGGAGCTACAATGAGAAACAGTGGTGCTGAAGGCAGGGCCCAGTCTTGGAGTAGTGGAGCTGCGGGGCAAATAACTAAAGGCCTAGGACCTGGCACTAAAAAAGGTATACTCCCAAAGAGACCATATAAAGGTTGGAGGCAAGCTTTCCCTCTGGATCCAAGATATTCGGTAGGAAGGTTGCTATTGTCACATTGTTTCCTTGTACTCTGTTTAGCCAATACAGGTTAGGTGTAGGACACACCACATTAATATAGTTAGCATGTGGGAAGTTATGTTAAAACTTTTGTTCACTTATGTCGAGATATATACTCTGCAATGCTAAATGAAGCTTTTGGCATTAGTGAATACAAATCTGGCAAAGGCAAGATACATGAATGGTTTGCCCTGGTACAAGTATGGGAAGTGCCTTCATGCCATTGGTACCTGGTATGTGATAAACAAGAGATGAGGAAAGGTACGGAACAACAAAGTAAGGAACTTGTACAAACTAGTGGATTGGATCTTGGGTGACATTTGAAGTGTTTTTTTGCTTGTACACAATCCTGTTATAGAGAGGTAATTTTCAGGGTTTATCTTCAAAATACCACTACCGTGTAAAGGGGGTGGGGGGACATGCTGCGAGATAAGAATTACTTCCCAAAAGGAGGGGTATGTATATCTCCTTTTCATATCACACTGTTTTGTCTTTAGGCAATACATAAGCTGAGACAGTGGCACTTTTCGTAGCTAGTTTTACAATTTTAAAATAATACCTTTACCCTGTGGTAAAGGAAAATAATAAAAAGTTTCTAACTTGACTTCTTTAAATATTTCAAACACATTTGTGTTTATTGTAAATACATTTTTGAGGGCTGTCAATCTACAATATAGCTAGATTTTTATATTTTGAAAGAATGTATAAGGCAGCTGGGTAATATTTAAAAACTGGCTATTAAGTAGGCATGCTGGGATTTTTCCAAGATGTATTTTACTTTTTCTAGTTGGACTTTGAGTCACTGTTTCTGCTCTTAATCCATATGTGCTGAAACTAGAAACTATAAAATTCTGTGGTTTTGTCAACTCTGTGGTTTGCCAGCAACATGAATCACCATAGGACATACCTACTGACCTGTCTGCTCTTTCTTCTTGGCTTTAGGTCTCTCTCCAAGGATAGATAAATACCCATCTCCCTTCAGGTTCTACAGCTATTGCTTGGAGTAGAAACCCAAAAATCAGAGTTGCTGGGTGACCATGAAAAACTAGACCTTTACATGTAGCAATACGTTCAGATCTATTGCTGCTAGTCCAAAGGATTAGAAGATTTAGATAGAGAAGTCATTGTAAGAATAAGGAAATCACTCTGATTTCCACTGTTAGCTACCTACCTCTTTCATCTTAAATCAGATCACCTCAACTGCGCAACAGATTACAAGTCATCATAATCATACAGCAGACTTTGTAATGACTGATGTAATAAAAACAGAGTAGTATAAAGGGTTAGATAGATAAATTTCAGCCAATGGGCAAAGAAAAAGGAAATGTGACAAAGGGCTAAGAAACAAGTAAGAATTGAATTATCCTTAGCAACATACACTTAAACATTCAAAATGTGAAGCTCACCCCTCCGGTCCCCACACCCCAATCTCCAATGATACTTGTTCCTCAAAAACAACGCTAAGAGGAAGTAGATGTTTCTTATGTGGCTTACAAACACTTGTCTGCTAACTATCAGACCATAAAATTACAATGCTGATGATAATAAAGGGATGAAAGAATGGTTTGGTGCTTACCTGTTTCTGTGCTGAGGCTCCCATATGCACCTGACAGAACTTGACTGCCTGTTCCAGGGCTGCTTCCTCATCCACCTGAATAAAGGACGACACTTGATGAAGCCAGGATGATTTAGTAACTGGCAGAAAAGTTATCACGGATTTCAGTGAAGCAGAAGCAGGCCCTTGAGTTCCAACACAATGTGGGTATGCCTTTGCTTCTTACAAACAATGACCTTGTACCGGCAAGAGGCTCTGTAACAAAGTGGCCCCCTTGCCCAGAGGCAGTTTGGTGGGATGGTATGAAGCCATCTGAAATATGTGGCTCCTTTTATATTTTTTTGGATATGGTGTTCACTGTTGCTCTCTGGTTTAAGTTGACTGATTAATCTGTCACCAGTGCAATAGATAGATAGATTCAGACTCTATGCTTACAAAGCCACTGCAAAATTTCAAGCAGGGAAGTGCTGAAGGCTCACTCTTCCTATTGCCCAAGTGCATCAACTATAAGTGAACACTATTGACCAGGGAAGTGAAAAAGAAAGTCCCTCTTGCACCCTCTGCACCAAGATCATAAATCAGAAATGTTTGTTAAAAGTAGTTGTTTTAATGTACTTGACCTTATAGATAGGACATGATGCAACTCCAAAAAATTAAGAGCTCTAAAGTAAGGAAGCATTAGGGATTTATGTTTCTAACACAGGTGACATATTTTGATTAATAATCACTCCCTGCCATCTGATTCATAAAATGACAGTGGTAACAGAGAGACAAGATGGGTGAGGTAATCTCTTTTATTGGACCAATTTCTACTGATAAAAGACAGACAAGTTTTTGAGAGAGACAGAGTTCTTCTTCAGATAACAGAGGAAGCTGTTTGCCTAAAATCTATAGAGAGAGTAGAACTGACAGTAAAATCACTTGCCTGTTTAATCAGCATGTATGTTTCTGACATGATCTTTTCAATCCTGCCCAGGTCATAAGCCATGACCTTCTGACCTTGTTGCCACACCCGATAGGCATCCAGTAACAGAGTTTTCCCAGACTCTGCATCATTTATTAACTTCCTCTTTCGGTTTGATCTCTGGACAACTTCCTCCACAGGTGCTGCCTGGACTGTTCCTTTGCCTGCCTGCTGTTGTTGCTGTTTTGAGCTGATACTTAACTCCTCCAGGGAAAGTTCTGCAGTCCTGCTTTCAGGGGTTTTGTCCTTTGAGTTCCTGCCAGACTGAACACAATCTGGATCAGTATGTTTAAAGGAAGAATCAATTTTTTCAGGGTCTTTGGAATATCCATCAAAATCCATGGGCTCAGCTGAGCCAGGCCTGAGGACCTCTTTCATTTCCTTGTAATTCTTATCTTCCTGTTCCAATGTGTCCATAGCATTGAGAGTTTGTCCCTGGGTCACTTCTTTTACTCCATTCTCAGTACCACATACTGCTCCATCAGAGAATGCTGGCTTTTTGGGAAGGACCTCCTTCCCCTCTTCAGCACTAGCTTTGTTAGAGACGTCTGTTGTCATCTTTCCTAATGCAAGGCTATAAGATTTGGAACCTTGATCTTCTGATACCTTAAAAAAAAAAAAAAAAAAAAAAAAGCATCTTTTAATTATCACTGAAATCAGAAGAAGCTTAGCGTTTGAAAAGCCAACTACAGGTAACATGACAATAAGGACCTTTGTTGCGTTGCTGTCTTTGGTGCTAAAATAAAAATCAGTTAAAATTAATTCAAGTCGCTAGCTTTAAGAATGGTTATAATATTCCGATGATCAGATCACAGCTGAACCAACAGCCCAAACTGGATCAAAATTGCAATGGCAGGTTTATTTTAACCTTAAATTTCTTTTTGCTGCTTCAGTCTTTGCCATATATTTGATTAGGTAAAATTAGCTAGAAATTTCCCTCATAGTATTGCAACAAAACCATATTATTTCTTTTGGCACCTAAACACTAACATCAATTTCATAATCTTCATTTTGGTTTCTAAGACATAATCTTCTCTTGTGGTTAGAGGCTTAAAAGATATGGATTTTGATCTAACATTTGAATGTTATGGCTTTGCTGTAGAGAAATCTATCTTTGGAATATCACCAGAGTATACCTTCCTCTCTTTCAGACCACAGCTGATATAAAATGCTACTGCTGTCATTCTTACTACACCCAGATGGAAGAACTGCAGTACATACAAAGGTCCACCTCCTTCAAACTTTTCAGTAAGTGTAATAGCTTGTACTTCTTCTTAACCAAAGAATTTCATAGACCTGAGCAATTCTCTTGATTTGTTTGCCTAATATGCTTCCAAGTTCCAGTAAAGTTAGTCTGAGGACTTATGTACACAGCAAATTACTACATGGCAAGCCAGGATGTGAATCTATAGCACACCAGCTTGCTGCAAAGTAACATCAGTGTGGACACTGGTACACTGCAACCGGAACACAGCTTGGCACGCTCTACTCTAGGACTTTCATTGCACTGTATCAGTGTCCACATGGGATGTTACCATGTGAAAAGCTGGTGAGCTGTCGATCGGCACCCTGCTTTGCCGCATAGTCTGCATGGCAAGTTACAAGCCCTGAAACAAATTTAACTTGCAAACAATATAGAATATTGGATGCTCACCGATTCAGCCATTTAGCTCATTTTCAGAGACACATGAGACATGAGACATATGGTTATTCTTTTATTCCTTTCACAAAATGACTGGATACCACTTAATGAAAGCTATAAACATAACATGTGTGTGACTGTGAAGAAAAAGACTTAAAGAAACAAATCCAGACCTACAGAGTCTAGGTTTATTCTGCTAGAGAGCCTCAGGTCATGATAACTAAAGATCCTAGGCCAGATTCTTCTCACTAGCATTGTTTTTACACTAAATGGAATTATGTGGGGGTAAGAGCAGTTATTTCTGACTTCCACAAGCTTAAGGAAAAGCAGAATCAAACCCACTCTTCATGAATGTCTCTGGTTTTCAGGACTGAGCAATAGGTCACCACTGCACTGCACTGCACCACTGAAATTTTCTGGGAAGTTGTACAGAAGCTCTCTTACCTCTGTCAGCTCGTTGAGTGTGTCCTCCAATACTTTCACTGTGAGAACAAAGGCTCTTTGTGCAAGAACCTGGCGATCTGCATCCCGTAAGTACTTCCTATGCCACCATGAGAAGATGAGAAAGGAAATTAAGCATTAAAAAGTTCTAGTGTTTTAAAAACAAGAACTAATAAATGTAAATTTTCTAAAAAAATAAAACCCAATTAGAACAAATGTTGCAAGAAAAAAAGCCAGCAAAAATTTACACTTCTACAGCAAACTACTTCAAACTTCTCCCAGATCAATCCCAAGCTTGAGAGGCACTTTGTATTTGTATTGGCAAGATGCTGGTACTATTATCTGTAGGTGTGAAAAATGTGGGAAAATGGTGTACAAATTTTGCCATACAACTCTTTCAATATCCCTCAAGTTCTGACCTACACCATCTTCATTAGTTAAAATCTGGACTTCTCCTGAGCAGAGGATATCAATTATGCAGAATTTTAGGTTAAATTGCGAGGTGGTTTTTGTAACATGGATAAATGTCCATTTGAGGCTAAGGGAGGATCAGCAGATTATTTTCACTTGTGTTCCAAGTCACCTTTGAATCCAGATTTCTAGAGATAAAAAGCTAGCGAATTAACACAAATAATCCCTATTGATTATTTACATTATGTGCCACAGAAAAGTGATATTAATTGGGTGGAACCTACTCAAACTATATATTTAACCCCACCCCAATGAAACACTGTTGCCTCTGAGTTGCAATTCATAATTGTGTGTTTCACTTCAAAAGAAACAGTTTTCAGAGAAAATTTTCTCAGCAACCAGCTTCATCCATTCAGGGTGATGAAAAACAGCATTTCAGCCTCAGAGTTGACTATTTCTACCCAGAACTGGCTACAAATGCAGGAACTACCTTTAATAAAAAAATGTACCAACTGTAATGTGTATTTTTTTTATAGTATTTACCTAATCAAACCATTTTCTGTTTTGTTTTTCAAATGAATGATTACTGAATTGATCACAATTTTCTGATTCACTACAACTGACAGTTTATTTGAATTAGGTTAGTCATACAGAAAAACCTTTTTTAATGAAACCAAAAATATCAAATATAATTGGCACAAATATATACATATATTATATATATAACTTCAATATTTTCACTTATAGGAGTCTCACATGGCTATAGCTTGTTCTGGCTGGCAAAAGTGGATCACATTTTAGACAAGGTAAGAATATTTTAAACTTCAGTTTAGATCTGTAAACGATTATGCTGTATTTTGAACACATCGTTGGACTGGCCTGGTATAAATTTAAAGCCTTCTGCCCTCCAGTACTTTTGATACGTTAAAAATTAACATATTTTTGGCTGCAACTTTGCTGAACATATGATGACATATACATGAATGTATTGCATAGTATGCAAACTCACAAGCTCCGATGCTGAAAAACACAGTGAGCTGTGTAACGCTTCCAGCTATTACAGCCTGCTGCCATCCACCTTAATTTAAATTTCTTAAAAATTGCATCCTTTACATATTTCCTTCTCAGTGACCAACTGGAATTTTACTGTGTTTTTAATTTACCCTGCAATATTTAGATTCTGGCCTTTCTACCTATATATTCAGCTGACATTAAAATGACACTCTTAAATAAAATGCAATTAATTAATATTAGATCACTCCTGTATTAGATCAACTCTGCAGCAGTTGTCAACAGTCATTTAGGGGCTAGTCAGTCATTCAGGAATTGCAGAGACACAGGAGTGCCTGAGCCTCAACTCCTGAACATGTCTCCTGTGCCAGTGGTGAGGAAAGGGGTGGTATATGCTACTATGCTCATATGCTCTATGACACCTATGATTCTCCTCATATAAAAGAATCAGAGAGGTAGCTGTGTTAGTCTGGGGTTGTAGAGGCGACAAAGAGTCCTGTGGCACTGAAGCATAAGCTTTCGTGGGCTAGTACCTACTTCGTTGGATGATGCAGTGGAAGTAGCATGCATCTGACGAAGTGGCTACTAGCCCACGAAAGCCTATGCTTCAATACTTTTGTTAGTCTTTAAGGTGCCACAGGACTCTTTGTCGTTCATATAAGAGGAATCCTCAGGTCAGGTAAGCCAGATCAATTGCTGCTTTGTGCTGGAGGAGAGTAAAGCAGCTCTAATAGGGAATAAGAATCTGATCCCCAGAGCAATAGGTCTCCGTACCATTTTTAAGCATAGTCAAACTTCCCCAAAACCATATTAATTCATTCTCTTGAAATACCTTCTTCCTTCAACAGAATTACAATTTATGGTGTTACAGATCAGGTTTTATTTTTTAAAGCAGTTAAGTATTTTTCAAAAGAGACAGAAAATTTTTTTTTTTGGGGGGGAATATTCAAAATGGAAAGAAAAGGTTTGATAAGTGAAGAATAAACTTATGGCCTCACTTTCCCTGATCAGGTGTCCTCTGCAGCATGGACGACACTTTCAGCAGGGTATTGTAATCCTTGAGCTGAGACAGCACATTCAGCAGCAAGACAATGGAACGGTTCATATGTGATGCAAAGCTGCCCGGGCGGTCAATTTCATCCACGGGGATTCGCCAGATTCCCTGCAAAGAAATGAAGAGAAAAAGCCTCTAAAGATAAATCCATGGTAAAAGACAGAATAAGAAAACTAATAACATGGACCAGGTTCCTCTGTGTTCTGTGGCTACTGTTTCAGCGTGAGACAGGGTACAATGAACTAACTAATGCAATGGTTCTTTAAATAAGGACATTTGGGTAAGGAACAGAGTCTTACAGAATCCATAGGATGTACCTCAGATATATTTGCCAATGAATTCCTGAAAAAGGCAAGAGGTTACTTATGATGAGGGGTTTTTCTGAACCTCGCATACGTTCAAAGGTTTTTGTGTTTTGGTGTTACAGAAACCAAATCTCTTTATCGAACAAGACAAGCTAGCCAATCCTTGAAATGTGTGAATACAATTTTCCTGATCTAATTCAGACTCGCAACTGTCAGCCAGCTACTGTAGAAGTGGATATTCAAATAGATTGTTAGCATAAAGGCTTCAAATGCTTGGTGGTTGTCAAGCATTAGCCAGGGAGCAACCAACCTTTGGTCTGGTACCAATAATGTGATTCCTTACACTTCAATTTCCCCACTGGCAAATTTTAAACACACTTGTACTCACATCCTGAACGCTAACTAAATCTCAGGAGCCAAATGAATCTTTGGGAAAGACAATGGTGACAAACGGACAGTTATAATTAAGTTTTGACACGTCAGCATGGATTTTGCAATGCTTAACAAAACTGAGGGGACACAATAAAATGTGCTTAAAATGGGTGTTAACCAGATTTTAAAAATTATGTTCAAACAATATCAATATATCAGTAGTGGTGGCAGAGATCACTGACTGTTGGGACTGGGGCCATTTGAATAACAAATACTACTGTTGCTATACCAATACCTACTCTCCCACTATTTCTCTTGGAGAATTTCTCTCATTGAACAAGGTTACATCTGCAGAATGGAATCCTCATCTTGACCATGCTGCTTAATAAGGCTGTAGGAAGAATCTCACTGATTTGAGATTACCTGCTAAAGAGTGAACCCTGCTTTCCCAACTTGTCCAGAGAGCAAGACGTACAAATATTTAATCTTTCTTGATTGTTTAAAGGTCTTGGTTTGTTAGTTTTAGCTGTACTCTAAATGTGAGGAAAGTTCTTTAGAATTTATTACAAGGTGGAAGTGAAGAAACTGATTACAGCAAAAAAACCACGACAGCTGAACATCAAAAAGAGTTCTGTAAAAAGGCCTGTCCACGGTAGGTCTGCCTCCTACTCCTTTTTGGTGAATTTGCAGTTCCACCTCATATAATTTATTAAACTTCTGTAAACCTCTTATATTTTCCCCCTATTCGGGGTCAACTTTCCATGTTTTCAAAAGAGCAGCACTGACTTGAGCTATGTATAATGCACAGAGGTTCTTCTGCAGACGTTTCCTTCTCTTGCTTTCCATGGTGCTCTTTTTTCCAACCATCCTTTTTTATATCAACACTTCCCCATTTCTCCTTCTGTTTCTTCCAACTTTATCAGCAAACTTCATCCCTTTATTACAAATTACTTATTCCAGGTACTCTGAGACTGACCTTTGTGTCACTACTGTCACTTCCCTCCACCCCCAGCTATTACATTTCACAAGCATCCTCGATGTTTTAATAGCACAGTTTTATCAAGCAGCTCACTATCTAACATTTATTGACCTTGTAGATTAAAAGCACAATATTGCATTGAAAGCTTTCTGAATGCACAAAATAAGACTGTAGAGAGAAAGGTCTCTTGGTTGTAAATATTTTTAAAATATTAAAGTCCTGTGACTATGCTTCTTGGCTGCACCTGGATGAACCAATTCTAAAGAGTATAGATAGGTACACAAAGAAGCAAGGTTATCATTAACTGGTTCCCACCAAATCCTCAAAAGATTAGTTGACCTCAATGATGGCAATAGACAAGTAGATAAAAACAGTCTTCCCAGCTGATACAGCCCTACAAGTCAATTTATTGTTCATTTATAAATGAATTGTAGGAATGAAAAGCAGCTGACTATGTAATCTCCTTGTTTGTTCTGATAGGGTACCCTAATTCTCTGCTTCATTTTTCACTTGCATTATGTAGTTCGCTCAGAGCAAACTTTAGGACATAACATCAGAAATCAGTTGACAATGCTTTTCCCCAGCTTCTTCCCATCTCCCAGTGAACATTTTAACTACTTTCTTCCTTCTCCCCCACCCCCCATTACACTGGGTATCATCTGGAAAGAGGATGATCATTTTATAGTTTCCAAGGACTCTGTTTGAAAACTAAAGTGTGTGGCAGGATTACCACTCAGCAAACTACTTTGCAATAGGTTATGATATCAAATCATTCAACCAAAATCACTATTGGGGAAATAACTTTCGGGCAGCATTAGCAGCTTGTGGAGAAAGGCTCACCTCCACACGCTTCAAGCCTCCAGAATGCTCAAGTTCAACTGAGCACAGTTTACAGTGTTTCATTTCTACAGTATTACCGTATTTTGGTACTGAAAAAGAAATTATTAATGTACTTTCTATAGTTTTACTACACATATACAGATGCTACTGTGCTGAAGAAAATAATCCAGATGCCATACTTACCTTTAAACTCATCCCCTTTCAATGTTCTACAATTACAGGGTGAAGAAACAGATTTAAAGGGAAGATCCCTTATCAGCTCTTGCACTGACTTTTCATCGTCTTGCAATGAACTATACAGTTTTATACAAGTGTACGTAATTAACTATGACTACTCCCTTATGCGATCTGCTCATCTCGTCTTCAGACCCAATCGTAAAGCATTAAGGAATTTGCCTTTAAGAACCAAACTACCTTGCTTGCTTTCCCCTCAACTGTACTTTTGTTTTGTGTTGTGAAAAAACGCCAGATGTTTAAACAGTCAACCAGAATCCTATCAAGGCCTCCAGCTGAAGCTGAATCCTCCTCCATCTCACAATCTGAGTTGAGTTAAAGATACATCCTCATCCAAAGTACTCCCAGGAGAATCCCACACATGTACAAAAAGAAGGATCTAGCCAAGCCTTCACTGGCTGTCATCTATTTCCGGGGAAAACATATTTCTGAATTCAACACACAAGAATTGTAATAAAAAAAATCTGCTATTTTTAAAAGCCTATTTCTCAGCAGTTAAAGAATCTGGAACTCTTAACTAGAACAAAAAACACATCATATAGATGCACTTGCTGGAGCTGTCACGGAACCACTTGGGGAGCAGACAGGAAAAAGTTACTCAGTATGACTGATGTACCATTAAGTTTTCACATCACTTGAAAAGTAAATTTTTTCACCAAATGTGCCCTTTAATGTACTCAGACTTAACAGTGCAGACGTTTTAAACCTAGCACAGACTGACAACATATGTGCAGTCCTCTTCAGGGTTTCTATTACTTATAATCATTATCCAGGCCACTTGGCAGAGGTACTCCCATCCCATCAGTCACTGAATTGACTTTATGTTCAAAACACCACTCTGGTGGCCAGCACACAGAAGCTGTGCAACATTCTTTCAGCCTTAAGGCTCTCCTCCCTTCTGCTACAGCCAACAGAGCTGTTTACATGAAACCAAGAGAAACAGCGAGAAGCTTTAAAAAGCTTCAAATGCCGCCAGGGTCCCAGAACTCCAAACCTCCATAAACAAACACTCTGTTCCCTTTTAATGAATTTTACAATTCTGTTTTGCATTGTTAATAAAATCTGCAGCTGATTCCTCAGCTAAATCTGAGGACAACATAAAATAAACTGAATTTTACATCAAAATAAATACCACAAAGAATACTGTATTGATTGCATTGTTTGTTTTCACATTTCTTTCAAGCTGCTGCAGAATTTCCATTTGCTACTTCAGTGCTCTATTCTCCAAGAGGGAGGGCCTTGCTGCAGTATTCAGTTCCAGCTTAATGCAGGGTACATGAAGGCTTGTAGACAGGATTCAGAAAATATCCATTATGCCCATCTCAGCCATTCTGAAAACAGACAGGCAGGGAGCGCTAACTGCTCCATGCTGCTTACCTTAGCACTTTTTGAAGGGAAGGAATTCCCCAGGGTGTAGGAATATCTCCTTGGGGAGAAAAAGCTGACAGTCCTCAAAAAAATGAGACTTCTGTGGCTTTCTACTGACACTATACAAAAGCACTCTAACAGATTAAGTATTTGAGCATTCTGGGCACAGAGCGACCTTCTCAGTATGCAAGTTACTGCATTAGCTATAGGATTTCTGTTCTTGGCAATAGTTCGTAAACCAAAGGAGTGGCCCCTTGGTCATACTCAAGATGTTCCTATCCAGTTGTGAAAAGCAGTCCCCCGAAACAATTATATTATAACGATAACAAAGTCAGGGCCTTCAAGTTTTATTAAGATAGTCTCTCCTGCTTCCTCCATGAACCTCCCAAGAGTACAAATCACTCCAAAAGGGGGCAGCAACAGGGTCATGACCCTTTCCTTGCACTGGCCCCCAGAGGAGATCGAACACATCAGGTAGGAAGGAAACATACTGGACTCCTGAGTCAAACAGGTTTTCTAACCACAGTTCTGGGAGATGTTTTTCTTAAGATATTTATGATATAAACTAAGACACAATAAAACTATTAACTAAACAAAGCAACCCGAGAGCCCAAACTTACCTAAAATGGAAGCAGCTAAAACAGATAGTGACAAGCTGTTTGGTGCTGATGTTGGAAATTGAAAATCTGTTTCATTTCAGCATAAGATTACAGAGTATAGGAAAAGTAGAAAGGATGCTCTTTCTTCACACATCTGTCCTTTTCTAGCAAGGGACAATAGGCCTTCTGAATATCAACCCCTAGCCCTGCAGATTCTTATGGGTGAGGAAACTTGTTCTTCACATTTCCATCTCTCATACCATCTTAACCAACATGCTCTATCTGGAAGTTACTTCTAGTACTTTCAGAAAGGGCTCAGTTGCAAAGGAGCAGGAAAGAAGAAAAAGAAATTCCATTCAAAGCTTTTAAGAGAGCGATGTGGATGAAATAGAAAGATTAAACTCAAAGCCATGTCCGCTAATAAAGCTTACAGCAGCATTCAGAGGAAAATGCATACATATTTCCTCACACAAAGTGGATGAGGTAATATCTTTTATCAAACCAAATTCTGTTGGTGAGAGAGATAAGCTCTCAAACTTGTACTGAGTTCTTCTTCATATTTTCTGGTATTCATTTCCCTTTCTCATTTTTGTTTTACACTATTTGTTCACAGTGTGTTTACTATTTATTTATTTATTTGTTCCACTAAGCATTTCTTCTTATCCTCAACTAGAACAGTGGTCTGCAAACTGGGGTGCGGGCACCCCAGGGGGTGCGCGAGACCACCCACGGGGGTGCGCGGCGCCCTGGCCCCAGGAGCGAAGCGCTGTGGCAGAGCCCCAGCTTGGCCCCAAGAGCCAGGCACCGTGCCACCACGGAGATCTGGCCCGGCCCCGGGAGCCGGGCGCTGTGGCTGGAGACCCGGCAGCTGGGAGCCGCGCCACAGCTGGAGACCCGACCCCGGCAGCGGCACAGCGCCTGGAGTCCCGGCCCCGGCAGCCAGGTGCCGCCCCTGGAGACCCTGCCCCAGGCGCCGTGGCAGAGACCCAGCCTGGCTCTGGGAACCTGGAGACCCAGCAATGAGAGCCGGGCGCCATGGCTGAAGACCCAGCCCCAGCCGCCGCGCCTGGAGACTGGGTCCTGGGAGCTAGGCACTGCGCCGCACCTGGAGACCTGGCCCTGGGAGCCGGGCGCCGCAGCAGAGACGCAGCCCGGCTCCTGGAGCCCTGGCCCCAGGTGTCACGCTGCGGCAGAGACAGAAGAGCCAGGTGCACGGCTGCCTGGCAACCAGCTCCCAGGGGCCGGGGCTCCTGCCAGGCGCTCCGCTGCGGCTGAAGACCTGGCCCCGGGCGCCGCAGCTGGAGACCCGGCCCTGGGCACTGGTCGTGCAACTGCAACCCCACTTGAAGAGCCAGGTGCAGCCAGACCGGCCCCAGGGGGGCAGTTAGGGGACAAGGAGCAGGGATTCTGAGGGGGGCAGTCCGGCAGGAAGTGGGAGGGAGTGGATGGGGGCGGGGCTTCCCCCATGGGGGTGCCTGCTCAATTTTTTTTTCTACTAGGGGTGTGCGGTCAAAAAAGACTGGAACCCCTGAACTAGAAGGCTGCGTTCCCCACCTGGGACTCTTGATGATGCCTGGGATTAATATCCAGGCAAGTGGAAGTCTTTTGAAGACCCAGAGAGTGCAAGAAATAGGGGCAACCTCCCACCTCACCCACAAGTATAAGAACATACTAATATCAGTCAACCTGCATAATAGCCTTGCCAATTAAAGCACACTGTCCTTGGACGAATCAAAAGCCCATAATAATACAGCAAATTCTAGGTGGAGGGAAGCCACTGACTAATATTGCAGCAATCCAGATCTCCCTTGTTCTTCATTACACAGCAGCTTAAAGTCAGGAACTGACTCTCTTAACCAAAAGGAGTGGCCTCTGGTTGCACTAAAGATGCCCAATTATGAAAAGTGTGGGCCATCTCTGTGGATGTTCATATCCTAAAGCTACTTTTTAAACTTCTAGTATGAATTTTCCACAACTCCTCTTCTTGCCTTGCCCATGGCATCTTTTCACATAAAACTTTCCACATGATCTCAAATCAGAGGTGGGTAAACTGTTCAGCCCGAGGGCCACCATCTGGGTATGGAAATTGTATGGCGGACCATGAATGCTCACAAAAAATTTGGGTTGGGCTTCAGGAGGGGGTGAGGACTCCGGCTGGGAGTGTGGGCTCTAGGGTGAGGCCACAAAAGAGGAGTTCAGGGTGTGAGGGGGAGCTCCAGGTTGGGGACTGGGGTATGGGAGGGGTGAGGAGTATAGGTTCAGCACGGCGCCTACCTCAAGCACCTCCCAGAAGCAGCGGCATGTCCCGTCTCCAGCTCCTATGCAAAAGCTTAGCCAGGTGGCTCTGTGTGCTGTCCTGTCTGCAGTTGCTGCCCCTGCAGCTCCCATTGTCCGCAGTTCCTGGCCAATGGGAGCTGCGCAGGTGGTGCCTCTGCATGAGACAGCACGCTGCGCCCTCTGGCGACCTCTAAATGTAGGAGCTGGAAGGGGGACATGCCACTGCTTTTGGGAACTGCAGCACGCACATGTGGAGTGAACCTGACCCGTCCCCCAGCGGGAGCTCAAGGGCCAGATTAAATGGGCTGGCGGCCTGGATGTGGCCCACGAGTCAGTTTGCCCACTCCTGATCTAGACCAAGATAAGACCTTGGATTCAGGGGCTGGAGAGTAAAGGAGTCAGGTTTGAGCTCAGTGGATTAAATGACTGGCTGTATTTTCCCTTCTATAGCTCAAACCACTTCGTTCAGCCAACAAAATGCAATATAGGGTAATAAATAGAAGTAGTCTTAATTCTTGATAATGGCATTTCTCCATATAGTGTTGGTCTTGAAGATATCAGTGAGATTGCTCCAAGAGCAATAAATTCCTGCTGGCTTGGAGGGCAAAGTCCTCAAGTTCAGAATTTCTGGTCCACCTAATCTTTCCTGATAAAGTAACATTTCTCTCTAATCCTTTCTTCTAGTTGCATTGACTCCTGCAGCAAGCTTTTCTTATAGTCATCTTTCCTTTTAGCTCTTTCATATTTTGCATATCTACTGTTTCTCTCTCTTTTGATCCTCCTCTTCCATTTGCCCCTATTCCTTTTAATCTATTTTGCAAACCAGATCCACTTTCTGTAATACGGAAATACAGGTGGGTGCAACAAAGGCATAGAAAAAGCTAAAACAATTCTAGTGTGTATATTAAAAAATAGTTGATTAAGTTCTTTATACCCCACATCCCAGGTGTTTGTTTTTTTAAAAAAGGACTCTCCTATTTTCTCTGGCTAATGATTCAGAGAAAGGCTTGCCAACTCCTCTAGAATCTTTTACAAAAAATCTTCCAGTTATGGAAGAGCAAGAGAACATCAAAAGTGCCAATGACCATGGCATTTGGTCAGCCTGGGAAGAGAGGACACAGCTAATTGCCCCTCTTCCTTGCATTCCCTTTTTAAAAATTCCCAGAACTGGACTACCATTCCACATCTTACCTCAGATCACAAGCAGTACATCCATATCTATATGTGTAAATACTGCTATTCTTGTACTTTTACTCTCAGCATCTGGAAGACTTACATGTAGAAGGTCAGAATTATGCATAGCCCACGAGCATTCATTCTGCAGAGGAGCTACCAGACCAAAATGGTGGTGTGAAAAACATGCCCCCACATCAAAGCGTCCGTGGGAAGGAAGCAGTAAGGGAAGAGGAAAGAACCTACACTTTGAGCTTTTCTGTTCCAAACAATAGCAATTTTTTAACTTGAGTTTTAAATTTAATAATTTTCACTTCCTAGAATTAATGTAATTTTGCAAAGCTGAACACATGCTTACTGTTTATATGGCATTAGATAGTTTGGGTGTGCTTTTCATGTGGTAAAAACCAATCTATTCAAAGAGTGTGTGAGAGAAAGAGAGACAGTCCCCAGTCAGACAGTCGGGGGAAAAGGGTAAGAAAAGATGAACAGTCATTTCCTCCTGAATAAGCAATTATCTAAAACCAGAAATGTCTTGTTAAGATGAGTTCAGGCAAAATTAGTGAAACAGAAACTGAAGTCTGCAGATAGCCTGTGTGAATGGTGGCTTTGGTCATTTGCCAGTTGAAATCTAGGGTTTTCTCCCCCCCACCCCCACAGAAGCAGGAGGCTGGGAGTTTTTACTCAAAATATTCCAACGGCTAGTTCAATGTCACAAGGATCTCAGCAGAAATATTAAAATATACTCGTCATGGAAATGCACTAGCTCCACAAGAGATGGAGACAATGCAGCCATTCTGCTCAGTGGCTGCTGTAGAACAAAGACCAGGGAAAGGATGAAAGGAAAAATAACTCAGCTTGTGCTGTAATTTCAAGTGCTGTCCCCATGGGTGCTCCACTTTAGGTCCATATACAACCATGTGTTTTTGCTCAGAAATTTTTGGTAGCAGCATGCGTTTTGCCTGTGCATGAATCCTACAGATCCTCAAGCCCCATACCGAGGCAATATAGGGCTCCATCGATGGACCACCCTCAGTTCCTTCTCTACCATAAAGCCCGTAGGGACAGCTCCAAAGCAGAGTGGAGGATGGTGAGTAGCGGAACACCCACTGATGGACACATCTTGAAAAACTCCAGGTACTGCACAAAGTGAGTAATCTCTCCTTCAAGCAGCATTCCTGTGGGTGGGCCACTTTAGGTTACTCCTTTTACAGAAGTGACAGCTTCAGAACAGAGTCTCTCTCTGAAGAAAGAACTGTGTTGCCTACTGCAGTTTCTAATCTTGCTGTATGAATTAAGCCACAGTGGATGTAAATTGTGGGCACCGAGAATCATATTGCAGCCCTGGTAGTTTTCAGCAACTGGAACATCTCTGAGTAGGGCTACTAGATGTAGAATGTGACCTAGTACAGTGTGCAGTCACTCTTGCGGAGGTGGAACCTCAGGGAGCCCATAAAACAGGCAATAATGCATCCAGATATCCCTTTAGAAAGTCTCTGATGAGTGAAGACAGGGGTGCCCTTACACCTATATGCAGTGGAAACAAAGAATTTAGGGGGTTGTTCCTGAGAAGCCTCATCTTGTTCAAGTAAAAGGCTAACAAGCTTTTATCATCTAGAGCAGAGGTTCGCAACCAGGGGTCCAGAGACCCTGTGGGGCTGCAAGCAGGTTTCAGGGGATCCTCCAAAATAAACCAAACAGCAAGACTAGTGTTAGACTCACTGGGGCCAAAGGCAGAAAGCCAAAGTCCAAGCCCCACCATGTGGAGCTGAAGCCAAAGTCTGAGCAACTTAGCTTCATAGGGCCCCCTGTGGCTTGGGGTCCCAGACAATTGCCCTGCTTGCTACCCCTAACACCAGGCCTGGCTTTTAATCTATTGGTTATGTAGATCAACAGTTGCTGTGGCACAAATGGGCCACAGAAAAAGGTTGGGAACGCCAATCTAGAGTATCAAAGCCAACTCCTGTATAGATTGATGCCACTTAGAAAAAGGAGGAGGAAGATGAACATTTTGGTTGATAGGAAATTCACAGGAGACCTTAAGTAAGAACTTTGGATGAGGTTGCAAAATATCTTCTCCTTGGGGAAAGATCGAAGGAAGGAAGGAAGGGGAGCATCTCCCATTAAAGCCCCCATCTCCCTAATCCTTTCTGCAGATATGATGGCCACCAAAAAGGCAGTCTTCATAGACAAATGTATCAGCAAGCATGTAATTAATGGCTCAAAGGGCTGTTTCATGAGATATTAAGAATCAGGTTAAAATCCCAGTGTGGAGCAGGGGCTCCAAACTGAGGAAAAAGATTGAAAAATCTTTTGAAGAATCTCAGTGTAGCTGGATGAGTGAATATCGAGCAGCCTTCTAACAACACTTGGAAAGCTGTTATTTCTGCTAAATGAACCCTGATGGAACTCACAGAAAGGCCTGATTTTTTTAATTCCAACAGGTTAACCAAAGATTGAGGAAAGAGACAACTGGATAGGAGAAAGATGGCGTTGGTTACATTAAATGTTATATTTTCTCCATTTTTGAAGATAAGTATGTCTAGTAGATTCCTTTCTAATATTTAACAGGATCTTTTGTACTTCTAATGAAGATGTGGTCTTTTGTCCCAAGAACCATTGCAGAATCAGGCTTCTAGTTACAGGACATTCCGATTCAGACGAAGCCTCCGATCTGCCTCCTGAGACAATAATCAAGGTCTGATCAGGAGCTTCCATGGATGGCAAGAGGCAAGTTAGATAAGGTAAGGAAACCAAAACTTGTCTTGGTCAAGTTGGTGCAATCAAAATGACTTTGGCTTGATTCTGTCTGATCTTGGTAAGTAACTTTAAGAGCAATGGAGTTGGAGAATATGCATAAAAAAGACCCTTTATCCATGTAATTAGGAAAACATCTTTGGATCGGGAATCGAGCCCCTATCTGGAACAGAATTTCCTGTACTTTGTGTTGGCTACTGTGGCAAGAAAGTCAATGTCTGGCAATCCCCAAGATAGGAATAGTTTGTTGAAGACTTGAGTCCAACTCTCATTTATAATTTAGGAACATATATCTGATCAGGTTGCCTACATGGTGTTTTGTACATTTGAGAGGTAAGAAGCCAAGATGAGCATCCAATTGGCTATGCAGCAGTTCCAAAGCTGTTTTGCTTTGGTGCAGATTGAGAGGGAATGTGCACTACTCTGATGTTTAATACAATACATGCATGCTATGTTGTCTGTCATGATCTTGATTAACTTGTTTTTGAGTAGGGGAAAAAGGTGGAGGTAAGCATGTCTGACCACCCTTAATTCCAACAGATTAATGTGGAAGTGCTATTCCTGTTGTGACCATTTACCTTGGACAGTGTGAGGGACCAAACATGCTCTCCATTCCAAGAGGGAAGCATCTGATGTTAATATGATTGTACGGGGATTCTGGCTGAACAGGATTCCTGAATGAACTCTGGATGGATTAATCCACTAGGTGAGTGACTGTAGAACCTGTCTGGGTACAGATACATGCTTGTTGAGACTCTGGGTACATAAACGGTCTGAGCCATTCCTGGAGACATCGAAGATGCAATCTCGCATGTTGTGTCATAAAGACACATGCTGCCATGTGTCCCAGAAGTTCCAGACATGTCCTTGCTGGAACTTGAGGGCCGAGCTGCACTCCGTATAAGATTCTTTAGAGCAAGAAACCAGGCAGTGACAGATAAGCTCCACCCATTATCAAATCCAAACACACTCCTATGAACAATATTTGTTGTATAGAGGTTGTCAAGTGGCTCAAGAGCATGAGTATGAGTATCAACTGCAGAGTAGACCGTTAAGAAGCAGGGTACACATTCCAAACTAGTTTTGAACTCTATATGTAGATTTCTCCAACTAAGTATCAGGTGAAAACTCCTCAGGCACTTTAACAGCCTAACCACAGAGTCACAGGCAGTCTCTCTGGATACTCTAGTCTATTTCACCACCTAGGCAAGCTTGCCTTTGTGACAGATGGTCCCTTATATCAAAAATCACAACTATATTTAGGTTACTCGCAGTCTCACAGGACCAGCCACTTACCCCAGGTCAATTGTACCCTTTATCTTACACTAAAGACAAAGCTTGTAGCCAATCCCATAATAAACTAACTCAAGATTATCTAAGAAATGAGAGTTATTTACAAGGTTAAAGCAGGTAAACATACACACATAATTGAGTTACAGTCTTAGTTGTCCAAAGGTAATAGTTTCTATAATAAGCAAGCTCTATATGTCCTTCGAGGTAATTCAGGACAAGCACTGGAGATCTTTTGCTTACCCTTAGTAACCCTGGCCCCTCAGACTCCAAGCAACATAAAGATAGTTTCTTCTTGTTAGAGATTTTTATCACCCTTCCCCCAAAGTTCAAGCTGATGGGATGAGTTTACATGCATGTCTCCTCTTCATTCCAGGAGGCCAAAAGGGGGAAGAGAGAGAAAGGAATCCCATTAAAGTCTTTGTTATGTCATGTTCCACAGTGGCTCATTTCATTTCAATGGGTCTTCTTGGTGGGCAGGACCTTCTATAGTAAGCCTGCATTTTACATTAATTAGTGCTTCTTTCCTGTTTGATTACTTACACAATCACAAAGAATTACAATGCAAACACTTAATGTCACCTTATAACATGGGGTACAAATGTTGTAAGTGAGATTAATACATTTAGCATTCTACAAGTATTTCATAAAGACGAAACATTCTTATAAATTTAACATCTATTTTAACAATACTAATACACAGGTGAGCCACACTGCTTTCCAGCTATTTATTGGTCAGTGCTCAGCTGAGGTGTCAGGGCCTTGTTAAGAGCTGGCACCTGATCTACCAGCATCACAGTGGTCAAGATTAATTTCTCAAGATTTATCTGCACACCTAGACTTCAGAATAGTAAAGTTGTTTGAACTGCCAACCATGACCGACCCTTGAGGAGCCAGTTGTCAAGGTAGGGAAAAAATAACGTATTCCTTGAGAACAGACGTAGGCAGCTATGATCATCATGATTTTTGAGAACAACCTGGGGGTGGACGACAGGCTAAAGGGTAAGACCTGGTTCTAGTAATCATTGTGATTGAAAGCGAAATGAAGAAATATTTTGTGAGAAGGATGAATTGCTATGTGAGAGTAATCATCTTTGAGGTCAAGGGTTGCAAACCAGTCCCTTAATTCCAGGGAGGGAACTGTAGCTGCTAGGGACTTCATTCTGAATTTTAGATATCTGACATGCTTGTTCAATTGTCTGAGATCTAATATTGGCCTCACTCATTTCCCTTGGGTATGAGAACATACCTTGAACAGAACCCTTTCCACCTGTGTTGAAGTGGGACTGATTCTAGGGCTCCTAAACTTAAGAGTGAAGAAATCGCCTGTGTTAGCACCTGCTCGTAAAAATGGTCCCTGAAGAGTGACAGGGAAGGAGGTTGGAAGAGCAGGATTGAAGGAAACTGGATTGTATAACCTGAAGTAACAGCATCCACTATCCATTTGTCTGATATTATAGCCTCACAGGCTTGATGGAAAAGAAAGAGGCAGTGTTCAAATTGAGGAATGGGGGTTGTCTTGTGCAGCTGTTAAAACCTGGTCATTGGGTAGTTTCGATTCTCAACCAAAAAATCAAAACTGGCATTTGGACCATGTTGCAGGCTGGAATGAAGCAGTTGAGGTAATTGCAGACTTTTTCCTTGCAAACCTTGACCTCTTAGCCAGTGGTTCCAGTAGCCTACGGCAGGTAGAAAATTGAGCCAGGTGGGATCTTTGTGTCAATTGAGACCTGCTATATTTCCATTTATTTGGAGACATCTCTATCCCTAATGACCTAGGTATTGCCCTACAGTTCTTTAGGGTATGAAGAGAATGGTATCTGCAAACAGCTTCTGGCTACTGAAAAGTAAATCTTCCACAGCTGACTGCACCATCTGTGGAAATCTGAACAACTGAAGCCAAGAAGCTTGCCTCATCGCTACCGTTGAGGAAGCGGACATAGCTGCAGTGTCTGCTGCACTAAGTAAAGTTTTAGCAAAAAACCTCCTTTATTATGGCACTGTTCTCAATGTTCCTGTGGTAAATGGTCAATAAAAGCAATAAACTTCTTGTAATTCAGGTTGTCATATTTTGACATCAGTACCTGGTGGGCAGCAACTCTGAACCGAAGTGCTGATGATGAATAGCTCTTGTGAACAAATAGGCCAGATGCATCTGATCTTTATAATAAGGGTGGCTCTTTGCAGGGCCAGCTCCAGGTTTTTTGCAGCCGCAAGCAGCGAACAAAACCAAACCACAAGCTGCAACCTGTGGACCTGCTGCCGACAGGAAATGCCACGGTGGTGCTATGGCTGCCAAAATGCCACAGAAATATGCGGCGCGCTGTCCCAATCATGGATGGTGTGCCACCCCTCAACGCTGGCTGCCCCAGACACGTGCTTGGGGGGCTGGTGTCTGGAGCTGGCCCTGGGGCTCTTTGAGTACACTGTCTGCCCCGTTCAGGACCAGAGAGTTTGGTGCTGGATGAGAAAGACTGGAGTTACCAAGGGGACTGTCTGGGACTCCATGATAAGACTGTTATAGTGCTTTAGGAGTTCATACTTGTTACTGGGCTGATGAAATTTAATTCTAGAACATACAACCAGTTTGGGGTCTCTGTCCTGCTTTTTGACAAGTCTGCCCTGTCACAGTCGTAAACCACTCCAGGCAGTGTGACAACAGTAACTGTGGTTCTTATAGATTTGTTGACCAGCAGTGTCCATTAGGGCTGCACTTGTGCCGGGCTTTCTCATGAACCCCCACTCAAGGGCATAAAGGGCAGAGTGGGTCCAACTATGCAGAGTTCCAGAAGAGGAAGATGGGTTGTGGAATCCATGTGGACAACCCATCTCAAAGAACCAGTACTTTATTGTAAATAACATTTTTCTTCAAGTGATTGTCCACCTAAATTCCACTCTTGGTGACTAACAACACTGGTCTACAATTTTTTTAGAAGTTGTCTGCTTCAGAGATAAAATGTGATATTTATTATGTATTTTGATGTGCTGAATTCAAATATGACAATTAAAACAACTGATTGGCTACTGTTTCTAAGATATTTAAGTTTTTACATTTTATGTCTATGTATATTGTGTAGATAGAGTTTTAATCATAATTGTAAACCTAGGTCTTTTTATGTGTTTATGGTTGCTTTACATGATAATATTTCACCTGTCCTGTTTATGTAACACTTTAAAAAATCAGCAAAAGGGTTATATAAATAAAATGTATTATGAAACAAAAAGGCAAAAAACTATTACGTACATAGTTTAGTCCTATTCAGTGTCTACTCGGTGCTTCTTGGCTTGTCTCTTGTATTCACTAAATGGAGCATCTCTTGTAGCTGTCCAGCAATAGTCTGCAAGCATTGATGGGCTCCATTTGCCCTGACAGCGTTTCTCCATTGTTGCAATGTCTTGGTGAAATTGCTCGCCGTGCTCATCGCTCACTGCTCCGCAGTTCGGTGGAAAAAAATCTAGATGAGAGTGCAAAAAATGTATCTTTAGTGACATGTTGCAACCAAGGCTTTTGTATACCTTGAGGAGGTTTTCCACCAACAACCTGTAGTTGTCTGCCTTGTTGGTTCCGAGAAAAGATATTGCCACTGACTGGAAGGCTTTCCATGTCGTCTTTTCCTTGCCACGCAGTGCATCGTCAAATGCATCATCTCGAAGAAGTTCACGAATCTGAGGACCAACAAAGACACCTTCCTTTATCTTAGCTTCACTTAACCTTGGAAATTTTCCACGGAGGTACTTGAAAGCTGCTTGTGTTTTGTCAATGGCCTTGACAAAGTTCTTCATCAGACTCAGCTTGATGCGAAAGGGTGGTAACAAAATCTTCCTTGATTCAACAAGTGGTGGATGCTGAACACTTTTCCTCCCAGGCTCCAGTGACTGTCGGAATGGCCAATCTTTCTTGATGTAGTGGGAATCTCTTGCACGACTATCCCATTCGCAGAGAAAACAGCAGTACTTTGTGTATCCAGTCTGCAGACCAAGCAAGAGAGCAACAACCTTCAAATCGCCACAAAGCTGCCACTGATGTTGGTCATAGTTTATGCACCTCAAAAGTTGTTTCATGTTGTCATAGGTTTCTTTCATATGGACTGCACGACCAACTGGAATTGATGGCAAAACATTGCCATTATGCAGCAAAACAGCTTTAAGACTCGTCTTCGATGAATCAATGAAGAGTCTCCACTCATCTGGATCATGAACGATGTTGAGGGCTGCCATCACACCATCGATGTTGTTGCAGGCTGCAAGATCACCTTCCATGAAGAAGAATGGGACAAGATCCTTTTGACCGTCACGGAACATGGAAACCCTAACATCACCTGCCAGGAGATTCCACTGCTGTAGTCTGGAGCCCAACAGCTCTGCCTTACTCTTGGGTAGTTCCAAATCCCTGACAAGGTCATTCAGTTCAGCTTGTGTTATGAGGTGTGGTTCAGAGGAGGAGGATGGGAGAAAATGTGGGTCCTGTGACATTGATGGTTCAGGACCAGAAGTTTCATCCTCTTCCGCGTCTGACTCAAGTGAGAATGATTCTGGTGCATCAGGAACCGGCAGTCCTTCTCCGTGGGGTACTGGGCGTATAGCTGATGGAATGTTTGGATAATGCACAGTCCACTTTTTCTTCTTTGACACACCTTTCCCAACTGGAGGCACCATGCAGAAGTAACAATTGCTGGTATGATCTGTTGGCTCTCTCTAAATCATTGGCACTGCAAAAGGCATAGATTTCCTTTTCCCTTTCAACCACTGGCGAAGATTTGTTGTACAAGTGTTGCAGCATATGGGTGGGGCCCACCTCTTGTCCTGATCTCCAATTTTGCAGCCCAGATAAAGGTGATAGGCTTTCTTAACCATAGTGGTTATACTGTGCTTTTGTGATGCAAAAGTCACTTCACCACAAACATAGCAGAAGTTATCTGCACTGTTCACACAAGTACGAGACATCTCTGCTCACTTTGGCTAAACAGAAATGTGTCCCTTTGCAAAATCAAACACTGACAAATAAGAGAGCACGACGCTGTATGATTTCCAGAGCTGATATAGGGCAATTTGTTCAGCAGAGTGATGTAAGCTTCATTATGATTGCATCATCCATGACTTCTAGGAATAACATGATGCAATTCATAACATGTATGATGCAATACCAGCTTCAGATTGCATCATTCATTGTTTTGCCTAAAAAGCAAGTACTGTCCAAACCCAGTCATAGATTTATTCATAGATCCAGTCAAAGATGTATTTTAGTCATTTCTGGTTTAAATTGAGATCCCTTCCCTTTATAACTCACTTATCCTCCGCCATTCCCATGTCAAGGGTCGTATATACTGACCCAATAGCATATCTTGAAAACTAGAGCCAATCAACAATTTTAAGCATCATTTTCGTTCTCAGTGACCCAGAATTAGTAAAGTTTGACTACATTTATTTCAGAAGCATTTTGGCTGTAGAGCAGTGTAAGCAGTTGTCTGTTTGCACAGAGATGGGTACTAGAAGTTCTTAACCAATGGCTGCAGGACAGTCACTACCAAAACAGAATCTGATCTAGTAACCTCTACCAAACAGTTTCTTGTAAACGTGACCGAGCTTCATGCAGCTGCCACACAAATTTCAAAAATAGGAACTGTCACAGTAATAGGGCTAACCACACTTCTGTCCACTTTCTGGTCATTTTAATTCATGGCCTTATGCACTGAAATTCAGTTATCCCATTGGTCTAACCGTTCAAATCTGCTGAAATTTAGCCCACCAGGTGAATCTTTTGCCTGAGGAATAATGGTGGGCCACTTAGGTAAAAGTGATCATAACTTGATCACATTTGTTATATTTAAACAGAATAAAGTCCAAACCAGTAACATATACATTTGTTGCTTTATAAAGGCTGATTCTAACAAGCTGAAAACAATCAGGAGCAAAATCTATTGAGGGAATAATTTAAACAGAAAATGTGAATGATAATTCGGAATTAAGAACATTTTAATACATGCCCCAAAACCACATAATCCCACAGTTGTGAAAGGGGGCCATGTGGTTAAAAAAGCAGCTGGGCTTGTGGAAGGGAGGAGTAAAGACAACTATAACAAAATAACACTCCCCTCCACCACATACATAACAAATGGAAGAAAGGGGAAACTGGTAGTAAAAACTATAATACAGTAGCTAGATAATGGCGGAAAATTGATAAGGAAAGCAAAAGGACACAATGAGAAATCTATAATCAGCACACTTAAGGACAATAAGAAAGAGGTTTTTTTTAAATGGTATATTGGAGAAAAAAAAGAAAAACGAAAACCACCCAAATAAAGAATGTTCCAACAAAGAGTTTTCATTTGTACTCTTGTACCTGCCTCTGAGCTTTCACCTGAGAAGCAGCGAAGGCAGCTGAAAGAACATGTGGCAGTAGGATAATGCTGCACTTACAGCAATGAACCCATAAGCTGAGAAAATCAGGAGAAAGATGTTTTGCAGAGTGATTCTGTAGCAAATGGTAAATCCATGCAATTTACCAGGTATCATTAACTCTAGACCAAGACATCACGTTGTAGGTGCTGGATTAATCTGCTGTCACAGTACTGGAGAAAGTTAGGCAGGAATGAACATAAAGCAAGCAGGAATTTTAAAAAAACAGATTTGGTGGCTCTCCCAGCCTATCCCTCCATGTCTACAGAAGACTACAGTGCTCTTAAAAGTGGAAGTGGGGACTCCACTGGTGGCATGGGGAGTGTCACATTCTTGTGGCTGTACTGGTCACCAAACAATCCATGAAGAGAAGCTTGGGCTGCCAGACTGTACACTGAAACTATACATGCAATCTAGTCCCACAGTTATCTACATTAAAAGCCGCCCCAGGGGCATGGAAGGAAACTGGTGGTTTCAAAGAAATATACAGTGGAGGGAGACATACAGCCATTCAGGGTCATGCAGCTTTCCCCACTCTTTTCTCATTACCTAGTCTGATATCCCCTCCTCCACACAGGCTGAAATGTAACCAACCATTAGTGGATTAATGAACTGGACTTTTGCTTGGAATACAGGCTGAAATGTAAATTAAGTCCCAAGTGAAATATATTTTTTGCCTCAGCCTAGTTCCTAAAGAACTTTAATCTAGATCTCAAAACCATCACACAATACAGTATTATTTGCTCTGCCTATTGAGGATAGATGCCTTAAGATAATAGCACAAACATTCCAAATTTGGAATGTTGGGGTCATTTTGTTTTGAGCATCATTTGGAAGACACAAATTGCCCGTAAGGAAATACAAGGAAATGACAACAGAAGGGATCCAACATTTGAAAAATAAGAGGACAAGCTAGAAACAAAGGAGTTATATAGTTTAGTCCAAGGGTAGGCAAACTATGGCACATGTGCCAAAGACAGCACAGAAGCTCATTTTCAGTGGCCTTCACACTGCCCGGGTCCTAGCCACTGCTCTGGGGGAGCTCTGCATTTTAATTTAATTTTAAATGAAGCTTTCTAAACATTTTAAAAACCTTATTTACTTTATACACAACAATAGTTTAGTTATATATTATAGACTTATAGAAAGAGACCTTCTAAAAATGTTTAAATGTATTACTGGCACGCAAAACCTTAAATTAGCGTGAATAAATGAAGACTCGGCACACCACTTCTGAAAAGTTGCTGACCCCAGTTTTAGTCCAAGAATAGAAGAGCTAAAGGCTGGCAATAGATCTCAAAATGGTATATGTAGTCTCACTCCCCGAGAGACAGTACTTCCATTCCTACTAGAATAGCAACAGAACAATGCATAAACAGAAAATAAAGAAAAATATAAGACAGATGTGTTCAAAAGGATGTAGAGAATGACACAATCTATGGAACGCCCAACTGTGCCAAGATAGGCAGCCATTTCAGGCAAAAAAAATCTTCCCTTTTTTATTTTTTTTTTATCAAAAAACATCAGCTAATGTTCAGGTGGATTTGAGCAGAGCAATTAACAGAAAATGCATGATTAAATTATTCATTAATACATTATAATTAATAATAGCAACATTTATAACATAGTAATAATATATTAATAATATAGTAACAAATCACAATATTGATTTATTATAAATTTAGATTTATGGGGTGCCTATCACCATCATATCTAAACATATTTCCTGATTCACTGAAAACATCCAATCTTGGTGCTATTATTCTACATGCAAAAGAAGAACATATCTGCATGAAGAAGAGTATTATTCATTGAGAGCTAAAGTAAATTTTTAATTTGAACCTTTGTATGACGCAAAACCCCTCATCCTCAAACACTGCAATGTCAGTATTGCACTATTAGGGGGTACCTCTTCCTATCATAATAGGAAATCTAGCAGACCAAAGAGGGTTCCTTCACATGCGGTTTGCAAAAACTGTCAAATGAATATTTTATTACACCTTGAATATCTGAGTTTTTGACATGCTATTTGAGCTACTTAATATAGTACACAGGCTGTAACAGATGGAGAAAATTTTACCAGTGAAAGGACTAAGAAATTCCTGTGAACTGGGCTGCCAGAATGCCTAGAAGAGTCATCTTTTACAGAAGCAACCCAGGTAGGGTTGTTGGTTTTGGCATGTCTTTTTCACACACCCTTGCTCTGATCAAACACAATGTTTTTTTCTAAGGTGAATGCTCTTCCCCCCATCTGCCAAGATCCTGAATCCCTATACTGGAGCCTGTATGGGCGGGCCTGCTTTGACCCTCTCAATTTACAGAGCATCCTCTGAATAACAGTGAGCACTCTAAGCCACTAAATTAACGTGGCGCAAGATTATGAGGGTCTGAGAAAACAAAGAAAGCATTTCAGGTGATGTTACAGTATTCATTATCGGAGCTGAGAAAAGAACTTTTCATCTCTTCTGTATGCTTGTATAAACATATCACCAAGTTGGCCTCCAATACCATCAGATATCACAAGCCAAATAGGGTTGGGTCAAATCAGTACTTGTACGGGAGACCTTAGAGGAAAATTCATGTGCTGTAGAAAGCGATAATCATTCAGTTGTTTGTACTTGAATCAGTACTAAGAGAATGCCACAGCAACACATTATGAGGAGGAAGAGGAGGTCTCACCCCTTGGATAAAACACAAAAAACAGAGGTCCTGACCGCTTCTATGGCTGTTTTCATGAAAGAAAAACATGTATACAGCATCCTCCACAATGTCACAGAGCACCTTATAACTACACTCAATCAAATTATCAGCACTTAGAAACAGTTACAAACTGCACAGGTGCTGGTGTTCTGGCTAAATTCCAACTTGACTAACATTTTGCCTGCATAAAAACACTTCTCCCTGTAATTTAAGTTTAACCCTTTGGCTGAGATATACCATTATGCTATCTATGGGCTACTCTTATTTCCAAGGATTGGCAGTGCTCTTATAGAGCTGCTGCCCTTTGATTTTAGAAAACTGGACAGGGAGCATCTCTCTGGGGCACTTTCCTCCTCACTCACTCTAATCTTTGTGAGCATGCAGTTTCTCTTGACCAAGAGGGCAGGCATGAGAAAATAGTTCCTCTCTTAACAAAGCTTGGAGCTCGTGCTGCATGGACACTGTTAGATCCTGTCTAAGCTACAACTTTTACTATTATGGTAACTAGGTCAGGAGACGGCCATGTTGCAACCAGCTCTGACCCTGGTAAATAGCTATGGCATTGACAGGTCCCAAACAAAACTAATCATTTCAGCCGGTTATCATCAGAGTACTTACTAAGGAAGTCACCCATACACTAGCCTGTAAACACCCCAACCTCCAAAACCATAAGACAGGAGTTATTTTTGCAGTTCACTGCTAAATTTGGTAGCAGGTTAGGGCCTTGGATCATGTCAAATAGATTTCACCAAAGAAACTGTGATATGATTTACAAACACAGAGGATTTTTTGGGGGGGGGGGGCGGGGCAGGAACTGAAATCAGGGTTATTTTTATTTCTCTCTCTTTTTGAACTTTAATTTTTTTTTTAAAAAATGAATGAATTATATTACTGAGCTGGCCTACAAACCATGAAGTGTCATTAATAACAAGCAATATGTAAGAAATCAAAACTTGGCTATCTACCATTAGAGGCACTGATTTTTGACAAAGGGTTTCTGGAAGGGAATCAGGAGGACCTGCCCCATGGTCAGTGTGGAGGATATACACAGGCATACGGGGGAGATATAGTGGAATATGAATCCCTTTCCTCTGTGTCATCTGAACAGAATTATTGGACAGGTGAATTGATAGTAAATTATAAATAAATTTCCTTCTATTCTTGTGTTTCAACAGAAGGGAAAATGAGGGCAGAGGTTAGTGGAAAAACCTTTTGATCTTGAGTCAGAATCTTTGTCAGGGGTCTGTGACTAGGGTTTTCTATTCTTCTTCTTTATTGCCGAATTATTAAAGATGCACATTTGTTCACAGATGAGTTTATTCATATTTGAAGGTCAGAGTTCTGTCTGAGGTTTCAAAATCTGTTAGAAGATTGGTGATGTGGTGCATCCTGGATTATAAACTGTTAGCAGGAACAGACAGGAGGAGGAGGAGGAAGAAGAGGCTTATACAAGATAGATAATGAGAAACAAATACCTACACATTAGCGATTAGGAATAAGACAGACACACACGGGGTAACCACTGTTAGAGAGGAGTTAAGTCTACACAGAGGCATAATCCCCTCCAATTGCTAAAAATCTCTACTGAAGTTTGTACATTCCAACCACACCAAATGTACTTTTCAGAAAGGGTAGGAGGCTTTAAATCATTTCTTTTACTTCCTTCTCCACTCGCTACTGAAATGTCTATAGAACATTTCCCTTCCCTGTCAAGCATGTCAAGGCTCTAAACAGAAATCTTGACTACTACACAAAGCAAACACCTTGCTTCTGCTAATGCTTATGCATCCCATCACTAACCTCACAATATATTTTTCTTTGACTCTGCCACAATTATTGGAGTTGACAACAAAGAGTTCTCTACAAGAGAGTTCTCATGCTAGTCCCTCCATTTTTCAGCTACTTTGTCAGACCTACTAAAATCAAAGAAAAATCATGCCCTGACACTGTTCTCATTTATTTGCTTTTCCAGGGATTTGTCCATAACGTGGAGTTAACAAAAGGCTTTTTATCCAATTAGGTAAATTTTAAACACAATTTTATTCAATTGGGTAAAAATTACCCAATTTTATCCAATTTTGGATCCAAAATTATCCAATGCGGTAAAATTGGGTAAAAATGCCCAACTCATATAAACAATGAGGACTGCCTAGCAATCTAGCTAAAGTTAACCACTGTTTGGTAATACTGGAGAGAAAGGTACTGCAAAGTAGTTATGCTTGAATTATCCTAATCACAATAATGCAATGCACAGCACACACAAGGGATTTTCAAAATTCAACCAGCAGTGATTCTACAATGGCTTCATCTGGTACAGGACATGACAGTGACTCAGTTGGCTAAGCGGGAGAGAGCATTCTGTCTGCTGCTGTTTGGTTTCTGGGATACTGTCAGATGGGAACTATACGCATGTCAACTGACAGAATACTTTTAAATGTGTGTATGACACAAGTGCTCAATTCTCACAGTATTTTACGTCCCATTGAAAAGGTAAAAACAAGCCCACAACTGAAACATACTGTTGAAGCTAACAAACAGCTCAGGATGTCAGCTTCAATACGCCCCCAATAAAAAAGGCACATCTTCCAGACTGATAAAGATGTTTAGAAACAGATGCTCTAATTTAGGGATCTGCTTTAAGTTAAATATCCACAGCAGATACACACCTTGCAGTACCAATAAGCAAACACACCACACACAGTATTAAAAAAAAAATTAGCAACATGAAGATGCTGAAGCCAATGCCACACATAGCAGGTAGCACTTGCTTCATTTGCAACATTACAATTTATTGCAATTAAGACATACAAAAGAAAGCTCAAAAACTGTAAACATATGACCAGACAAAGCTGACTGATTTTAGCTAATTGCTAATTAAACTGGAATCCTCTTATCCTCTTTCCTTTCAGATGACTGCCACAGTTCAGTACTTTGTGCAAAACGGATACCAAATGACAGTGTTAGGTCACTGTTAAAAAGAGGGAATCTCCAGTGTGAGCATGACAGTCACAGTCAAAACAGCAGAGTACACACTAGAGATCACAGCTGGGTTGCTCTGTGCCAGACGTTGTTTTACAGGGCATACTGTGTCTCCTCTTCTTCCAAACGTGAGGACCTCCCATTGTAAGCTCCAGGTCTGAATTGAAAATGATGGTGCTAAATAATTCATCCTCCTCAGAAAAAACAAAAACAAACCACTCCCCACCCAAATGTAATTCTTGATTGCCCACTCTCCCATCCCTTTGTAGATTTCTCTGGATAGCAAGCAAGACTCTGTGAAAGCCTTTAATAGAACAGAAACTGGACTACTGAAATAAGTGCTTCCCAGCCACCACAACAAATGTCATCAGAGCTGCCTCTTTATGCAGCTGACTGTACATAGCACTGTGGAGAAATCTTCAGGGCACACACAGTTCTCCCTTCCCCCATCCTCTCTTGCAGCTTTTTTAAGGGAAGGGATTCCCCACCATATCCACAGGTAATGAATAGCTAGGAGAGGGAAGGTATTAATAACCAGAGACAATTAGAAGAAAGATGGGGTAAGAAGCCTGAAATGTAAATAAGCTAGTAGTTATTTACATTACAGGGTCATAAAGGGATGGAAAAGACATCAGCAAAGCACAAAAATCTCTTCCTCTCCCACTGCAGGTTATAGGCCCCCGTGAGAGGACACATCAGATACTACATCTCTCCTCTCCTGTCATTTTCTTACCAAACATTCCAAATGGCTCTCCCTGTTCTGAACAGCAGTTTCCCACGTCTCCTTCTGTCTCTAACACAGGCGTATGTAAATAGCAAAACATTCAGGCTAAAACCAGAAGCACAAACATATTCGCTCGCTGCTGAACAGGACATATTTTTCCCTTCTGCCTTAAACATACTCGCAGCGGCACATAAACAGCATCTCGATACAATGACTCTGCCTGGCTCTCAGCCCCTCTTCCCCTCCCCTTCGTGAGTAAGTTTCGCTCCAGCCTCCTCGTTGTCACCTTCACAACAAGTTCAGGAGAAGGAACACAACAATCGGGGAAAGGAAAAGCCCCAGCGGTGACTCTCCTGCCCTAATGAATTGCTGCCCTACAAGGGATTCGCTTCAGTTCCCCTCCCCCGTTATAAGTGCTATTTATAGCCTTCAAAATAGAGGCACTCCAGCAGGAGGACAGCCCAGCAAAAGCCCTGCGTCTGGGCAGGTAACTCACCATTACAAGGGGAAAGGGCACCTCCAGACCTGGGTTTGACTTCACCCGCATGTACACTCAGCCATACTGCAATTAAAAAGTTCATTAAAATCCCACAGGCCCGCGGAGGGGGCTTGCCAAGCGCCGTGTTTGCAGGGAGTGGAGCTGTGGCTGAGAAGCAGCTAGGGGAGCCAGCGTGCCTCTGCCAGACACTCTGCTTTCTCTTTCCGAGCCCTCCATCGCACACCCACGCACCCCTGCGCTCGCTCTCTTCCCCCCCGACCCCGGACTCCTCCAGCTTTCGTTAGTGTACGAGAGCCACCGTGTTTTTCTCTCGGTGGGGTTTTTTTTTTTTTTTTTTTTTTTAAGGCAGTCCTGAGGTTGAAGGCGGCCAATCACGTGGGACTTTAAATCCACCCACTCATCCACCCACACAAAATGCACTAAACAAATCCAACCCACCTGACTGCACAAGCAGAGCGTGCAACTGGAACTCGGAGAGGTCCAAGACAAGACAACAAAAAAAGAAACTGCACTGACAAACACAGCCTCGTACCCACGGTGTTAACCGCCCGTCTCTTTCCTGTACTCCCCCTCCCCTACTTTTCACATACTTCCTCTCTACATGGGAGTAGATCAGCCTCTGGAAACCACATACCTTAGATTTCCTGCTGCATATTTTTTTGCAACACTTGTTTTAAGGTGGCCAGAGGAAGTATGTGCAATGCGCACTAGCTATAGACCTGCTTGCTTTAATATTAGGAAGAATGTTTACGCTTGGCAGAGGATATTAGACCAGAATATTACTCAGGGCCAGCTTCAAGGGGTCTGCTGCCCTCTAGCAAATGAGTAAACATTCACCCCCACAGGTATACCCACACTGATACTAAACAGTTATCTGCCCCCATCCCTTAACCCAGCCTAACACTCTAAGAGTGGTCCATTTCTCTTCACCGCTAGATGTTTCAAAATAGCCAATTAAAACCATTGCCAGATTTCTTCCAGCTGCATGCTTGATGTCTCCAATACGGCTTCCTCTCCCTTCACTCCACAATAACTACTCTCACCAAGGAGATGAGAATCACCAAATTGCAGGGTGTATACTCCCTCCCCATCCTTCTGGTTCTGACAATATCAGTCACCCCTCCTTTATCAATCCAGGGCTTCTGCAATACTGTAATAGCCTTGTCTTCTACCTCTCTGTCCCTTCCCTTAGCATCTTGTTTGGTGAGTCCTCCTTTTCTTCTCTCCCACTGTCTGTGCAGGAAATAAAGGGTTTCCCCTCATCCTTACATCTCACTGTGACTGACTGCTTCAATTATCATATTTATTTTGACAACTCACAAATCTACGTGTCCACTCATGACATTTTCTCCATTGATCCAATCCTGCATCTCAAACTCCCTCATCTCTACCCGGGTGTCTCACTCACAGCTTGTGTTTAACACAGTTAAAACCAAACTCTTCATCTTCTCTCCAGTGCCTCTCTACTCCCATCAGTCTGTCACTGCCACCAACATCACCATCTTCCCCTCACCCAAGCTTGTAATCTGCTTTTATCTTTTGCTTCTCCTGCTGCCTTGCTCCAGATATTCAAGCTGTGCTGAAGTTCTCCTTCTTCCTCAACATCACCATGTTTAAACTAGAGAGCTTACAGCAGCACAGCACAGTAAGAATTGTAAGATTTCTCCTGCAGCTGCTCTATGCCAAAGAGGGAGAGCTCTCCTGTCGACATAATTAAACCACCCGCAAGGAGCAGTGGTAACTATGTCGGCGGGAGACGCTGTGTACAATAGTGCTTCTGCTAATATAACTAATGTTGCTCGGGGGACAGGGGAAGGGAGTGTATTTTCACACCCCTGAGCAACATAAGTTTTGTCAACATCATAGTGTACACATAGCCTAGAAATGTCCTTCCTTTCTCTCTACAGTTGAATCTCTTGGTTCAGGCACTCAAAATGTAGCTTGTTTACTCAAACATATTTACTTACCGCATGATGCCCATATTTCCCCCTCTTGTCCCTACAAAATTCAACAGATAAGATCATCCTCCTTCCAGTCATTTTAACCACATTCCCTCATCTTTGAATCCGTCCACTAGCTTCCCATTTCCCAAGTTTAACTTTTTTGTCATATTAAAAACCCTGCAAATGTCTGCCCCTCCTAGGGTGACCAGATAGCAAATGTGATAAAACGGGACGGGGGTGAGGGGTAACAGGAGCCTATATAAGAAAAAGGCCCAACAATTGGGCCTATCCCTACAAAATCGGGACATCTGGTCACCCTAGCCCCTCCTTACTTACCCATCCTCATCTTTAAATAAGACGAGGAAGACTTTGTAGCACCTTAGAGACTAACCAGTTTATTTCAGCATAAGCTTTCGTGGGCTATAGCTCACTTCATCGGATGCATAGAATGGAACAGAAGTAAGATGCATTTATAAACACAGAAAGCAAAAAAAAAAAAAGTTGCACATTAGCATACCAATTCTAAGAGGCTGTTTAATTTGGATGGGCCATTATCAGCAGGAGAAAAAAGTACCTTTTGAAATGGATATCTGTGTCTGACAGGAGAGATACAACTATTGAAGGCAAATTAAGTAGGGAAATGCAATCAATTAGTGTAATGAGCAAACCATTCGCAAGTTCTATTTAGTCCTTGGTTTATTGTATCCAATTTGAAAACTAACTCCAGTTCCTCAGTTTCTCGTTGGAGTCTGTTCTGGAAGTTTTTCTGTTTCAGAACTGACACCATCAAGTCTTTAATGGAATGGTCAGGAAGACTGAAGTGTTCTCCTACTGGTTTTTGAATGTTATGATTCCTGATGCCAGATTTGTGTCCATTTATTCTTTTGCGTAGAGACTGGCCAGTTTGGCCATTCTGTGCATCCGATGAAGTGGGCTATAGCCCACCAAAGCTTATGCTGAAATAAACTGGTTAGTCTCTAAGGCACTACAAAGTCTTCCTCGTCTTATTTACGGATACAGACTAAGATGGCTGCTAATCTTAATCCTTATCTTTGTTTGCATTGCCCCTTCAGTTCCCCCAAAGATGCTAGCCTTGTCTGCCCATTTATCAGCTTTTAAGATATACATCTGTGCCTTCTTCTATGGTAGTCCCTATGCACTGTACTGAATACCCTTCCTGATGTGATCTCCAAGGTCATTAACCTCTCCACACTTGGAATCTATTCCTGACATGATACCTGCATGAAACTAACCAGCTGATAATGGCACATTTGAAGAATAGCTGGGACTTCTTTATATACTTTATCTTTTTTTAAAGTTAGCTTCTTTACATGTTGTACCCCTACCAAATTGTCCTCTGTTTCTCTCTGTTTAGATTATGCACTCCTTGGGGCAGGAACCATTCCTTCCTTTTTTGTTTAGAAAGTTCATAGCAGTCTGCCATAATAAATAACACACATTTTGTTGCCTCCAATATCTTACAATACTGGAGACAACTGCCCATTCTGCACTTATGACAGAGCAACTCTGGCAGTCCGCCCCAAAAATCTGTTAACCTTTAATCTTTAGACTGCTTAGCATAGACATATGTTTTACATACAGATCCAAAATATGTATTTACTTTCTATGTATTTAAAAACTGCAGTCAGAAAGGAGCTCAAATACATTATTCTATTGGTTTATTCACAGTTAACTGTAGAGCTTCTGTTCTTTCTGCTGCACTGGAGTGTGCTCCTACTGAGTTGTCATTTATTTATGCAAATTAAATAGTTGCTGTACCTGAAGTTAAACACACCTTAAAACATTTTAAAATTAATAGCCTGGGGACTGGGTGCTCAAGAAACTGGAAATTATGTCATATAGAAGTACTGCAGAGCTAGCTGCCTTTTGCCTTTCTATTATAAGCTTGGAGGTGCAAAGATTTTTTTTTCTAATTAATATATTTTACCTATTGTGATGAACAGTTATAGTGCCACAAAAACAACACGTGTGTCTTTAAATGTTGGTAATAAGTAAATATGAATGAGTATCACTATTAAGACAAATATAAAAACACGGCTACCTCTCTAATTCTTATAATACCCTCACTCTTACAAAGCACTTTTCTTCTTTAGGTCTCAAAGAGCTTTACAACAGAGGCAAGTTTCATTATCCCCATTTCACAGATGGAGAAACTTACATCATACATTTGTTTTTTTACATATACTCCAAAAGTTTGATTTCTTATCTTAGTCACTGGGATACTTACTATACACCAGGGGTCGGCAACCTTTCAGAAGTGGTGTGCCGAGTCGTCATTTATTCACTCTAATTTAAGGTTTTGCGTGCCAATAACACATTTTAATGTTTTTAGAAGGTCTCTTTCTATAAGTCTTTAATATATAACTAAACTATTATTGTATGTAAAGTAAATAAGGTTTTTAAAATGTTTAAGAAGCTTCATTTAAAATGAAATTAAAATGCAGAGCCCCCCGATTGGTGGGTAGGACCCGAGCAGCGTGAGTGCCACTGAAAATCAGCTCATGTGCCAGCTTCCGCACCCATGCCATAGGTTGCCTGCCCCTGCTATACACTGATTATTATTATTTTTTTTAAATAGGAGAAGTATTTTTGGCAAAAGTCATTCATCCATTCAAATTATACAAAGCAAACACTATCTACCTAAAGTTCAACAGAATGGAGTTTCGTCACAAATGATCCTCTCATTGATCTAGTACCAAAAGCCTCCCAGTTTTTTTCTCAATTAGCATTTTGCTTACTTGTAATGAAATTTCCCTTCCTCGTTTGTGGTGATGCTTTCCAGGGTTGTGTCTCACCTTGTCCACAATTAGCCCGCTCAGCCCTTGCAGGTTCTGCTGTTCCTCTGGAGGCAAGCAATAGATAAACACCAACCCCCAAACTCTCTGAGTGTCCCTCTGGAATACCCAGCTCATGTTCCACAGAGCAGTCACAGAACTCAGATTCCACTCCCAAAGGAACAGTAGTGCGCAGCCTCTTACTCATTTGAACTGAGGATCATCACTCTATTTAACACACATCACTTAAAAATGTACGTGTACACACACACACAACGAAAGAGAGAGGTGTGACACGAGGAGGAGGAACATGCGGAGTCATAATGCCCCCTCCCTGTGGACCCAGCCTGGAGAGAGAATGTTTCAGGAGCATCTACTGCTTTAACTCTGCTGAGAGAAGCAGAAAATATCTGGGAGCTGCACTGAGGGACTGCTGCTTCCTGGGAGGGGCTACCAGGAATGGGTGTGTGTGCCTCAAGCTGTTCTTTCTGGGGTTGTGCTCCCACCACTGTCAGGAGGCACAGGTCATCTATGTATGAAAACAAGAATGAGTTTATCATCAAAGAAGAGAGAATCAAGTGACAAAGTAAGAATACTGGAAACAAATAGTTACATATAAAACAAAATCATAACATGTTTTCTAAAGCCTAAACTTAATTCCCAAGGCTTTCATCTATCTCCTACCAGACAGCTTACATTTTTCCCAGTGTTTTCAACCAGTTTGGCTGAGAACCCCCTTTCATAAGATCAATCTCCTAGCGACCTGATCTCTCAGACTGAAGGATATATCTGGGGCCTTATATGCACCTCAGATTTAGTTCCAAAAGTCCTAAACTGGATACCACCAGCTGGTTTTATTTTTTCCTGCAGACCCTGCAATCTCTTGATTAGCATTTTGTTCAGATTGTAAATGGGCCTCCATTGGGAACAATGTAATACTCTATTTGCATATGACCACCAGAAAGAGAGAGGCATCTCTTCCCTCCTGCCTGACAAAAGTACAGGGATCACTTTTTGAGGATCTATCTGAACTCTCGCACTTAAGAACATAATTTTTAGTACATATACACACACAACTCCCCACGTATTTTCTGAACATACATCTTATGATGATTATGATGACTGTTGCGCCACAAGCTTTCATTAGACATCTTGCATGATACTCTTTAGCAGACTAGTATGTAGGTATCAGACCTATGGGATCAATGTAACCATTATGTAACTCTGTGACCTCTACCACTTGGCATGAAGAGGTCGTACTCAAGTTACGTGCACGTGTGTTGTGGAATTCAAAACAAAATCCAACTGGCTGAGACAGGGTAATGCAAACTAAATTAGTCCTCTACTATTGCCTTTGTAGCTGGTCAGAATTTCTGGTGTCACTGACCAAGATATATCACAGGGGTTCTCAAACTGGGGGTTGTGACCCCTCAAGGAGTCACGAGGTTATTACTTGGGAGCTGGGAGCTGTCAGCCTTCACCCCAAATACCGCTTCGCTGCCAGCATTTATAATAGCATTAAATATTTTAAAAAAGTCTTTTTAATTTATAATGGGGGTCATGCTCAGAGGCTTGCTGTGTGAAAGGGGTCACCAGTACAAAAGTTTCAGAATCACTGATATTATATCAGAAAATACAGAAGCTTCAGTGATGTGCAAATGGCAGCCACTATGCCTGTGGGGACAGGCATTGGTATGGTTACCGGGGATGCACTGACTCATCACATCTCCTGACTTTGATCCCTCTCCAAATGGCTCCATGCTTCCTGCTGAAATGGCCTGTGGATTGTGCCACTGTACCTCTAATCTAAACTTTCCACCACTGGGACCTGAAGCATAAGCCTATGTAGTATTTGAGGCCTTTACACTGATTCTCACTTAATACCGCTTTTGGGACACCTTTCCTTACTCTTCTGCAGGCTGGGAAGCAAGGAGATATAACTTTTGTTATTTTTAAATTTTTAATTACTTGGCAGGTGCTCAGATACTACGGAGAGGGGAGCCAATTAAACAACTTAGATAGACAGACCTGCTGCTTTTGAGGCTTGTCAACTGTAATACAGAAAGACAAAAATGTGAGGGAAATGATGGTGGGGGGACAAGATAATTACAAAGAACTTTACACACTCCCAGGGGCAGCAACAGGACCCTAACAACAGCTGGCTTAAAACTAAATATTTCAAGTAAACACCCTCAATTCAACAAACACTTCTCTGAACTGAAAGAATAGTGCAACTGTTAATACCTGCATACGATACAAGAAACTTGTAACCCCTCGAACGCCATTCTTCTCTCACATCCCACTCGTGCTACTTTGGATACTGCTTTCTTTAAAATCATCTCTTATTCAAATAGCTCTCTTGTTTGGGTTTGGCATTCTGTATCCTTTAGCTCAATAGCCATATAAGAAAGATTATGGAATGTCTAAGTGAGTCAGAATCGCCTGCTATGATTTGAACTCTAGCCCTAAATCTCCAGTACCACAATAGCAGGAGCCAGAGCAAACTGATTTTAGATTCTTAGTACTTTTAACCCTTGTGCACTGGGATTTCCTGATGAAATTTGCTGGGTTAAAATATGAAAATTCATAAAGATGAGATCTGCACACCTCCCTGCACTTAGGAGACAGAGTTCATACACATAAGCAGAACATGTGTGTTTGTTATGGATAGCTTATGAAAGTCATGGATATGATAAACTTTCCTACTTTCAATGGAAATTCATCAGGTCAGTGGACATTCACTACAGGTACTAGCATGAAACTCTTCTTCCATTACAAAGACTCAATCTGATCTTTTGTTTTAATAGTAGTCAGAGAGTCTTGTTTTCTTTTAGAGATAAAGCTAATCAAATCTCAAGATTCAGGGGAATACCTGATCACCAGTAGGAGTTCAGAAAAATTCCTCCTCCTATCCCCACAGCACAGCTGGCTAGGTTTTTTAAGGGACTTTTTTCCCTTCCTTCTGAAGCATCAGGTGGTGGTTACTGCCAGACACCAATACTCTGATCCAGCATGGCAAACTTTATATTCTGATAAAAATAACTTCCAGCCCAATATCCCCCTTTATCAGTATTGAGACACACTACGAGTTCGGTCCTGCTGAGCAGCCCACCTTGCAGGACTGGATTTTAGGAGCACAGGAATGTTTGAGTCCTACTAAAATAAGTTGAACGGCATGGGGACAGCTGTAGAAATGACTCAAGGAAGTAATATGCTTGGCTAGCAGAGAAAAAGGGTTGCTGTGATCTAAAATAGATTACTATGGCTCTTTAAAAAAAGGACACCTGTCCTCGAGCTAAAAGCCACAGGTGGCCTGTGTGGTGACAGCAAAGAACGGAGGATATAGTTTAAGAGGGAGTGGAGGTGGAATTCAGAAAACAACAGATGCAGTTCTTAGTGAAGACTGCACTGAGTTTGAGCTTTGAGGAAATGGCTGCCCTTTTTATTCAATCTGCACTTTAATATCTTTAGTTCATCTACAAGTTTGTATTCTTTGCCAGTCAAATGAGACACCAGGATATGCAGATCCAGAAGTTCTCTCTGTTTCTGGCAAAAGCCAGATTTGGGCCTGTAGTGGAGAGGTAATCTTGTAATACCTGGTCCTGTTATTGGTATGCCCATTCAGTACTGGTGATCATTTAATTTCTTATGGCAACTCATGTTTAGTATTTGGAAACCACAACTTTTGCAACAAAATGATTATTATTTCAGCCAGTTCAACATCATTTTACAAGACTATTTGATAAACACAATGAAACTATTATGGAATCTTGTTAAAAAGCAGCTCTAAGGATGAAGTCATTAGTTTGGTAATTGCACATGCTCAGTTTGCTGTTCTTTTACTGATAGAACCTCCAATATTCAGGTGCCTAAATATTTGTCTATATACTACATTTAAAACATGCTCATTAAAGGACAAAGGGAACAAAAAAAAAGGAGCCAATGGCAAATGGGAAAATAAGCAGAGGAATATGGTCAAAAGGAAGAGACAGGAATAAAGAAAAAGATAAAAGTAGATTCAGAACAGAAATCTGTAGCATATCACCATGCCATCTTCACCTTGCTGCCTGCAAAAGAACTTCAGATTCAGACTAGTTTCCTGGTGGGTCTTTCATTCTGTCAGCTTTAGGCAGCCACTGGAGGCAGGTTTCAGATAGAAATTTTCAGGAAAAAAGACATTTTCCTTCTCCAGTGCTTTAGCTTATCAATTTTAGAAGAGAGAGAGTGAGAGAGTCAGGAAATTTTATTCCAACTCTATTATTCACAAAAAAACCCCATGCAGCAACCTGCCAGAGTTAGAATGGAGAAGAGTGGTACATTGAAAAGATAGCACCTAAACAACCCCCAAAATAGGACTATATGTAAATAGTGTTTCTACTTAAACTGTCACAACAATGCTGTGCCCAGAATATGTTGCCTGTGAGCACTAGCAAGGATTACTAAAAGAGGAACACTACTGAGACCAGTGTAGTTACTAATTTACCAAATATGTCTGTACTGTTACTTTCTCCTCCCTCTTTTTTCCAAACCTTTATTAGTTTATTTGCCAACTGGATATTGTCTAAATCCTTAATTGTGAGCTCTCTGGGAACCGTGTGTTATTTTTCTGTATAGTTTGTAGTATAATGGGGTCCTGATCTCCAACAGGGGGTCTTTAATGTCACTGCAATAGTAATCAGTTATAATAATAATTGACTGGTCAGATATTCAGAATTTCCTCCTTTTTCTATACTTCCTGCACTTTTATCATCATTAAAATGCTAACAGTGCTAACTATTTCATTGATGATCACTAGGCTTCCACGTTGACATCACAGTAGGATGAATGGAAAAATTCATGTTTCTCAGAACTATTACAGTAGGTTGCCTGCAGACTTCACAGTTTATACTCAATTCACATTTTGAAGATCTTCAGAACCATGTAGCTAGAGGATTAATTTCTTTTAGCTGGAAGCAGATTCTGGCACACAGCTGCCACCCTCCAGTTGCCATGAGACAGCTCAATTCAACAACAGATGGCAATCTAGAGTGCAAGAAGTCTCCCTCCTATACTGTGCACTCCAGGCAATGGCCAGGAACAACCAAGGGCAAATTGTCCTGACGGGGTCAGGGAAGGAGATAAGTAGGGATTAGTCCTGTCATGGAGGAACATTTGGGGTGTGTGGCAGGCTCAGGCCAGCCCCCATTATGGGTGGGGAAGGAGCACCACCAAGCCCTGTTCCGCTTCCAGATCTGCTCCAGCCCCACCCCCGAGTCCTGGTCAGGACTCCAGCCCCAGCCTCGGCCCATGGCTCCATTCCCGACACCAGCCTGAGACCCACTCCCAGCCCTGGCCCCCTTACCTCTGTCTGCACCATGCCCCACTCCTGGCCTGGGCTCCCAGGCAGGGGGGCATAACCCTGAAAACCTTAGGGACCACTTCCCTAAGAGCACCCCAGTGCCAGAGGTTCCTTGGTATCTCTCAGTGAGTCTCAGCTGGCCTGACCAGCTCAGTGTACCCCAACTCACTGTTTGTTATGAACTATCTAAAAAGGGTCACGTAAGGCAGTGCTATTCAAAGTGGTGGTCTGCGGACCGGCACCGGTCCGCGAGTCATCGGCTGCCAGTCCGCGGCAAGTTTCCAGGAAAGAAAGAAAGAAATAATAGTATAATTTAAAAATCACACAGAATTCCACCAAGAATAATTATCAGTTGATAAAGTCGACAATATTAAATAATATTATGTTTTCAGAAGCACATATTATAATATTGGTAATTATACCATAGCGTTACAGCATGTTTTGCATGAGATGTGCAAGCGCATGCTTACCCCACTCCTTCGCATACAAAGACCCCACCCCACCAGCATTACCATCAAGAAGTTGAATAAAGAGCGTCATATGGATCTTTGCGCATTTGTCATTTGGGACCCCGTCCGAACCCACTGATCTGAGAATGTAAGTACTAATAATATTATCAGTTTCAATAATTGTTTTCTATCCTATCTCGCTGTATCCCTTACGAGGTAGATAGAGATGACTGAGCACCACACACATATAGCCAAATAGACTGTCCTTGCTTCCTCCATATCCATATTTCGTTCCATACACGCTCTTCACTGTTCTTACTTACAGCCCTCCCCTCTTCTAGAATCAAACCAACATGTTTCTGCCAGGAAGTTCTCGAAATTCCTCACTTTCTCACTCCATATCTTTCAGACAGGTAAATCTTATTTTTGATGTTCATTATTCATTCCTTCCATCTGTTCAAACCATCCTAACTTTCCAATTATTATCCTGTTTAATTTAATTTTAAAAATTATATTATCTTCTTATCCTAACATTACTTACCTTATTAATCAATGTTCTCCTGCACATATTTCTCAATAAAAGCATTCCCACTGCATTTATTTGGCTTTCATCCTAAAATCATAAATTAAGTATATACCCAGGGTAATGGAATTTATATTCATTATTTTTATGCCTAATTTACAGATGGTGAAGCAAGGCCCAACTGACATATTTATCAAGCAGAGACATCCGGTTGCTGAACATGCACATAATTCTGAATCAGATGATGGTGATGTAAATGAAACCGAAGTATTGTCAACAAAAAGAATTCGTACTAGCTTTACTTGGAAATATGACTCCTCATACATTCAGTTCATTTTCTTGGATCGTAAATGAATAATAGTCATTTTATACTATCCACACAGACGCAGAGCCTTTCAGTCAGTCTTCAATGTATTTAAATAGGAACATCTCTGTGAGTACACTACACTTGGTTTGCACACTTCCATTCCAAATAATACAGTGAAGAATGTTAGTTATTCTGATCTGATGAGCTATGTGTCTATGCGAATACGATAATATAGCATAAATATGGTACCAGTCCCTGGCACATTGGGAAAAAATTGCTGATCCGCCACATCAGATAGTTTGAGAAGCACTGATATAAGGTAACATCTGCAAACCGATAATATTCTGGGCATTAATATTATTGTGTGGAGTGTGTACAGGTGATATATGAAACATTATAAACATGTGCTGGAAATACATTCCTAAAATTTATTTGGCAGGTAGGGCTAAAGGTATGCCACCCTAAAAAGAAGACTGTGGTCCAAAGTGGTCCTGCTTGAATTGGTCTCCAATGTAAACTGACCAAAAAGAGATGATGGAAGTACCTTTACATAAAAGGTAAACAAAATAATCAAACTACAGTAGGGGAAATATCAATTTAACTATCTCAATGGGGGGAGGGAGGGAGAAGGAGACTGCAAAAATTAACATGGCATAAGCTCACCAGTGAACACAGCAAGGCAGACCCCACGAGGGCTTCCTAACTTTGAAAACAAAGATAAATTTTGAGGATATAAGCAGAGACAGAAAGCCACTTTGGCATCCTTCACCTGAAGAGACAAAGAAACTAAGTTCTTTAAGCTCTGTGTTGCATCTTGGTGAAGAACTGGCCAGCGATGCTGGAAGAACAACTGCAGTGAGTAAACTACTTTGTTAAGTTAGATTTTAGTCAGAAATGTATTTTTTAGGGTTGTTTTTTTTAACTATTTCTATCTCAATTCCTTCTGCTTATCACTTAAATACCTGTTCTTTGTCAATAAACAATCTTATTTTGTTCCAAAACCATCTCAGAACAGTGTTTCAAATTAAAGAGTAAAATCCTTAGCCAAACTAACAGGCTGGTGCTATGTACTGCCTCTTTCAAAAAAGGTTTTGTGAGTGCCACAGCAAGAGGGGCAGAGCACTGCACAGGAGACAGTTCTGGGTAGATGTGGGTCTGGAGGAGCTATTGGTGTTATTCTGCAAGGAGTAATCATGTTGGTGGAAGCCGGGGAGAGGTCACTGTACTCTGAGCAGGCTGCTGCTGTCAGGGCTCTGAGCCAAAGATGCACAGCACAGAATCACCCAGGATTACAGGGCAGGCAGTGACACACCCCCTGACTGGTCTGGTGAACCCCCAAAGTGTCACATTGGTGTAATTGAACAGAATGTACACAAGCCTTAATATTTAACTGAGGGTTATGCTTCAAGCATTGATAAAATAGTTTTAAGTGATTCTCAAGTGAAAAGGCTGGGAACAGTTTAAAGAAAGGTTACAGTTTTATTATTTTCTGTTTATTCTGAATGAGGAAATAGAACAAAGGAAGTTTAAAACGAGCAACAATGAAGCAATCCCCAAAGTGTCACACTATGGTACTTGACATTCCACAGCCTGAATGTGATCTAACTTGACCCAGTCATTGGAGGTTCACTTAGGAAACAGAGATGCAGCCAGACTACCCTTTAGTTACAGTTTTATACAGAATGACCTATTGATTCAGGTCAAAGAAATGAAAAGCTGATGGATGTTCCAAGAGCTTTGTAATTTGCCACAGGCAGCAGTAACTGAAGAAACTTTTCAAATCATAGATTTGCCAAGCACCAGAGTGAAATTAACAAGACTTTGGTGGCATAGGCGTGCCACAGCGTGTGCCGTGTGTGCCCAGGCACACCCTAATGTCTCAAAAAAAAAAAAAGAAGTGGCTTTTGATGCAGAGTGCAGTGCCTTTAAAACAAACAAACAAACAAATAAATAAATAAAATGCCCTGGGAGCACACCCTAATGAAATGTGTTGTGCATGCCTATGTCTGGTGGTCAGTTTCTTTGCTTTTTTTCTGGACCCTATAGGCAGCAGCAAAACGGTCAGAAATTACATCCACTTCACACTGCTGATGCTTCAAAAAGCTCTGAGAAGTTGCAGAGGCAAACACTGGAGTTATTCATGAAGATGGAGGACCCCAAAAATGGAGACTGAGGAAGAGGCAAAGTAATGGGGACCTCTCCTCAGACACCTGTAGCCAGAAGAGGCAGAGGGTCAAATTTATCAAATCCCTAGTATCCAGAAACTGATAAGCATGGAATCCACAAGTGACGTCTAGGTACGGCTCCCTGAAACAAATCATAACATTTTCTCCCTTCTAAGCAGCTGGGAGAGGTAAAGGGATTATTTACCAGGATGTTAACCCTGGACTATAAAGGTGGGGGTCCTCCACCAACACGTGTGTCATATCTACCTCTGGATATTAGATATAGTCCTTTGGCTAGTATGTGTCAAGTAATTTTCAAGCACTGCATTAAGACTCATGGATTGTTTCTGGAACAGAGAAGGCTTTGAGGTGAGTTATGTCCAGTAGGGTTCCTATATATTCCAGTTGTCTTTAGAGAACAAGATGAGATAGATTATGGGGTAGTTTAAGATGAAACTTTAGTACTCTGCAGTAATGTCACATTCCCTTTTGAAGTACAGTTTTGCTCCAGCCAATCATCCAGATATGGTGAAAATATGAACTCCATTTCTTTCTAGAAATGCTACAGCTACAAAAATGTTTTGTAAATACATCATGCTGATATCAGCTCAAAAGGCTATGCTCTGCACCGATAATTTGATATACATCTGGCAGCTTAGATGTATCCCCACCATCCATAAACATTTCCTTGGGGGCCAGAGTGCACATCTTCTTATCATCATCTAGATGAGATAAGATTGTTTCAAGAGAGATCATTTGCAGTATTTCTTCTATCAGACAGTAAATGGGTTTTCTGAGATTCAGACTGGGTCTTCGGTTTTCTACATTTTTGGGTACTTGGAAATATCCAGAACAAAACTCTTTCCTTCTGTTGCTGGGTGGCATGGATTCACTGATGTGTTTTTGCCACACAGTATTTGAAGTTTCTGAGTTGCAGGCTTGGACTGAATTGCCTAAAGTTTCTCATCCTACTGTTGAAAGTCTCAAGAGCATTCGTGAAAGAGTGAGGTTGAAGGAATTTTTTTTACATCAAACTCCATAGACCAGCTTCACAACATTGATAACCTGGGTGTCTGAGGCAAGCAAAGGCCCTTAGCTTTTCTCCGGTTGGAACACCTGGACCCTTCTTCCTCTGCTGGTAGTGAGCTCTGGTGACCTGACGCTGGGAATACTGGGTGCCCCTTGAAGCCACAGCTAAAATATAGATTCTTTTCTAGATAAGTGGCTTTCCTTTTCCACCTTTGTGTTGGCAAATGGCTGAGGATTGAACAATGGAGTCAAAGGAATGAAGTGTTACCTACTCTTTTTAGCTTTTGTAAATCTACCATCCAGCTTCCTTCTAAAGAAGTTCATTTTGTCCTAACACAGGACCCAAGTTTTTCTGAACTTCCTATGGAGAGTTCCTTCACCATCAGTGGTTAGAAAGGAACAAATGGTCTTAGATTGCTTTATAGTGCTTGTCACAGTAATAATATCAAAGGAACTGATAAAGGCACACTATGATTTCAAGAAGGGGCAGGAGCGCATCATCCTGTTATTGTCTTTTGCGGAGCCTTAGTTATGGAAGTCCAGCCAGTCACATAAAAGGGCACATACATAAGAATTAGAATCAGCTATAACACCCATTTCTAGAGAAATCCACATACAATATATAATTTATACAAAGGATCATTTGTAATAATCCTATCGGAGTTTGAACCTCCTAACTCTGTACCATACTTCTTCAGGATTTCTCTAGCTAACTAACAGCTAGGGGTTATTTTCTATTTAATTTTCTATTAAAATTCAAACTTTTTCTGACATCTTCAACTTAGAAAAGGTGTCTTCTCTACTCCCTTCCCCAAACTTTAATTAGAGGATTCTTCCATGCACTCTACTGATGGACACATACTTTCACATTTTCCTTGAAGGTGCGGGTAAATCTGAGCTAGTCTCCTGCATAGGTCCTCCTTTCATCTCTGCAGGAGAAGAACTCACAGCCTGGAAAAACCTGTCTGATGTGGATGCCAAGGCAATAAGGATATATTTTTCTATCATTTTTTAATTGGATAAAGTGATGTTTTCTCCCTGGGATATTGTGCTCAAGGACTGCAGAGCTGCTACAGGACTGTGAAACATTTCTAGGATCCCTCTGTGCTATTGTTATTAGGAGTGGTTGTTGCAAGAGCAAGATGGAAACAGCATCATATAATAATCACAAAAGCACCTGCAGGAAGCAAAGTTTAAAATGAAACCCATAATGTACTTGAATTAGCTGGTGAATTTCATTTTGTAAAAGTGAATATAAAAACTAAAAACCAAAACAACCAACATACACCACTCTAAAAATGGCAGAGGAGATACATTGCTTGCTTGAAAAGGAAGGGGCTGTGAATCTGGAACCAATGGTTAGAGCACACTGATTCCTAGTTTCTAGTCCTAGTTCTGAAACTCACTTGCTGCCAGAGCTTTAGACACTGAGGTCAATATTTTCAAAAGTGAATGGTGAACTTCAGTGTCTTGATTCCTGAGGAAACCTTAAAGTTTTCCTGATTTTCAGGAAGTCCTGAGTACCCACCCTTTTGGGAATCTCAGGTTAGATACCCAAACACCAAGGAACACAAAATCACTAGTAAGCTTTGAAAGTACTGAGCTTAATCTCTGTGCCTCTGCATATCTTACTATAAAACAGCTAGGCTGCTATATATGTGCCTTACAGAATTGTTACGGGGCTTAAAGGGACATTTCCAAGTTAAAAAAAAATTCAAAAGCAAAAGATTCTTACCTCTGTTACAGTTAACACAACAGAATATTATAACTGAAAGATTATTCTAAATTTTTTATTGTTTATTTTTTAACATTTTTTCAGCTTGGATAAGGAAAAGAGTTTAGCCATGTCACTTTTGTTTATAATCAATTGCTACTCATTTATTGTTGCAACATTTAGGTTCCAAACAACGTAGGTTAGCAATTATTTATTCACAGAAAGCAGTTGCCAATGGAATTAAAAAACAAACTAGAAAATTTTTCATTGACATTATATTCTATGAAACCTTATTTTTAGAAAATCTAAATTCTGGGCCTAATTGAACTTGACAGGATTTCTTCAATTATTTACTATTTGTAATACATTTTGAAATCCTGAGATGAAAGATGCTACAAAATTGCAAATACATGTTCTTAATGTTTTTTAAAGGTAAAAACATCTTTCAGTCTTGAAACCCATGTATTGCTAGTTTTATCATCTTGTAAAATATTGTTCATTGTTGGTTTCTGTGGGGACGAGTGTGAAATCAAAAGAAAAATGTCCAGAATTAAAATCTTCAGTTAGCTAAAGAAATTTTAATACAGCCATCCATTAGCATAAGGCTGTCAGGTTAAGGCAAAAACCAGAAGCAAACAAACAAAAAAACCCCCCAAACCCCAAAACACCTCAATAACCAAAAAAATCCAACCAAACAATCCTCTCTTAAGCCTGTTGGAACAGGTACACCTGTCCCCCTATGCATAGTTCATTGTATGTGTGTATACATTGCTTTATTCCTGTCTTTTCCTCCCTAGTAAAAATTGTTAAAGATGGCTATCAGGGTTCTTTCATTCTGAATATAAAAAGCCCCACAATACTTCAAACTAGATATTTCTTAGCCAGTATGAAAAGATATTTTGAGCTAATGAATTTTATTGTGAAATTTAGACTCGTGAAAAATGGCATGAAATAACTTTTGTAAAACGTTATGAGCATTTACCTTGAACATTTGCAAGCCTTTTCAGTCCTTAAATTTACTAATTCTGTGAGGGATATACAATGAAACCGCAAATCCTGGACATCAGACTGCATGATATGGGCAGCTACTGATACACAGAGCTCAACCCCTCACAGTGTTCCTTTCCATTCAGTCTCAAGAAACATAGTTACCAGCCACCCACATATCGGTGAATGCTATCTTCTGTGCACTGAGCTTAATGTTTTTTATTATTATTAATAGTGGCATAGAATCTGAATGTAAAAAGCTGCCTATTATATAAAGAAAATGCTCCTCCTCTCCTCCCCATGGATTAATCTCTGACTTAGTTACTATAGAAACCTTTCTGTAGGCATGATAAGTAATTAATATCATATCATATATAATATCATAAAGGCAAATATACAAAATTAACTAAACAAAGCAGAAGTGGTACCATCAGTGCTGAGAACACCAGCAGGAATGAAGTCAATCCCGAAGTCAGGAACAGTATTGATATGTCCGATGGCAGTGGGAACTGCGATAGCAACATTTGCATTGCCAATTGTGGTGGTGCAGAGGTGTCTCATACCGATCCCAACATCAGTCCCAACTCCATGACTCTCAGGATGGGAACATTATGATATGGTGCTGACAGACTTGATAGTTCAGCAACCCGATCAGCCAACTGGTCTACAAATGACGTAGTCCTGGCAAAGTTCCAGACCAAAGGAGAGGTTGGGACTGTAAGGCAGTAGTCTGTAGCCATTTGACATACACCCATGAGGGGACAGTCCTTCATGGGTACCAGACTCAATGCACACCCAGAAGCCAGAATCTGAGTCAATGGTACAGGGTTTCTATCCTCCCCAATCAGTACTGGGGCAGTGTTACAGGTACCTGTGCCATCCTGAATGTTGGCAGTGACCTGGTGCCAATCCAGGCTCCTTCCGGGGGAGGTGAGTGTGTCTCCACAGGACCTGGGACCATCCTGATTAGTCTTATGTGCTCTCTTCCTCAGCGCACTTGACGGGGAATGGCTCCACTTCATGGGAAAGACATGTGCTCCAGAATGTGAAGCCAGAGCTCTCTCGGAACCTGAGGGTGACCTTCAACCAGACGAGGGCTTCAGTACTGAAGCAAGCCACATGGGCTGCTCAGATAGGTGCTGCTTTAAAGGAAGGTCTCCAGCCACTTGAGTTTGCTTTTTCAAATGACCTGCAGATTGCACAGCACTCTCTAACATGGGCCTTACCACGACACTGTAAGCAACACATGTGGAGATGGCTGTTGGGAACTGCTCCCAAACATGAAGGACAATGTTTAATCCTGGTGCAGGCATCACTGCGAAAACGTAGCTAACAGTATCCTAAGCATGTACGATGACTATAAAACAGGAAACACTAGCTGAGAGAGATGTGGGATTAAACCACACAGAGCTCTGACTTCAGCCACGGATGGTAAGAAGGAACCGATGGAGGGTCAGGGCAGCAGCGCCTAATATATCACGGGAGGGGCTACAGCATGAGACCTGCCCCTCTCCAGGTACTGCTAGGCAAATTTTTCCAGCTCCAGTACACGGGATGTGCTCATACTTCAGTGGAATACACATCTGCATCAACTCAAAGAAGCATATTTCCTTCAAATTTAGAATACTGAATTTTAAGTACCTTGAAGCTCAGTTTAATGTCAGTGAATTGATATCAAGGCTAAGCAAACAAGCCTTACTTGCTGTTCCTCAAGGCAGCAGAGCATAGTACAAAGAGATCTCACTCACAGCTGCTCAAGGGCTAACGAATTAGGTAACAGAACAGGACATCCTTAGATTCAGACCTGTAGTCCTGCAGTAAAATTTAATAGGAGACAGCACTACCATGTTTATTCCTTTTCATATACTGTTCTCACTCATTTCATAAATAATTCCACCAGGAATATGTATGATTTATAAAATGTCTGGAAGAGCAGCTTGGCAAGGTCCCTACTAAAATCTTTGAGCTGCTAGCTTTCATTCTCACATGATGGTTGTTTGTATATGTAAAACTAAATCAGCTACAATTTCACCAGCTCTGAATCTTCCATATGAGAACAGATTAAGAACAGTAGGGCTGTTGGAAGGAAATGATATCTAAACAATGAATCATATGTAGAAAGCCACTCAGGCATTCATTTTAACCTTTCCTATGATGAGAACAAAAGAGCACTCTATGTCAGGGGCATGCACTTTAAGTGGATACAAGTAAATAATTTAAGCAACACTGTTAACCTATGGAAATCACTGCTGCAGGATACTGAGTTTAGTCAGATTAAAAATATTTGACATATGAATAAGATTAGTGTGAGAGAAGCTTTGGACAATTGCCTATTTTTATGGGGTTCTGCAAAATTCTATTTTGTTACCTCCTTGTCCTATTCAACATATATATGATGCTATTAAGGAGGATAGAGGGCTGTAAAGATATAGTACATGGTAAATAGCGTGCACCTCTGTATCTCCTTTTTGCCAGACCCAGATGATGTAGCACATTTGCTTTCCTAGTGCTTGGCCAAGGCAGAGACGTGGCTGAGGGTAAACTGGCTGAAGCTTAACTCAGATAAGATGGATGGCATGCTAGTGAGAAAAGGGGTAGATTGTCAGGGCATGGTGGGAGGGGTGATTCTTATTCCAATTATGGAGGGAGTTTTTCAAATGATTCACAATTTGGAAGTTCTTTGAACATTAATCACTCAGACTCTCAGGGAGCACTGGTGTCTTTTTTCATCTATATCAAAGTTACATTTCTCTTGGATCTGGGGCCTTTTTTCATCGATATCAAAGTTACATTTCTCTTGGATCTGGATCTTGCCACTGTGGTCCATGCTTGTGTGTTTTCTATGACGGATTACTACAATTTGCTCTACATGGTAATCCCCCTAAAGAGGGGTAGAAAGATACAGATGGTGCAGAATGCCACTGTCAGCCTGTTATGCTGAGTTAGCCTCAAGATTAATATTACGCCTGCTCAATAACTGTACTAACTTTTTATTTGCATGTAGATGTTAGGGTGTTAACACTGATCTATAAACCCCTATCTGGCTTACATGATAGCCCTCTAAGACACTCCCTAACCTAGCATACCATCATGGCAGTTGAGAGATGCTGGGGCACTTGAGTTAAAGAGTTCCTATATTTAAATAGCTTATGGCTGAAGACAGCATCCTAAATGCAAACGTACACCAACAGCAGAAGGAAAGCCTTAGGTCTGGTCTACACTAGTGGGAAGGGTCGACCTAAGAGATGCAACTTCAGCTAAGTGACTAGCGTAGCTGAAGTCAACTCATCTTAGGTCGACTTACCTGCCGTCCTCACGGCAGCAGCAATCAACAGCGGGCTCACCTGTTGACTCTGCCTTGCGCCTTTTGGTGAGCTGGAGTTCCGGAGTTGAGTTTGGGGACTGATTTATCGCGTCTTGACAAGATGCAATAAAATTGACCCCCAGTAGATTGATCTTTACCCGCCGATCCAGCCATAGTGTAGACATGGCCTTAGTGGAGTTTGTTGTCATTTGGACAAGGATCACTACTTTTCTAGTATTGCTTTTTGAGGGTTGTGTTGAGTTGGAGTATAACTTCTTTTTGGAGACTATATTCTTATTTTTCTTATTATAACGTTTAAGTTGTTAATAACGTATGAACATCCTAAACTGTGGGAATTTACTCAATTTTGAAATTTAAAAAATTTACTGAATATGCATATGTATAACATCTAGGATAAAATTAACAAGGCTATAATTTCTCATTCTTCAGGGCATAAACAGATCATTATTGGTGGTTAGGAAGAAATTTCTCGCATATGGCACAGCACCATATAATTAGGGACATTATGGGGGTTTTATACAGTAAATCCCTATTTCTGAGTAGAAACCAATTCTCACACAAATCGTACAGTTCCCTCCTGACTGGCTCTTCCAGTCAGTTTAGTGCAGCCACTGGGATTTGATCCTGTAAGGTGCTGAATGCTCTGCTCTCAATCCACGAGTGCACATGGTTAACTTTAAGGATGTGAACAGTCCAACTGACTTCTTTAGGAACAAAGCTTTTGATTAAAGCTAAGTATGAAGCAAGAAGAATAAAATATTTAATGAAGACTGAAGCAAGAGAGTCATTAAAGAGGTTAATTACAACTAGTTACTCAGCATAAGTAACATTAACAAAAGCGGGAAAGAACATAAGCCAGAACAGGGAAAGAACAGATTAAAAAATATTTAATAAAATTTGATGCATTTAAGTCAGGAAGGGCTGATGAAATTAATCTTAGGGTACTTATGGAACTAGCTGAAACAAACATAGAACCGTGAGCAACTATCTCTGAGAGTTCATGGAACATGAGTGAGGTCCCAGAAGTCTGGAGAAGGGCAAACATAGTACACATCTTTAAAAAGGGGAACAAAGAGGACCTGGGGAATTACAGACAAGTTAGCCTAACTTCAATAACTGGAAAGATACTGAAACATATTAAGCAATCAGTTTGTAAGGACCTAGAGGACAATAAGGTAATAAGTAATAGCCACCATGGATTTATCAAGAACAAATCATGCCAAACCAACCTAATTTCCCTCTTTGACAGAGTTAGTGACCTAGTGAATGGAGGAAAGCTATAAATATGATATATCTTCATTTTAGCCAGGCTTTTGACATAGTCTCAATGACATTTTCATAAACAAAGTAGGGAAATGTGATCTAATTGAATTTACTGTAAGATGGGTGCATAACTGGTTGAAAAACTGTACTTAAAAGAATAGCTATCTATGGTTTGCTGTCAAACTGGTAGCATGTATCTAGTGGGGTCCAATAGGAGTCTATCTTAGGTTTGGTACTATTCAGTATTTTAGTTAATGACCTAGATTGCGGCATGTTGTATGTAAAACACAGGAGATAATTGTCCTGCTCTACTCGGCACTGGTAAGGCCTCAGCAGGAGTACTGTGTTCAGTTCTGGGCACCACACTTTAAGAAAGATGTGGACAAACTGGAGAGAATCCAGTCTGAAAATTTGATAATTGAGAAAATTGATAAAAGGCTTAGAAAACCTGACCTATAAGGATAGGTTAAAACATGGGGCATGTTTAATCTTGAAAAAGGAAGACTGAGTGGGGGAACCTGATAAAAGTCTTTGAACGTGTTTAAGGCTATTAGAAAGAGGACTGTTTTCCATGTCCACTGGAGATAGAACACGAAATGATCAGCTTCATCTGAAGCAAGGGGATTTAGATCAGGTATTGGGAAAAACTTTCTAATTAGAAGGCTATTTAACCACTGGAATAGGCTTCCAAGGAATGTTGTGGAATCCCAGTCATTGGAAGTTTTTAAAAACAGATTAGACAAACACCTGTCAGGGATAGTCTGGGTATACTTGGTCCTGCCTCAGTTTAGGCAGATGGACTAAATGACCTCTTGAGGTCCATTCCAGACCTACACTTCTATGATTCTATATGCTTAACCATTTTGCTAGATCAGAGCCAGTGTTCAATAGTTTGCATGATTAAGCATTTACAGCGCAAGATTTCTGTAGGAAAAGCAGACAGGCAGGCAGAAGAGCATGACACACAGGCACATGCTCACCGACTACATCGCAACTGCTAAGTCTACACCCTCCCAGACATGGCAGTCTTTATAACAAAAACTCTCCTCAAGAGCAGAGAGGGAGATGGAATTTAAGATTGGTGCACGATACAGTTTTGAAACACCTGACATTGTATTTAATAAATATTCTTCCAGTTGATTACAGTGGGAGAAGAGCACATACTATACATCAAAAGAAACTTGTGCAGGAGGACTACTGAGAACAGAATGCACAAAACAGCAAATCGTCTTCAGAAGAGGGCTGTTTGTTTTAAACAGATGAAAAACAGAAATCAATTCTTATGACAAAACTGTTTCACACAGGAAATAATAATATTAAACAGTGATACCAAACATTGAGCATTGTAATGGCCTGAAAGACATCTTGGCTACATAAGTATAGACAGCTAGTTTGCTGGATAGTGAGACTCTGCTAGAGGCTGGGCTTCATGAGATTACCTAGAACTCCTGTTCTTGCTGACAAAGTAGCTCACATTTAGATACAGTACTTCAGTACTCTCCCCCAACCTCAAAAAATCTTTGAACAAATGGCACTATATTTGGTTGTTCCAAAAAGTGCAAAAGGACTTACCCAAGTTAGAGAAAGAGAGAGCACATGCAGAGATGAACAGAATTAGAATTTTAAACAGTTTTCATCCCAGCAGCATTTAGTGACCATCACATGATGGCAAGCCACTGATTCTCCTGCCCCCATTCATATTAATTCTGTAAGATGATAGCTTCTCAAGCTTACAAGGAATAAGCACTATGCATGCATCCCTCTTAGATGGGACAACACTGGTAGATTTTGCTGTAGTACAAATCTAGCTTCTCCTTTGCCCTGTGTTACCCTTTCAATTCTCTCTTGTTAAATTACCCCATCTAGGGTGACCAGATATCCCTATTTTATAGGGAATTCATGGTATTTGGGGCTTTGTCTTATATAGGCGCCTATTACCTCCCACCCCCATCCCAATTTTTTACGCTTGCTGTCTGGTCACTCTACCCCATCATTCTCTCTCAACAAACCTTCCATATGAGAAGTAGGCGTTAAAATGTCCAAGTAGTGGTATGTTTGTCAACAGTATTAACTTACATTGAAGAAATTAGTCTTGTTCCTCTCACAGAAGAGACCCTGTGCTGGCATGTGCTTCAGCTGCTGCCATGGGATACTGCTGCCTAGCAACACATCTCTGGCCCACTGGAGGTTCTACAGAAGCAAGCAAGCAAGAAAATGAGTAGGAGACAGATGAACGGTTTGTTAATGCAGGTAAAAGTATAAAACATCCTCTTGCTTTTATTTATATATTACCAGCTATAATTTTTCCAGAGAGTTCTGTTTAATGGCAACCAGACTCAGTTCAGCTAATATTTGTGTATTTTGGGCACTGATGTAATTCAGAGGTGAGATTATCCCATCTCCCCCAGAAAGCCCTTACACAGAAAACACGGTGGTTTAACAGCACAAGCCCTAAGGCTGACTGGCCCTGGCACTAGGCAGGGATTACTCAATCCCCCAAAGCTTCAAATTCAGTCTCAAACCCTCAAATTTTGCACTTAGACTCATTTTTGTGCTTCCTCAACGCCACTGAAATTGTTTCCATTTCCTGTCACTTACAGTAGCCTGAGTTGTGCACATATTTTCTACCTATTTTTTAAAAAAACAACTATATGGATATTTTAATGGAATAACTGTCATTGTTTTGTTAACAATATTAAAGATTAGATAGCAACCAAACTCAGAACAAAAAGTCACTAATTTCTAATAACCAATTTATTGTCCACAAATAACAAACAACTAGCCAGATGCATTAAATATTTAGCAGTTTACTTGTCAGCACTTTTTTTTTGGTTGTGTAGGATGTGTGTTTGTGTGCCTAATCACCATCCTTTAATGCACTACACTTGCAAACGCTGACAGCTCTAAAACTGAGAGACCAAGTCAGAGAATGTAATGTTCATCTTTCAGATGACAAAAAAGCTCACCATTGTTCTGTCAACTAAAGCCTAGTCTACAGAGATTTTTTAACTGTTATTGCTATTTTGGATAGGTTTCTTCTTTTTTAATTGAAATAATTATACCAGTACAACTACTAGTGTGGGCACATTCATACCAGTATAAAGGTGCCTTAAATTAATGTAGTTTATTCTCCCTTTTTCCTTGTGGGAATAAGCCATACTGCTATACGCAACTTTATATTGGTATAACTGTTCCCACACTAAGTATGTTGTAACACATTAGCTATTCCAGTATAGTTAAAGGGGTATACCTTTTATGTGTAGATAAATCATAAATTGGTTTTATAAGTTAAAAAATTAGGGCCTAGTCTAGCAAGCAACATTCATATCTGATTTACACAGAAACATTTAACATGTGAGAATAAGAAATATTCCTGAGCGTAAGATCTTGCAGGATCAGTGTCCTAAGGAAGAAAAAATTATGACTCAATAAAACTCAGTGCCTGACATGAATATATGAATATGAAATCTTTTATCAAGGCTTTATTTGGTCAGAAGAACAGCAACTGTTGGCCCTGAGCAAAACATGCTACCCAGGAGTACTAACAAAAGGGACAATTATTAATTGTAAAGTTTCATTGACAGGCTAAATCTTTGGTTTACTTCTACCGTTTCCTTCTATCACTGCATGATTTCCTTAGCAGTTGAACTCTGGTTGTTTTTCCCCTAGAGCACTAGAGCTGTAGAGCAAACAAAAGGCAGAGAACAAGGAAGAGAATGCAGTGATATCTCTTGAGAGGCAAGTGACAATGCTATAACCTGCCTGTGGTGTTCTTTTTATGGACCTGGGAGCTGCATCTATAAACCATAGATCTGATAACCCATGTATATCCTGAAACTGTACTCTGGTTATGATACCACCTTAACCTTTTTCCTCTTGCTTTACCTTCTGTGGACATTACTGATTCTTTTCTAGACTGATTTTTTCCTTATTTCTCTGCTGATTTTCCTTTCCATCCTGTGAGTGTTTGTTGAAATATCCACAACTCATGTATAAACCCGATCTAGTTGCAAAATTTCTCAGTCCTTCAGTTATAGTAATCGTGCAGAAACCCTCCGTGTCTTTTCAGAGCTGGAGTCTCACCTCTGGATAGTTACTTACTGTTTCTAGAATCAAGTGTAACAAAGCATAATGTTGGAAATGTCAATCAGCTGCTGCTAGGGGTCAAAAACACTTCCAGATAAACTAGAAAGACTGTTAAAAATTAGGGAGAGATAGATATCGAGCCTCTGTTATTACAGCATCTGACACTGGACAGAATTTGAAGAGCTTACCTTGAGTATGAGACAAATGCACATTACTTTACAAATACTATCTGGCATTTTCTGGCTTTTATGAGGACCAATATACACATTTATTACCACAGAGACATATGAATAATAGAAGGTTCACTGGTGTTATGATAGGAAAATAAAATGCTTTGACTCACCATGCTCTCGCTCCATAGCATTGTTTTCTGCAATGTATACCATAACCACCCACTGACTTTTATAATATAAATCTGTAAAGCCTTTTAAGTTACAGACAGTAGAAAGCCAAAGATATAAAAGAAGCTATGCAAAAAATGGCCTGCTCCTGCTTTAATTGGAAAAAATGGCAAAACACTCGATTTCAGCATGGTGAAGGATTGGTCCTAAAGTTGCATTGCTATCGGAAAATTTATAAAAGTGCAGCAATTTATCATCATGGATTAGGCTGACTGTCACACTGAGATGCATATGCCACAATTACATTTAGAATATGTTCAGAGAGGAGGTACCTTTTCTTTTAAAGTCTCTCTCTCACAAATTTCATCTGAAGGTTTCTATAATATCTCAGGTACGCATCCATGTTATTATCTGACCACAGTGTCTGATGTTTCAGGACACAGTAATTTTTAAGGTATCGCAATTGTGTGAATCTTGTCTTAAAATTTATTCTTGTAGAACCTAAAATAATTGATGGCAACATATCTCACAATACATGCTTTACAGAATACCTCCTGGCTTTCCAAAGAACTGTGAAAGACACATTTATTGCCAGATTCTGCCCTGTATTAAGATGCTTTGCACTGCTATGGTGGTGCAAAACAATATTAAAGTCAACTTAACTGGTCACTTGAGAATTCCCCCAATTTAGAGGATCCTGGGCTGGCCCTGAGCCACTGACTGGCTCCTAGATCACCTTCTATGTCTCTCCCACATCTCTTGATAGAGGAATCATGGCTAGAAAAAAGGAACTGGGGATAAGGTTGCTTTATGCCTGGGCAATCCCCAAGTGACAACAGCCTATGGGGCCACTGGCAGTAGTCTTAGGTGGCTCTGATCTATGTCAGGGACTTCCCAGCACCCACATGCCCCCAAAATCAGGAGCAGAGGGCCTCACAAAGGGCCCCCTTGCATTCTTCTTCTCCTTGGCCACACCATATTGAGATCTCACCCACAATATGGAAATTCCAAAAAGAACAGTTCATTTACTGCTTTTGGTAGTGAAACAGAGGAGACGTCACGTGAACAATAACTAAATCCACAGTTTATTTTGTGTGATGTTTGTGACCATTTGTTCTGAATGAAGTCAGCATACAGCACAGGTGATGATTATTACAATCAGCACTTCACATCTCTCAAGAAGCAGGCACATGAATACTTTTTACACTGTTCACACACATTAAATGCAAACAAACAAAAAAAGCAGCTGTTAATGAATTAGGAAAACAATAAACCTACTGTTTCCTACCCACTTCAACTCTGGGCTCTCCCTTTCAGATATTTCTGCCTGTTTTTCTATCTCTGGTATTTAACAGCACCAGCCACCATAGTAAAGTAGGTGCTTTCAAGTCTGATCTTAAACTCCACTTCTACTTACTCTAAATGCTGGCAATGCCCATCATATATTTTATTTTCCCTAATAGGCCAGTCTACATCCTCCAAGCCCAAACTGTCACTTCTGCAATGTCAGCTCTCTATTGATTTATGCACTGAAACTACACTGGGTTGCAGTTACATCAAAAGACTGGCTTCCTCTTAAGAACAAGACATCAGCATTTGGCTACCTAGCAGAGAATGTAAGAAGACTGCTGTATTATTTTACGCTTCAAAAATATTCTGGCAGCAAAAAGACTCTCTCACAAATGACTGAGTCTATAAAAGCAATGAGCCAGAATTGTCTGCCTATCAAACAACAGAACAATGGGCCAGCCCACGTTTCAGTGGTTAGTGCTTCACATTGCTCCTGGAAAAACAGAGTTCAAGGCTAAATAAGGCCCCAAAAAAGCTAAGTGTTTGTTTATTGTACTTTCTGCTTTGCTTGCATGCATCTGTTTCTATCCAATCTGCGATGATCTGAGGTGTATGAAAGTGACATGCAATCTCAGGGCATCTCAAGGCACATGGCCGTGTGGATTTTTATTTACACAGTCAAAAAACCATCAAAGATTTTTAACAAACAAAAACAGAAAAGCAACCATCACAAGACTATAACCTTATATATAAAATCCCAGGCCTGAATGACTCTTTAGAGATGGCTTAGAGATATATTCCTGAAACTGGGATTTACCCCAGATAGTTTGACAGATCTGTAATTGTAGTGTCATGCTCTCATGCTGCTCAAGTAATGTATGATATATATACACTGAATATATTATTTGTAGGGAAATCCACATATTTTGCAAAGGTTTAAGAATAGCAGCCGTGTTAGTCTATATCCGTAAAGAAAGCGAGGAATACTTGAAGCACCTTTAGCCAAAAGCAAAGAAGGTCATCCAGACAAATAATGCAATTTTTTGGTAATCTTCACACAACTCTACATAATGGGAGAAAAGGGAGTTCCATTGTCTTTATCCTTAAATCGGGATAATCAGTAATTCCCAGTAAATACACTGAGTGGATCTCAACTGATTGGTTTCAAATATTCTGCTCTGCTTACCTTTTTAACTGATGGAGTCATTAAGAGGGGAAGAAGGATTTCAGGCCAAAACAAAAGGGATTTATTCTTATGAGTCTGAAGCACTGGATTTAACTGCGACTCAGACCAATTATAAAGAGCTGTTTCCAGTTCAGCAACCACCTCCCACTCCCTCACCATTCCAAGATTCAACGGCAGGCTAACTGAGTCCCTTGCAAAAATGTTTTCCTGTATTACTAACATGGACAAGGAGACTACCATAAAGATCATCCTGTTAGAAATCTGAGTCACCTCAGAAGCTGATACTTCTTAACTCCAAGAGTCAAAAGCCACCTTTCCACAAGGAAAGGAACCCCAGGAAGCGCGGCTATGAGTTGCATAAAATGATCTGCTGCTTTCTACCCCTCCCAATTATTTTAAAATGTCTGTTTCACTGCCAATGCTTATAATTAGTTAAAAATTATGATGATCATTCAAAAATATCACTTTTGCTAGTTACAAGAACTGATACTCCTCATACCCAAGCTCCCAACTCCTCCTTTCAGCATATGGCCAGGAGAAGAGAAAGAAAGCTCTCACTGAGGACACTGAAGCGTTAGCATCAATCTAGAAGCTCCAACACTTCCAAATGTTGCTGTTCTTGATAACTATAGAAAACATTTTTTGCAGTTTGATTTTATTAAGGAAGCCTGGAGTTGACCCGACTCTACTGTGGGAGAATATGTGGCCACACTCTTGATTTTAAAGCAGTGTTTGTGCAGGTGCAGACCAATGTTTCCCAGAGCCATACACTGCACTGACCCACAAATGACACACAGATTTGAAAACATTCTTACTATAGTTATATTTTTTATTTTAATATCAGGAGTGCCAGACAGCCACTCTTCATATATTAAATATGCCATAAATTAAAATCCAAATAATGCAAATTAAGATTAAGGATTATATCCTATTCCTTTTTGCATATTTTTTATTTAAGTGGCATATAAACAAACGTTAACTGCAATTAATCGACAGCTCTCTCAAGCGATTAACTCAAAAAAATTATTCACAATTAAAAAAAATTAATCATGATTAATCAGTTTTAATCACACTGTTAAATGATAGAATACCAATTAAAATTTATAAAATATTTTGGATGTTTTTCTATATACTTTTGTGTGTGTGTGTGTGTGTGTGTGTGTGTGTGTGTGTGTGTGTGTGTAGTATTCTATGTTGTAAACTGAAATCAGTTTATTTGAAAATGTAGAGAACATCCAAAAACATGTAAATAAACAGTATTCTATTATTGTTTAACAGTGCAATTAATCAAGATCAATATTTTTAATCACATGATTAATCGAGATTAATTTTTTTAATCGATTGACAGTCCTAAAACAAACTATGTTTACCTCTTCAAGATATTATTTGATGTGGAATAGTATCATGTGTATGTGTGTGTGGCAGGTAACAGACTGCTGAGTAGTCTGAAGGTTCTTTAGAACTTTTGAATGTACTCAGAATAGAAGGCATATTTAATAGGAAAATTCTAGTTCCCCAAGTGAACAATAACAACATTTCTCTTTGCATCAAAGCTATGCACTTTACAAGACCTCATATCCAATGCACCTTGCTATTTTAAAAATATAGCTTTTTTTGATTTATAAACATTTTCTCCTTATTGGTCATTTGCTTGTGAAGGTTTCCACTATGTACGGCTTTAAATTACTACTCATGCATTTTATACCATGTCCTGTGGCCTCCTGATGTAACTGCGGCTCATATTACATTCTCCTAATGGCAAACAGGTTTTAAAAATTGTTAAGGGTTCTGTTAAGGATAGATAAAGCATGAGTATTAATAAATCAAAAAACTTAAGGACAGGAAAAAAGCATCTCCTGGGAAAGACATTATAAAAAAGTCATGCCTAAAACTCACATTAGGAGGAACATTTTATATATACAACTTTTTTTAAAAAAATACTTCCTGACAATCTGGGTAGGAGGATACTGTACCTTTGCCAGGACTGACTCCCACAATATCAAGAGAACTATTCACTTTCACTTTATTTTAGGTAGTACTTTCTTGCCGTATTTGTGTACAAAGCCTTGACTTTTTCTCTATTTTGTCCTTCCTCTTTCATCCTGGGTTTAAGTTATAAAGATCAAATTGTGGCCAATTGCGTTCATTTTTGTGTTAAAACATGGAAGTCACAAAGAAGGATTAGGACTTCACTGCAAGGCAGAGAAGCAGGTTTAGTGGGGGAATAAAAGTGGCAGTCAAGTTTGTAGGGGGATAATAGCTTTTGAAAATTCACTTTTATATTCCCTTCACCTGTATGAAAGTCCCATATAAAAAATTTTTACAGCTAAACACAGATTAGCTTCGATGACAACATGAGATGAAAAGAAATAACCATCAAGTAGTAGACAACATTTTGAGGTCGAAAGGTGGAAAGTGAAGCGTCTGGTCAAATAAAATGTAGAACAGATCCTGAAAAGGACCTGGTAAAAAGGTCTCTGCCTTTACCAAAATCCTGATTCATCAAAATCAGCTGTACAGAGACATGATAAAAGAGGGTGGAAGGAACCAGTGCATGAAAAACTTGCTGTTCTATGCATCGTGGAGGCTATACAATCGTCTCTCTGGCCAGCCATGATTTTTGGCCCTTCTTGGTTCCTTATGCAAATTTTTGGCAATAGACAAGTGCTGAACTTCACAAGATTTTGTGCATTTTAAAATTATGCTCAGCTCTCTGAAACCTCACCAGAAATCTATTCAAGCCACAGATTCTACCTAATCTATTTATCAAGGTTTTCATACCATACTTATCACCATGGTATCTAAGCACCTTTCTCACTCCAGTTGTTACTACATATGCTCAGATGTACTTTACTTTCTAAATTTATTTATGGGTAAAACTCCCACAAAGGGCATAACAGAAGGAAATATATCCTAGCTCTTTGGCACTAGCTAACCAGAGGCAGCAACTATGTAAAAGAATATGAATCAATGGTCCAAGACAGAAAATTCTGTCCTCTGGAAATTCTGTAGCATAAGCAATCAAAATAGAAAGTAATAGAAGTTCGGGAAGTTGAGTGGCAATTTATTATGCAACAAAAGTAAAAATTATATATAACGTTGTACACACTGCACAAAAATTAACCTATCTACTAGAAATGAGGAAGGGCTAACCTGGCAAAAACAAGATTTAACCCTGTGGATTCCAGAAAGGCAGGTATTTGACATGACATGACTACTGTGCCATCCTCTTCTATGCGATCTACTGCCCAGCCAATAGATAAACATAATAAATAACTAAGGGTGTATAAAGAGTTAGTCTGTGAGATAAAGAAAGAAGGGAAAAACATTAAGAAAATGTTTTGTGAGGGGTGTAGTAGGATGAGTCGCCGAAACATAAACCCTTAAATCAGAGGCCCAGTATGAGGCCTGAAGCCCAAACTGAAGTATGGTCAAGACCTTGCTAAAATAAAGCAAAGTTGTGTTGTGAGCCAGAGGCAGGCCCTGCTCGCAGCATTTGGCAAGAAGAAGGCTGCTAAAAGCATGTATACACATATGAGCACTAATAAGATGAACATGTGTCCGGATGGCACCAGAACATACTGGTACGAACACATTCCACAGAGATAACAGGGAACAGGCAGACCCATCCTAAAGACAGGGTCAAAAGGATATGATGGATAGATTTGTTTGTTCGAACCAACCTGTACCAGGGGAGAGGCAGCATCCTAATGCGTAGAGGGGCTGTACCTCACTGTGTTAGGAGTGATGTGTAATCTGTTTGTACCTGTGTATAAGAATGCATCCCTGAGTGGACATCTTTGTCCAGCCTAGGGGGCAGGGGAGTGTCCTGCCACTGACTGAGCTGTGTCCATTGTCAGGAAGCGCACATGTACTAGCAGAACTGTAGACATCTGATCCAGGGAGCTTGAGACACTGTTTCATTTGACAATAAACCTGGCCAGGTGCCTTCGTACCTTATCAGAGTCTGTGGTCGTTGGGGGTTCTCTTATGGTCTGCTGTGCCAGTGATCTGCGCAGAGCCTGAACAGCATACAGAGGGAACACACACACGCAGCCGACTTATCAACATTAAACAGAGCAGAGCCCCACACTGGTGACATTTGACAACAAGGGATTCCTCAGGCAAGGATATGCTACCCTCTGATCGACTGCTTTGAACACAGACAGGCTTTCTTACTGGAAGTTGATACAACGGGATTTTGTCAGCAACAGTAATGACAGATTGTGAAAATCCATTGCTGCTCTTAATGATTGGATTTTATGAAGAAATTAATGGCTGTCATATACAAACAGTGTGAAAATATTTTCAGAACCGGCTGTGTTTAAAAGCTGGTCATTTTTTGCTAGATGATGACTACTTTATAGCCAGTCTGAATGCTGGACATGTTCCATTTGATTGGTAATACATGTTACAGCTCAATTTGGTGTCTCTTGTGCTGTTAATATTTTTGTACTATAGTATGACAGAAATTGAGCTCACATGTAATAAGATTATGAACACTGCAGGAACTGCTATATATTAATCTATGATTATAAAGATGTAATAATGACATAAACGCAGTATATGATCAGGGCAATGAGGAAAACATTCTATATTGGGTTATAAAATCTTCCTGTGTGAATGCATTGAACTAACTTGTACTGGGATTAGTTGAACATTATTATATGCCTATAATGCTTGAATTCAATGGGAACTGTCATAAAGGCAATTCAATGGCTTCCCAGATGAGAATACATAGGTATACACAAAAAAGACAAGGGGGCCAGCTGTTGGCTTCCAAGTGGAGCAATATGAAGGAACTGGGCCTCCCAGATCTAGGGAATGGTAAGCCTTAGAGAAGAACTAGCTATGCAGGGAGTATGCTTTATTGTTGTTAAGATGTGTTTCCTCTGAAACGCTTTTGTTCTAAATAAGGATTTAGCTTTAATGAAGCTGTTTGGTCTAATCACCATTGTCACTGGGAACAAAACTGCAGGTTTGAGCCCAAGTCAAAACTGGTAAGGTGACCACAGCTGGGACACAGGGAACTGCCACCCTGCACCTGGTCAGAGTGGGAGGAATGTGTGTTTCCATCACAAGAAAAAGATGACAGCCTGAGGCCTAGCGGGGGCATGTTCAAGAAGCCGGGTGTTATTGGAGTGCTGTTAGCCTGATAACTATGACAAGCAGTGTAATTTCCTTTCTCATTACCTTCCCTCACTGCTACTAGAGTGCATAGTGGAAATTCAATTAATAGAAGCTACTGTGTATGTGGGGAATGAACACCAGGGGGTAAGGTAGTGCAGTGTGTCATTACACTAGCCTTTCAAATCAAGACACTTGGATTTGAATCCTGATTTTGACCAACAGAGAAGTAAGCTTAGTAGTTTCAACTTATTACTCATGAATACTTACAACTTACTTTACAAGCTGGCATGACAGGCAGTTGCTGCTCGAGAAAGGCCCAGGCTAGAACAGCAGTGATATTACAGGCCAAAACTCAGGTGGACTACAGAACTGTGGCGAAGAAACTTTCACAGCACTTGACTGTAGTGCACTTTGCCTCACTCAAGGCTAGCAATACCCATCTGTAATTTTCACAAGCACCAAGTTCTTAAAAAAAAAAAAAAGAGGCTACAGTATGCAGGAGTCACTCAAAACATCCATAGTTCCAAGATCAATGCTCAACACATTTTGTATGCTGCTTGATTATGTGGGAAACAGACAGTGCTCTGCAGAAACATGGTTACTTGTTTTGGATGCAAAACAAACATGCTAAATCTAAAATAAAGAAAGTTTATAGTTCAAAACAGAGAGAAAGTGAACTCATTACAATTCAAGTCCTTTGACAGTAATTCTACCATAAAGAACACATGAAGGTCATGCTGGAGGAGAAAAGTTCTGCTGCTCTCAGGCCAAATGTGCACTAATTCCATCACAGTGACCAAAACATTTTCTGCCCTGTTTAAACCAAGACCACAGGCCTCTGCGCCACAGTCTGCTTTGGAATTGCAATAGGATCCTTGAGTGACTTTCACTCAGTGATTTCTAACAGCCAGTAACTGGTATACTCAGAGGGAAGTAATGACAGATTACAGGAGCAGGAGACTTAGAAATGCAATATCCAGCACAGCAATTTGGGTTTAGTATCAAGAGGAGAATTTTTTTTCCCTCAAGCCCTACTTCTTATTTTGACCTTCACTTAGTGATTAGCTAGGATCCTGCATCCATATAGCCATTGTCTGATTACACTACCCATCTAGTGAATGCCATTACAGAAAACATGTCTTCCTATAAGATGGGAAGAATGTGTTCAGGTTACAAAATCTTGAACTTTTTCAGCTGTGTGAAGGGAGGCAGAGGCAATGTTTCTGTCTTCATACTGAGCTTATATAACCTTCCCCTTTCTAACTAGTTCCATGACAATTCTTCAGTAAGGAGGAACTGTGCTCCTCTCAGAGCTCTGCTAAAACTATTCTTGACTGACCAGAAAATGACACTGTCGAGGAAACACAAGATTTCCCTATCCCCCAATAAGAACACAACCTCTGCAGTACTCCGAAGATAAGGCAGCACAAGAGTCAGAGACCAAACCTGGTATCCAAACCTGGTCTTCTATCAGACAGTGATCTTACATCTGCCCCCTGAGATGCCATAAGCCAGCAACTGAGGGAGATGGGAAGAGAACTAATTCTCACCATACTCAAGTCACCTTCTGGAATACAGCTTCTCTTGTTTTAATATATTAAGGATGGGCAATCTTCTAGTATCAATAAGTATCTATTAATAAACCTACTGCTTTTATCTTTCAAAGAGCTGCGAAACACAAAGTCCCAAAACTTTAAAAGTGTGACACGCAAAGCATACCTTTTTGCATTCAGATCTCTCAGCATGTGTATGTGCATCAATTGGTTTCTGCATACCATACATATGCATGCAAACGTAGTTGCCCAACTCTGCACATGTACTTTTTAAAATTTAGGTCCAATTTACTAATCTTCCCTATGCCCTGGATATGGGTAAGCATTATTATTCTCATTTTACAGATGAGGAATCAAAGGTGCCACAAAGGCTAAGTGAATTGATCAAGTTCACACAGCATGTTCATATCAACACTGAGGAGTTCCTAACCATTTGCTCATTCCACTTATTTAGTTATAGATAAGATACAATTCTTTTTATATTTATAATAAATAACTAGTTTTAAACACAGCTAGCCAGTCATTCTGCCAGTGCTATGTCTTACCTTGTGTGTTTTGCTGTACATGTACAGAAAGGCCAGTCTGTAGAGGCTCTTATAGTGCTGGGGGAAACGGCTCAGACACAAACGGAAGGAGGTGATGCACTGTTCTGTCAGAAATTTGCGCTGTTCTTCAGGATCTGCTGGAAGACACTGGGGAAACTCAGATGAGTCTCCACAAGAGTCAGCTTTCTTCTTACAGTCCCACTGTGAAGGTGTGGGAACTGTAGCCTTGATAGGGATGCCAGATGATGCTTGGGCATCTAAAAGAACTTTCTGGACACTATGTTCAGCTGCATGATAAGACTCAGAGTTCTCCAATGGTTCTTCTGACTTTCCTACAAATTAAGAAAGGTTCAGCATTCGTGTTTTAGAACCAACATGTACTGAAAAACTTAAAACCTTTTCTCCATTAAATTACATTCAGAATAATTCCAGAATTTCCCAATATACATGTGACTGTTCTTGATGTTTAATGAACAAGACACCTTCAAGCTCCTAGAGAAACATATATCCAGTATAACCATCTATCAAGCGAAAAACAATTTTAGAGTCACAGGTTTTAGGGGAGGAAGGGACTATAACCATCACTTAATCTGACTTCCTGAATATCACAGCCCATAGAATTCAGCCCAGTAATTTCTCCATTGAGTCTAATAATTTGTGGTTCATACAGTCCATCTCTTTTAGAAGATAAATCTTCATTTATCACACAATGCTGAATCTACAATATCCTTTGTCACCTGTTGCAAAGGTTAATTACCTTCACTGTTAAAAATTTGCAACCTATTGCCAATTAAATTTTTTTCAGCTTCAGCTTTTAACCACTGACTCTTGTTACATCTGTCTACTAGAATAACGAGCCTGCCTATATCAGATATCACTCAATGTAGCTATTTATAGTTCATGATCAAATCGCCTCTTAACCTTCTCTTTATTTGGCTTATCAAACTTAGTTTAAGTCTCTCTTTCAGATGTGATTTCCATGCTGTGAATCATTCTTGAAGCTCTTGTCTGAACCCTCTCCAATTTTTCAATGGCCTTTTGAATGTGTTGACACTAGAAAAGGACACCGTATTCCAGGTATCAAAGGGGGTAGCTGTGTTAGTCTGTATCCATAAAAACACCAAGGAGTCTGGTGGCACCTTAAAGACTAACAGATTTATTTGTGTTTAAGCTTTTGTGGGTAAAAAATCCACTTCTTCAGATGCACAGTGGGCTTTTTACCCACGAAAGCTTATGCCCAAATAAATCTGTTAGTCTTTAAAGTGCCACCGGATGCTTTTTTTTTTTTTTTTTTTTACAGTATTCCAGCAGGATGTACTATATTTTTCAGAAGGTTCTAAAGGCCACGGAAAATATTTCTACTTAATATTTTAAAGCATTAAATATTTTACAATCACCACTTTCTGGCCTAGAATTGTTAGCACACTTGATGTGTTTGAGCTATCCCAAGTTTGAGGAAGACCTTTTAAAATTTTTAACTTAAAAAGTGTTACAGATTTTTCAAGCTAGAGCGTATTTAGACAATGTTTCAGTAATACCAGAATGTTTTAATTCTCAGTTCATGAAGTTTCAGTCATTCCAATGCTTTAATCATCCCAGTAGCAGAGGAAAAAAGCTGTTAAAATTAACATGAGCAAATCCCTTTTACATACCTAGCTGATGTTATTTTGCATTTATGCCCATAGCATCTGGGTGACTTAAAATTTGTTTTAATTATGTTCTGAAGTATCTTAGATTGCAAAAGTTTATGTCCCTTTCCTCAAAATAAGTTTTTCAAAATTAATTGTGGGAAAGCTAATTCAAATATTTTTGAATTATTTTTGAATTGCGGGTTTGTGTTTTATTTGTGGGGTTTTTTTTAAAGCAATAATGCAATAACTGAATTTAACATAGGCCTCCAAACAGCCACCTGATTGTGATGACTTTTAAGTCACCTCTGCCCAGAAAATTGTTATTGTAGTGACCAGTAAAGTTTTCCCATTACCTAGCAATCCCTCCCAAATACTATTTATGTAAGGATCTGTCTATACTAGGTATTTTGCACGATTGTAGCTATACTGGGATCTACAGTACAGATACACTTTAAGTCAGTATAAGATGGTGATTACCCTGGTGAATCTTATTCTGCAAGGTTACTGGAATTAGTCACATACAAGTACAAGCACAGTTATGCACATTTGGGGGTTTGCACCTGCATGGCTGTATCGGTATAGTCACTCTGGTGCAAGTTTACCTAGCTTAGACAAACCTTAAGAAAAAGCATAATTCAAAAGAAGAAAACAAGTAATCAGCCAAAATGTCAATGATACATACAATGTTGAAATAAATGTTTACTGTACATTTCTCTCCAATAAGAATAAGGGAATGGATCAGGACGAGCTTAGCATCAAATTTTGTGGATTCATAACATTGATAGAGGTATGATATTACGAAAGGAGAGACTAAACAGTGGTGTGATGTGATAGGAAAGTCTTATGAGCCTAAGTTTGGACGGTAGTATTACTCGCAAAGGTAAACAAATTACATGCCAATAATATTTACGCCACACCTTCACATTTTACAGACAAAAATTGTTCACTTTTAGAGCGTTTTAAACAAATGTATCAGTCTTGTTTTTCATATCCCTCAACTTATAAAACCCAGCTCCCTCAGCACCAAGTTCATCTATACAGGCTTCAGATGGAGAGCAAAATTCTAACTCATAGATTTTGGAAGGTCTAAAAATATTTAAAATCACTTTTCCATATACAACAACTGATATCAAATGATCTATTGGAGCTACAAATAACTGCTGTATTCCACTGGAAAAGGATGGCAGAGGGTGATTTCAAGTTCTCCATTGTGATTAAGCATTCAATTCCAGAATTTATCATTTGCAAAATATTGAATAATCTATCACTGGTCCAGGATTAAGTAGGGACAAAAGAAAAACATTTTTGTTTGAAATTGTTTTACAATAAAAGCTCTTTGAACTGCTCAGGACTTTGAAATATTAGAAGCCAGAGTGCAGGAAAGGCAGTCAAAAGAGCATGATAAAAACTAATTTACCACATTATTCTGCACGTTATAAGAGGTTTTTTCACTTATGTCAGTGGCATCACTACCACATGGTGATATAAAGTTTATATATACACATTTTTCAAAAACACGAACTATACATATATACCCCAGTAGCGTCCAACAAAAATTCAAAAGCATAGTTCAACATCTTTCCAGTACTTCTGCATGGTGGACAAAACATTTTAATGTCATTACAAGGTTGTCAATTAATCGTAGTTAACTCACGATTAACTAAAAAAATGTAATCACAATTAATCACAGTTAATAGCACAGTTAAACAATAGAATACCAATTGAAATTTATTAAATATTTTGGATATTTTTCTTCATTTTCATATATATTGTATTCTGTGTTGTAACTGAAATCCAAGTGTGTATTATTTTTTATTACAAATATTTGCACTGTAAAAATAATCAACATAAGATATAGAATTTTTCAATTCATCTCATACAAGTACTGTAGTGCAATCAATATCATGAAAGTGCAATTTACAAATGTAGATTTTTTTGTTACATAACTGCAATTAAAAACAAAACAATGTAAAACTTCAGAGCCTAGAAGTCCACTCAGTCCTACCTCTTGTTCAGCCAATCACTAAGAAAACAAGTTTGCTTACATTTTCAGGAGATAAAGCTGCCTTCTTATTTACAATGTCATCAGAAAGTAAGAATAGGCATTTGCATGGCACTTTTGTAGTCATCACTGCAAAGTATTTTCGTGCCAGATATGCTCAACCATGGGTGGCCAACCTGAGCGTGAGAAGAAGCCAGAATCTACCAATGTACATTGTCAAAGAGCCACAGTAATATGTCAGCAGCTCCTCCATCAACTCCCCTCCCAGCGCCTTCCGCTTACAACACTGGCTACAACAGTGCCATGTGAATGTCTGTTCTCACTTTCATTTGAAGTAAAACAAAATGTGGCAGAATTATCTCCGGCAAATGTAAACTTGTTTGTCTGAGCAACTGGCTGAACAAGAAGTAGAACAGAGAACTTGCAGGCTCTAAAATTTTACATTGTTTATTTTTGAATTCAGGTTTTTTGTACATAATTCTGATTTGTACATTCAACTTTCATGATAAAGAGATTGCACTACAGTACTTTTATTAGGCAAATTCAAAAAATACTATTTTGTATTTTTACAATGCAAACACCTGTAATCAAAAATAAATATAAAGTGAGAACTGTACACTTTGTATTCTGTGTTATAATTGAAAATGTATTTGAAAATGTAGAAAACACCCAAAATATTTAAATGGTATTCTATTATTGTTTAACAGTGCGATTAATCACAATACAGTTTTCTAATCATGATTAATTTTTTCAATCACTTGACAGTCCTAGTCATCGCACAAGAAGCTGTGAGTTGCATAATAAAATGATTGTACCTCTTTCCTCTTCAGATCCTAGAGTTTCTTTGCAGGATGCTATCACATCTGAACAGGAAGTGGAAATCCTCTTCTCTGAGTAAGGCTTCCTCGAACTGTCTTGAGAACTGGCAGGTTCATTAAAGATGTCCTGTGTGGAGCTGGAATCAGAGAGCACCACTGCTGTGCTGTCCTGACTCCTTTCTGCAAAAAAGGAGAATGAGGTAAAGAATGAATGTGCTACTTCATCCACACCACAGGAGAGATTAGGACCAAACAGTCTTCTATCTTAAACCATGAGTTAGTGCTTTCTCCATTATGACTGCAACCATTCTGTAAAGCTTTCTCTATTGAAAAGCATGGATCTATGTCAACCAATATGCCTATTGTCTAAAAGGTAAATTTATTTATTTTCTTGTAAACTATCTTCTACAATTTATTGCCATGTTCATCTTCTCACCTGTTGTTCCAAGAACTGAAAATGTAATTGCTTTCTTTCATACGCAGTTGCTAAGTATTCATGTAGATGTCATTTTTCAAATGATTTCCTGGGATACCTAATCAAGTTAGACACCTCGTAGGAGGGAGCTGATGAACATCCCTGATAAGCAAGTCATCCTTGATAAGCAATCACCTTTAGGACAGAACGTAACCAACATTTTACACTCATAACATTCAGCGGTTTTATTGTGCCACTCGCGGCATCTCAAAAGGCAGGCGGGATAACTTTGGTACAGTAGGTAAAAATCTGAGTCCCTAAAACTCATTTGCTAGGGAAAGACCACAAACATCAAGATTTCTAAGAATTTTTGGAAGCAGTTCTTGCAAAGGATAGAGGATCAATGTAATTAGAGATGCGAAAGACCAAACAGAAAGATCATTGACATCATCCACCTGACAAGAGTTTGATATAGTCCAGTGAATGGTCATCTGCTTAGCAGCTTACTAAGATTTGGGTTTAAGATAGACATCAAGATTCTTGGACTTCAGGCTAGAGGCAGTGCTTAATTAGTAATGAAAGAGGTGCTGAGGCTCAAGCAATTTTTTACTTGCATAACTGATGTGGCAAAACCAGAGGTGCCAGGGCTATGAACTACCAAGACTAGAGGTGCCAAGGCTCAGCCCTGGCACAAATTAATCAATGACTAGCAGATAGAAGGGTGAGGGAAGTGATTCAGTCTTGGTGGATACAGTTGATTAGAGTAATATCTCACACCTCTTGACTGCATTACAGTTTGAAGGAGTTGTAAGCCCTTTGAGCCACAGTTGTTTCAGCACATGAAACGGTTATACAAGGTGGTGATTATAGTGGGATAAAAACTGTACCCTAGAATAAAGAAACAAGTGAAAACTTCTCAGATACCTCTGAGACTAGTCTAATATATCCTTAGTCACTCTGTCCTGGTTTGTCAGAGACAACCTAGCATATCTTCATGATTGGAACTGGAACAGCCCATCCGCATGCAAGCTCTAAAACTCCAACACAACTACAGAAAAAGATACACTTTCTTCATCAGATGGGAAGAAACACAATTTTCTACAATTTTCCACCAGCAAAATCCAACATCTGATGTGAAATCCTAGCAGACAGAGCTCTCTCTATATCTAAAGCCCAGGGATGAATTAGTCCCTTTACCAGGCACAGGATTGGTTCAACCGATGAAAAAGTTTTATACAACTAACTGCATGCAAAAAGGCTGACAAGTATGACACTGAAGACCAATGCAGTCCCTCTGCATTCTTATTCATGATATTATCAAGAATAAAATGAAAAAATGTTCAGCAACGGAGAGCTTCAAAAGAGAGGAGCTGGCAGTATAAATAAATCCCATCCTTTCTGTAGAAATTACAGAGTGCAGATAGACAGCTGAGATGCCTCTTATGGATGTGTCTTAACCAGATAAACCTTCTCTCCAGTCCTCAACTTATAATACAGGTATTACAAATTTTGATTCCAAAAAGATTAAAATGCAATTTGATGACACCTATGGGTTCTTCATTTGGCACATTAAAAAAAAAGCTGCCTAGCCAGTGAACAGGTCTTATCAAACTGCACCTGGAAAAAAGAACTGGGGGAGAGGATTCCTGGCTTTCTAATAGGAAGTTTTACAGTTTGTTAGTGATGATAGATTTTATATAGAAATAATATAATTACAAAAGAATGGGAGAGGAAAGATTCTGAACTGAGGTCAATCAAGTTTTCATGACTCATTTGTAGAGCTTTAAGAACGTTCTTTGATATATGTGGATATAACTGAACACCCTGTTGCTATCGGGGGGAAAAAGGTTGTTTTAAATTTCCAAGGTTTGGAAACTGATTGCAAAGTTTTGGGGGATAAAATAAAAGATATTTTCTCTTGTCCACAGTGGTTCTCAGCAATTTGTTAACATCCTGAAAGACTGGTTGAATGACAGCACCAACAACAAAAACCCTGATACAGACAACCAAAACACTCCACATTTATAGCAATTCATCTGACAGGTTTTTTTTTTTAAATGGGAGAAACTCAGGCATCTGCTTCAGAAGCAGGTAAGATGTTGAGTTAGAAGCCTGCAGATGCAAAAATACAGCAGTTGCAAGATTATAAATGTTTCATTATCCCATAAGCACTGAAGTTAGTTTTGATGTACAGCCTGTGACAGATGAAAAGTTGAAATGTTGGAATGGGAATGAAGAATAGCTGGTATACAGTGAGTTTGTGAGAGCTTCATCAATTACTAGGAAATTATATTAACCTTTCTCAGCATAAAAAATGATGCTCATAAGCTCTGAGCTAGCATGTTATATTTTAAATATCTGTATATGAATGAGGTTTTTCATCCCAAGGGAGCAAACGTGAAATCTTCCTTTTCAAATCCTAACGAGCAATCTCAGCTTGAAGTTTCTACTAAAAAGAAGCGTATATATGTAGGTATACATGGGTGTATGTGCCACTGTCTCTTTGGGTTATTCCTACACCAGACAGACAGATAACCAATATTTCAACTACATCATCATCTAACCCTACTTGAGCATACAGCTTAGTGGTAAAAACACAAGCATCTATCAATGTCTTGTCTGCACAATGACTCCCGATATTGCTTCTGCTGAGGGAGCTGAGATGGTGGGCTGCAACAATAGAAAATTTTTCAAAAGGAAAGCAAGCGTAGACAAAGCTGCTTTTTTGGAGGGGGGGGGCCCGGGGGGGGGGCGGATTTGTGCTGTTGCATCCATTTTCAGTGTACATTTCCCAGAAATGTTTAGGAAGATTGTCACTTGATTTTTTAAGTATTAAAATAAATCAAGACTGCTAAGTAGAAGGCATGGGTAAATGTAGTGTCTTCATTTCTTTTTCATGGACCCCAAAGCTACCACAGAAGAGAGGGTAATAGGAACACTCTCTTAAATTGCTAAGTGTTAATTACTATGTATAGGGCAGGTGAGCATGACTATTTTCCTTCACTTGCTCTGACCATTGATGTATTACATGGTTCTGTGTATTACTTCAGAGTACACACCAAGGTGACATTAGGATAAGATAAGGGGATGTGTGAATAGAAATGAAAAAATACTTTACATATTCAATACACTCCACCCCTAGCTGCTATTTTACAGTATAAAAACTGTAAAATGAGAGTCTGAGATTAATAGGTTGCTGCCAGGATTCAACTAACAGTAATTCAGAGGATGGGAAGTGTGTAATAGCCACACATTATAGATATTCTCTGCTCAAAATACCTTAACGCATATGTGTTAGTGTATCAAGATTCAGACTCCATCTGAAGAAGTTCCTAAACTGGACACTCTTTGAACCTGCACTGCAAATAACAATGGGAACAAAAGCTAGGGGTTCCAAAATTAGGCCTCTCCAAAGACTCTACATTAGTTACGGATAAAAGGAAAGGGGATTATTATTAAGGGTTGGAAAGATTCCTGAAACCTTAGACTATAAGATCTTCAGAGCAGGAATTGTACATTCCTGTGTGTTTGTACAGCACCTAATACATTTTTGGCACAACTGTAATAACACGAGCTTCAAAATGCAGTTTTATTCTGCGAAATGACGAGAGTTGGTTGAAAAGTGTCAGGATTTTTTTGACTAGAAGGGATACATTATTCATTAATATTTGTTTCCATTTCTCAAACAACTTTACAAGTGACTATGTATAGCATATGTGGCACTGTAAAGGTACTTGTTTATTGTTTCAATAAACTTCTATCTCAAATGTGCTCAGTTTACAAGCAAAGAGATATTGTCTGACTGCCAATTCTGAAAACTCAGCCTAGAATCTGAGAATCAAGCTGTGTTCTTCTATTTCATCCACCAGCACCAGCTGTGAAGATTCCGAATTAAGCACCAATGACACCTATAGAACCCCAAATTATGCTTTAAGCAACACCTGCACAACTCAATGTGAGAGATTCTCTCCTTTGCTACAGTCAATTTACACACAATTGTGTAAGCCCTGCTGCAAAGCCTGTTGAAGGGAGTATGCTGAGGATGGGGTCACCATGGGGATTCTATTTAAAGCAGCCCCTGGAGATCCTTATGTTATCCTACGGGACCATTACAGTCCTCTCAGCAGCCCAGAACTGGAGGATGAAAACATGGGGTAAAGAGAGCTTTGCCCTCCCACTTCCAAGGCTGTGAGTTCTGTGCTGTGCCTCAAAGACTGGCAAAGAATCACACCAAATGACTTCAGTATGTTTGCACAGGTGTAACTGACGATAAAGAATCAATTTGTTATGAGCATGTGAAGGAACAGAATCCATCTCACACTAAAAACTTATAGGGCAAAATTTTATAAATTTTAAAAGTCAATAGGAAAAAATTCAATGGGACTCAGGCACCTAAGTCACTTAGGTACTTTAGAAAATCCTATTGATGTCACTAAACTCAGTAGACATGATTGCTTACACAAAGGGAGCAGATCTGCTGAGCAGGAAGCTGTCTTTTTACATAGTCACCTTTGGGAGTAGAACTGAACTTTATAGAGGGATTTGAAGGAGGAAAGAGAGTCTAGGTAAACAAGAAGAGGGAGCCAATTTCTGGCATGGGGGTAGCAAAAGTAAAGGTACGAACCCTGGAAAAAAGCATTTGAAGACCCACATGGAGAGTGTGTGACCAGAGGAGGAGAGCAGAAATGTAGAGAGGGGCAAAATAAGTTATTTAAGGATTAGAATTAGGAGTTTAAATGGATGTGTTAAGAGACAGGAAGAGAGGAAAGGGGAGTGGGAGCTGTGTCTTCTCTTCAATGGTGTGAGAAAAGGAAAGCATAATCAGAATACTTATAAGCTGAAAGAGAAAGATATGCAGCAAGCATCACTCAACTGTCAAATGGTCAAGTCAGGGCTGCAGCTGCTTGTCCTAATCAAATTTAAAAGGCCACCTATTAGAAAAGTGTATTGGGAAAAGGGTAATTCTACAATGAGACATTTTAGGAGTGACGAGTGAATGGGAAGAAATATTGGAAGAAGCAAAATTTCCACCTATCTGAGGCAAGAGATGTGACAAATACAAACCTAGGTCTTGAATTAATGCAGATGGACCCTTTACCTTCAACTTCAGTGTTTCAAACACTGAAATTAACATTAATCATAGACTGCAAGGAAGGGAAGGGAGGTTTCGTTAAACATTGCAATAATTTCCATTCCACTGTATCTGGTAAAGATCCTTTTTTTTAGTCATTCAGGTGGCAGAAGAGAAAGTATTTATCTATGACATTTTAAAGAACTAGAACTTCTATCAGATCTCAGTTCTCTTCTTAAAAGTATGTTAAGGCTAATCTAGTTTCTAACTGACTGAAATTCACAAGACCGATCCATAAACCAAAGTAGAATAGTGCTATTTCATAATAGCACAGGAAGCCATTGCCACTCTTTTTCACTAATATCCAAATAAACACACTTGTGTGTGCCTATCAGTTATTTGGAAAAAAGTTGTTTTAATATAACTTTGAAAAATGATCTGTGTCTCTTTATCTCAACACTTCTTTAGGACCAGGAGATCATTATTCTATACCAACATTCTATTCCATAGATGTGAACTCTTTACATATACCAGTACCCATATGGAATATATCTTGCTATCTGAATTGTGGATATTCACTAGCGTGTCAGGAATGGAAAAAGAAAGGGACAATGGTGTGTAGAAATGTGAGACTGGTCTGAAGCAGCAAGTATACAATAGCACTAGACAAGAGGCTACATGCAAAAGCATAAATATAACGTAGTAAACCTCTTAGAATAGCATGCTGACTGGCAGAGTCTGTTTTGCATTATGAAACTGTGAAGATCCTTTCAAAGGAGGTAGTAAGTAACCGAGAAGGGTAAGAAAGTAAAGCCTTTTTACAACTGTATTAAGGAGATATTTAGCTTTTATCAGTGAAGTTGTTATTCAACTTGATTGACAGATTCCCCCACTCCACCCCATGAAACTCTTTTTTGAGATGAGAGAGAAGGGAGAGAAGGTCCTAGGTGCAACTATTTCTGTGGGAAGACACCAGGTTCAAAGAGAAGAAAGGGTAAAACATACAGCTTCCCCTTTAGAACACTATCCTGGATATTGGGAGGAAAGGCATGGGTTCTTATAGTTATAATGTCTTTCAACTGGGGTAGACATTCAGATAGCGGTAGAAAAAGGTGCTAAAATAAAAAGACAGCAAACGAATGTGAGCGCTACACAAAGTTTTTCTGGTATGTGATGTATTCTAATTCATTTTAAAGTAAAGAAAAACCTTTGAACAAGCATCTTTATGGAGTGGTAACTAATGACATTTATCAAAAGCATCAGACTGAGACTTTCCCCATTCATAAGGATGGCTGTTCAAAGGCTGTGGATTCACAGAGTTACTGCATGTGGAATATAGTATTGTTATTTACCTTGGCAGTAACTGGAGTTCTTTGATAGATGTGGTCCCTATATATATTCCACTTGAGGGATACATGCGCTTCATGAGCCTGAAGACCAGAAAATTATTGTTAGTAATATCTGTTGATCCAGGCCTGCATCCTTTTCCTTGTGTTCCAAACTGAGAGCATGAGGTGCTGTGAAAACTGTCTATCCCTCCAGATCCTTCTGTACTGCAAATAACCTTTGGAAGTATTTGCAGCAGAGGGGAAAGAGGACACTGACAGATCCTATGCAAAGGCGGCTGGATCTTGCTCCTGCCTGTTTACTGATATAATAAACTGCTGTCCTGTTGTCTGACATGATCTGACCTGGACTATAAGGTGGATAGAAAGCTGGCTAGATCATCAGGTTCAATGGTTAGTGATCAATGGCTCCATGTCTAGTTGGCAGTGGGATCAAGTGGACTGCCCCAAGGGCCAGTTTTGTTCAATATCTTCATTAATGATCTGGAGGATGGCACGGACTGCACCCTCAGCTAGTTTGCAGATGACAATAAACTGGGAGGGGTGGTAGATACGCTGGAGGGTAGGAATAGGATACAGAGGGACCTAGACAAATTAGAGGATTGGGCCAAAAGAAATCTGATGAGATTCAACAAGGACAAGTGCAGAGTCCTGCATGTAGGACGGAAGAATCCCATGCACTGCTACAGACTAGGCACCGAATGGCTAGGCAGCAGCTCTGCAGAAAAGGACCTAGGGATTACAGTGGACGAGATGCTGGATATAAGTGAACAGTATGCCCTTGTTGCCAAGAAGGCTAACGGCATTTTGGGTTGTATAAGTAAGGGCATTTCCAGCAAATCGAGGAACATAATCATTCCCCTCTATTTGGCATTGATGAGGCCTCATCTGGAGTACTGTGTCCAGTTTTGGGCCCCACACTACAAGAAAGATCTGGAAAAATTGGAAAGAGTCCAGTGGAGGGCAACAAAAATGATTAGGGGGCTGGAGCACATGACTTATGAGGAAAGGCTGAGAGAACTGGGATTGTTTAGTCTGCAGAAGAGAAGAATGGGGGAGGGATCTGATAGCTGCTTTCAACACCCTGAAAGGGGGTTCTAGATCCTAAAGAGGATAGATCTAGACTGTTCTCAGTGGTAGCAGATGACAGAACAAATATTCAACTGGACCTGGAAAGGGGTTCTGGAGGGAGAACAGTCAGGAACTCTGTCATATCATCAGTAGCGATAACCTCTAGAAACCATTTGTTTGACATTATTAGGTGCCATGCTGAGAAAAGGTAAACTAGATGGCCTCCAAATAGGGTGCAGGCATCGTGTGTATGTGTCAGGGGCCTGGTTCTTGGTTTCTGAAAGCCCCACCAAAAGGATTTCTTGGTCGGAGATCAGGGCTGGAAGGAGAATGAAGAGGAAATGTTCTGCTTACTGTGTTGTAATCTTTGGCATTTGCTAGGAACTCATAAGTCCTTTGATGGTAGAATGGTTATGGGGCTGGACAGTGCCTGTAAGAGTGAGGTTTAGGATACTTCCTCTCTGGCCCCAGGTATAGATCCCAGAGAGTAAAGAATTGCTCATGGGTCTTTAAGGGTATGTAACAATTTATCTTTTTTCATACTGAATAGGTTATTTCTCTCAAGATCCTCCACAATGGATAGGACTTCTTAGGTGAGGGCTGGGCAAACTTTTTGGCCCAAGGGCCACATTGGGGTTGCAAAACTGTGTGGTGGGCCAGGTAGGGAAGACTGTGCTTCCCCTGCCCCCTATCTGCCCCCTCCCACTTCTTGCTCCTTAACTGCCTCCCCAGAACCCCCAACCCATCACTTTTGGTGACAACCTGCAACACTGCAGAATTCTGTGTATGAAAGTAAGTATTCTATCCCCTTCAGTGGTACGAAATATTTCTTCTCTGCTCTTTTCAGAGTGAGAGCACAAGTAGCTGGAGTATTCCAGACCATTCTGGTTGGTTCCTGGGCCAGTCTTTGAAGGATATCTAATAGCGCATGAGTGATGTCCTGTATTTTATCCAGCAGCATCTGGAGCATGTCTGCAATTCTCCTAAGGTGGTACTGGAACTGCCTATCTGCCTATAGTCAGGTGGTGATGGTGATGGTATACAATCATCTCATCTGATGAGGACAATGATAATCATCCCACTAAGGTGAATGGTTCCAGCTATATAGGTTGCTCCACTTCTTCAGAGTGTTCCTGATCAAGCTGATGTTCTTTCCCAGGTGGGAATCCTGCATTGCTTCTCATTGAGACCTTGCATATTTGAGAGTCATAAAGATGGATCTCAGGGACACCAATAAGGCTAGTGCAAGGGATCACAGAGGTAATGGGGTGGACTCCAGAGAGGAGGCTAACATTCGTCCTGAGTTGGGCAGTCCTTCCTATGAGAATATGAAGGTACCCATGATATCTTGGAGACTCTGTCGAGCTGACTTCTTGACTCATTAAAGCTGGTGAAGCTCTCTCACTAATTCCAGACTAAGTGCAGGAAAATAAGGCCTCTATGTTGATGGGCGGTGCCATCAGTACCAGTGGTCTCATTATGTACTGGCTGGCTGATAGTACAGGAGAGTGGTTAAGTGATGGTGTCAGGAGCTCCCTGGTTAGGGAAGAATCTGACAGTATCAGCGATTCCAGATCTGCAAAGATGGTAAGGGCCTCAGGGATAGAGTATCTAGTCTGTTGATGGAGAGCGAAACAGATTTCTGTCCCTTAGCAGTGCTGGTTTCAGGAGGACAGTGGTTTTCAATAACAATGATTTATTATCTCTTCATGCTGGTACCATCAGTGTAGGATATGTCCACGTTCCTCTTTCCATTGCCACTACCAGAGATAGTCCTGTCTCTTTGGCTATCGACTGTTTTGGGGGACTCTTGATTCTCCATGTCAAGAAACCAGTACCATGCTCCTTAGGAGTTCCAGGCACATCCATATCAAGGCGTGGGGTCTTACTGAACTAGAAGTTGTCAGGAATTAATGAGGTATTGTTAGGTGAGGACTTGGCAGGAGATTTTGCACATTTCTTGTGAGACTGTTTCCTTTTACTCTCCTCATGTCTCCATTTAGAAGAATCTTTAACTCTGTCCTGAGCAGCCCAGGAGTTGGAGACCACTGTGAATCAAAGGGGTGCTTCTCAATGCCTCTGTCTGATGTGCAGAGGAGTGTGATAGGCCAGAATAAGACTGAAGTCTTACAGAATTGTCCATCAGGAATCTTGTAAGCCTGAATTCATGGGACTGATGGGTTCAGCAAGGAAAGCAAGAGCAGATACTGCACTTAGAAGGATTATGAACTTCCCCAAGGCAATAGAGGTATGCATTGTGGAAGTCAGTAACCAGAAAGACCCAGAGATAGGCCTTGCACACCCTGGGATCTTAGGCATACTGGGCACCCCCATAAGAGGGGTACGTATGCTTTGGTGAGGGTGCCCCCAGACCTTTGAACTACTTTAACTATTAACAGTATCTAATTTTTTGAATATGAACTAAAGCTACGGACGCTTGAGAAGTTCTGTCTCAGATCACATGCAGTGGAAAAGAACCGGAGAAGCAGTAGGTTTGCACCATTCCTTTATGCCCTCAGTTCAGAGGAGGAGGAAGGCGCAGGCCAGGCAAAAAAACATCTGCCCATCTCAGGTGCATGGAACACATATAACTGTCAATTGGAATACACTTAGTGACCATCCCTCAAAGAACTCTAGCTTACACACGTTTATCTTCATTGGTATGCAGTCGAAACATTTGGGATTACTTGGCCTCATAACACTGTGATTCTTGAAACAGATCGCAGCCATAATAGATAACACTACACAAATCTGGAATCAAAATGCACTTTCATGTAATTAATTTTTTTAAAAAAAGAAAGAAAAAGTTGAGTTTTGCATTGGAGCAGGTTCACCATTTGAGGCAGAGTGCTTCTCTCTGTGTACAGAGGAGACCTCTCTCACAAAATGAGTCAAAGACATAATCCTGGATTTGGTCTAATTTCATCAAATCATTAGATATATGTCAATAACGAGCAACTCTAACCACTGCTATACGTCTACCATCAATAATCTCGAGCATCAACATTCCCTTTATCTGGTCAGATTCTTCTTGTATATTTTTAAACTAAATATCAATTTCAGATTTTTTATCATTCAACCCCATTAAAATTAGGGCAGTAAATAGATTAAATTCTAGAAAGGATAAAAAGCAGGATAATAGTAATTGTCATCCTGGATCATTAGTCCAATGTCCTCTCTCCAAGAGCAGCCAGTATCCTAGACTGGAGGGAGAGCTCAGTGGTTTCAGCATTAGCCTGCTAAACCCAGGGTTGTGAGTTCAATCCTTGAGGGGACCATTTAGTGATCTGGGGTGAAAAAAAAAATAATCTGTCAGGGGACAGTACTTGGTCCTACTACTGTAGGCAGGGGACTGGATTTGATGACCCTCAAGGTCTTTCCAGTTCTATGAGATAGGTATATCTCCATACATTTTATATATATGCCTCAGAGGCAGGTGCAAAATCACATAGTAGTTAAATGTGCTATTATTGTCTGTCATGAAGGTTTCATTCTAATCTCTAATAGTGAGATACTGGTTTAAATCAGGGGTCTCAAACATGCCAAGCTCCCCTAACTCCGCTCCCCCTCTTCCCAGCATGCTGCATCCCTGCTCCTCTGCTTACCACTAGGTGCTTACCACTTTCCAGGAGGAAGTGGGGTGGGGGGAGAAGCAGGGAGCCACGCATTCAGGGAAGGAGGCAGAGAAGAAGGGGGGCGGTGATTTGCGGAAGGGGTTGGAATGGGTGGGAAAAGGCGGGGAAGGGACATGGCCTCATGGAAGGGGTGGAGTGGGGGGCGGGGCTGGAGGCAGCCGGGGTGATGGGTGTCAGTGATGCGGCCCTCGGACCAACATATTAGTCCTCATGTGGCCCTCCTGGTGATTCAAGTTTGAGATCTCTGGTTTAAACTCTGATGCATGAGGATTTTGTATCCCTTCCAAAACTCAGTTTGTATTAACTGTTATAACTGGATATTCTTGTTATCCATATAAATGTCCAGTCCCTCTTTAATCTTACTAAACTCTTGGCACCAGTAACAAGTTGATGCACAATATCCTCATGGATCACCTTTGACTCATCAATACCTTGAGAATGCCACTCTCACAGAAACTGCACACCTCTGTAACATTTGCAGAATCACAGGACCAACAGACTATGAAGTGGGACTCCTCCCACAGCATGAAGCAAGTAGCCTTTCCCAGTGAGCTTAACATGCAGTTTTTGCCAATTATCGAGCAAGCCGTGACAGGTAAAAGCAGGAAGAAAATGTCTAGGGAACAGAATTGTATAAAGGTTAGGGGCAGCACGGGCAATATTGGTTGCAAAAGCAGTCAAGCAAAGATAAAACATAAAAAAAGGATGATCACATCTAAATGAACAGAAGGCAGTAAACGACAAGGATAAAGACAACAATAATATAATGTTTCAGCATTACAATAGCAATGGGCATTCCATGCATTTTCTGCTCTATCTCACAACACTTCACTGGTAGATACATACATAGCTGAACATCAATATATTCAAAAGACAGATACGACAGCAAAAAGACAATTTTTTCACTTCTCTTTCTGGGAATTAGATTTCTTATTTTGATAACTGTTTTTATTTAGATACCTTTTAATTTTTCTCTTTCTGAATTAACTTCAATATTTAAAACAGGGATTAGCTGAACACATTGAGATTGTAACTGTTGAAAGTCTATTTTTTCCCTGTCTCTCTGTGAAGAGCTGCACATATCCAAGGCTTAATCACTGTGCATTCAGTAGAAAGTTGCCCCTCTAGATGGGTAAGTTAATCATAGTGATATCCTAGGTAAGGCAAATGTCCTATTTAATCCCAGATTGCTGTTTAAAAAAAATAAATAATGGAGGTTTACATTTGGTTCATCCACTGTTAAATTCAGATTTTCACTCTGTTGGGTTACAAAACTAGTGATGTGAAGGGAGGGAAAAAGAGAGACTAGGCAAACACAACAAAGGGGATGTTGCCTGGTGAATGGGTAAGAAAGAGCACTGAGAGAAGAAGCCGCCTGTTTTGTGCATGCAGAACTGCCAGCAAACACTAGCTGCAACTCAGCTATATTTCTTGCCTCCTGAAGGAAAGATATAGGTCAGCAGCTGCCATAGGAAGAAAGAGCTAGAAATGTGTGTACTGTACAATAAAGCACTGTACTACTCTACAAGCTTTTATTGCTCTATATTTTCCAGTTTGTCTAAAACATGATATTCTAAATCAGCACTACAGGGATTCGAAATGGTCTACACTATAGCAGTCATTTCTGAATTTTGTGTCCATCTTTTCCCAGATATAGAAATATGCTGGACATTTATAGTACAATATGAGAGATAAGGTGCAAGCTTGTCTCTTACCAACAGAAGTTGGTCTGCTAAAATACATTATCTCACCAATATACTGGGACCAAAATGGATCCAACTACACTACATAGTAGTGTATGGACATTACAGCAACATCTCCTGAAATAAATGTTTGCCCTTTACATTTTAGGTGTGTAGAGGTGCACACTTGAGGACTGGAATCCAGTGATTTTCAGTAAAGGGCTCCTGTCTGTGGATGAACTTACTCTCTCTCGCAGTCAGCAAGTTTGCTGACCTCAAGATACAGTACAAGATATCTTGGTAAAGTATTTGTTTGACTACGGACCATTGCTGAGTTATTTACTATATTTGCTTTGTGCAATGCAGGCAGAGGGGATGTGTGTGTGTGAGATCTATTGTAGTCACTTATATTATTGTCATTTGTCAGGTGCCACGGTAATAAGTACATAAAAATACTAAAATGATTAGGATAGGTACCTGAACTGTATTTGGGCCAAACTATTTCATTCATGAACAACGCCAGCGTGGGCCATTTCAACTGGTGTCAGAATAGCAAAAAGTTTATCAATAAGTAGTAACTTAAAAAAAAAAAGGCAATTGACTGTTTTTAGGAACAGAATAACGGAAATGCAGACACCACACTTCTGCAGCAATTAGGTTGCATTAAAGATGTCAGTAGCACTTTAATTTAAAAAGTGCATATTTTAACAAAAGTATTATGTAAATTAATGTTAAGCAATGCAATATTAGTAATACACACACGCACAAAGGTGAGTCACTTCTGAGCTTCGCAACCTGTTAGCGCTCCTCCATCTACAACATCAGCCCTAGGCAAATATTTTAATTTCCTGGGGCTCTTTCAGTGTGCTGCTGCTGTAGTTTGGCTTGCCAGCAATTTATATGGCATTATGATTGGTGCAGTGCTTCGCAATTCTACTTGTAATAGTCACATTCTACCTTCCTAGAGGGCACCCTAACTTGGCTTCTTCTACACACTGACAATTTCTATAGCTTTGACAGCAGCTATGCTATGCCAGGCTTGCAGCTCCTAGAATTGCTGCTTCAGCCCTGATGGATGTAGCAGCTCCTTAGTTTGCACCTTTGGTTTTGCTAAGTAGCCCATTTTCCTCCCATCAGGAAATTAGTATGCCATCACCCATAATGCCTTCTTGTGAGTGAATGCACTCATGACATGCACTGCAACAACTAATTTGTCTCCACAGAACATTTCAGCAAGCTGTAGGGACTATGCATATGTAGTCTGACAGAGAACTGAATTGCAAAGTGCATATTATTTTAGGATACTTTAAAATTTGTTTTACATTCTTCATTTGCAATGTCAGTCTCCACAATGAGTGGGGGGAAAAGCAGATCATGACTGGCCCACATCCAAGCAACAGCAGAATTATTTGAGAAGAATTTTTAACTAACAGGGCAAAAACTACCTCCTAATGAATGTGGCTGATATCAGAGAGGTAAATAATGTACCTGCCAACAAATATAGGTGATTGTCCAATGATTTCCGAAGCATATTAGCTACACAGAGAAACTTCTTGCTTTCCACGCACTTGCTGTATGAGCCTGATCTGATGCAAAGCCCACTGATGTCAATGCAAATACTGCCATTGACTTTAATGGGCTTTGGATCATTAAATCCATCATCATGATCTCTGTCATTTATGTTTTACACAAACACAAATACAAGATTGGTAGAGAAAGGACATGGAGCAGTTAAAGCAGTACAAGTGCCTGCCTATATACAACTCATTCATACTATGCCAGACTTGCAATACACACGTTACACATACACACTCTCTCTCTCTCTCTCTCAAAACAGTGAACGAATTACTGCATACTGAAATGAAGGTTTGGAGAAAATAAACTTTTAAATATTCAGGTTAGTGAAGGAAATGCAAGAACTCTCTGCTGGTTTTAATCCAAGAGTTATTCATTAGTAGGGAAGAAAAGGGAACAAATACACCTTCTTGGGTACTGGACAGTTAACTACTGATTTCAAAACGGTCTCATTTTTATGGTTTAGTTATTTTTGAAATGTTGACAGACATGGAAGTTCAGGCCAGGGACAACAGTTCCTCAGGGAGGAGGATGTAATCCATCAACATTCACCTGCAGAACTGCTCTGCAGAACATGCACTTTATTCATGAATGTTGGTAGTCACATGTCCAGAGAGACAGATAGCTAAACTGGTCACCAGAGTGGTGATGTTGAAACAAAACTGCCTGCCAAAAGATAGTGTCAGGTTTCCTAAATAGTAGATTTCTATTAATTTGTATTCCAATGACACCAATAAACTGCCCTACTACTTTTCTTTCTAAACCAATCAGCTGTTATTTTATGATTCACAGAAATGTGCTGCTAGCCAGTTATTGTAAATAATAAAGAAAAAATTAAGAGACAAAGTCTATTAGATCACCATGCAAATCACCTTCTGTTGATAAGCAATATATTCAGAGAGTCGCCACCTGCCTCATTCCAAATGGGATAAACTCTAGTGGGATTTTTTTGGATGGAACATCACAAAAAGTTAACTCACTTGCTCAGGTTCTCACCAAGTCAAGGAAGCACTGAAATGGTACAAACTCGGGTATCAATTAAACCCAAGTCTTTCCTCATAAGCTCAACAAGCACATGCTTGGCTCTATAGATATGCAACATTACTGAAGAACCATTTAATAGCCACATACTCCATCCCACCCCATTCCCATTTAGTTTGGGTGGGAGGTGACGACCTTGAATGTTTTATTTACAGCTCTGAGCACTGTGAATTTATGAAGTTAATGAGCAGCAATATTGCCCGTGTTACCACAGACCCATCACCCTTCTTGAAATGAGCAGATTGATCTTCCCAGGTCAAGCCCCCCATGATTAGAGCACCTCCCTGTGCTGGCAGTATTGAGAACAGGGACTGTACCGTCCGGCGTTGCCTGCTGACGGGGTTTTTTACATTTGACGTAATCGTGGTCAACTGGAGTGGCTGTGTAAGGTGGGGATGTCAGACCTGGACCAGAGGATGAGGGGAGGGAAGTCCCAGGACCGGGTACTGTTCCAGCAGAAGAGTGAGAGTCTTCATCAATCATGCAAGTCTTTTCCCTGGATAGATGGGAAGAAGAGAAAAATGAAAAGAAAGAGTATTAGTGTAGTCAGTGTCTAAATAAATGAAATGGAAACAGACTGCTCCTCTTGCATCATTATCTTCTGTGTATAATCAAATCTATTAGCAACATCAACAAGATGGATTTTCACCATAAAACACAGGAAAGAAATGAAAATGGGCTAACTGGATCCCCATCAATGGTTTGTGTCAAGACATTTTTATTTTATAGCCTTTGGTTTATTAAAGCTAGAGGGCTCAGGTCAATAAATTAAGCTGAACTTTTAATTAAAGCATCTGCTAATTAATCAAAAATAATGGTTTCACCAGTGGATCCAAAGATAAGGTTGTTCCCGTCTCTTGTTAACCCTTCCTCCCTACATCGTGCCTATATATTGCAGACATCTCAGAAAAAATCAATAACGTTAAGTTCTATGATGTGGAACACTAGATGCCATAAGAGTGATTTAAAGTCTTAACATTTTATGGCTTCTGTTGTTTTATGGTACATTCACTGTTACCATAATAGTTCATGGCACACCTGTTTTGAATCTATGTAGGTGTCTGCACAAATAATAATCTTTATGCTCATAGCCTATTTGGTGTGGAAAAAGCATGTCTTTCAGAGTATTTTCTGGACGTTAGCACTCACTTTTCTGTAACTTTTGGAGTGTTCTTCTCTTCACCCCTGGCAAATGGTCCCTCAGAAGCCTCCTTCATGAAGGTAACTAATATCTCCGCATCCACCCCAGAATCTGGCTTCCCTACAAGTTTCAGAATAGAGGCATGAAGCCGGAAGTAAACCTAGGAAAACAAAACACAGTCCATTAAATCAGTAGAGAGATCAGAATTCTGAAACTAGTTCCAGAAGAAGGTCTTGCACTGCAAAAATTTCTGAGATTTGCAGAGCACATTATTTGCCGTCACATGTACCTCATCAGGACATTTCCTGTCTATCCCAAGTCAAATTAATGGCACAGGTTCTCAAAACAAAAAATGTGCTCCCTCCAAGCAATGAAATGAAGCAATGAGGACAGACATGGGAGATCACTGGATACATACTACAGCCAATGTCCTTAACAAGCTGCACCATGGATGTTGATAGAGGGTCTGTGATTACTACATCAGTCCATGGGCACATGCCCTGTGGATTCATCCCAACCACCTACCCTTCAATCTCAAAGTCTGACATGAGTTTTGTGTGGGTAAAGCAAACTTGACTCTTATTAAATAAGCGATAAACAGTGGCATTATCTGATACCAGTGCCATACCTATAAACTGGCTTTATAATGCAAGCATTTAGGAATTCCATTTGATTCCTGGTTTTTGTCTTGAATATATTTCCATCTGTAAAGTACAATGCACATCTATTGCCACTATGCTAATAATAATGATTATCATTATTTCAACTAACCGGAGAAAAAAACAAAGTTTTAAAACATAGAAGATGTATAAACAGAAAATGGTGTCTACTGGTTAAACTGTGCATGTGTGTCAACATTTTCAACATACTGAAAACACGGTAACAGCTGTTACATTCTGTTTAGCTAGGAGCCCAGGCACCAAGCTTTTGTGCGTTTTTTTCCCATTTTACCTCTAATGCCTCCATGGCCAGTTCTGGCGGGTTATGGTAGTGAATCTTCTTTGGATATCTGGCAGCTTCTTCATGGAGGTAGTGACCTGCCTGTTTGTAATGAAGCAGATAGATAACTGGAGACTGCTTTTGCTTCTCTGCAATCTTTCCTAGCATGTAGTGAATAAGCCACTCCTCTTCATCTCCATCTCCCTCACAGCGAGATGCCGAAGTAAAGCAGAGTTTGGCTGTCTCCAACATGCTGTCTCGACGCTCTTCCATCTGCAAAGGGACAAGATGCTGAAAAAACCAGTTCACCCTTAGCTGGAATGAACAATGTTGAAATGTATTCTACTGCATATGAAAGTTCACAAAAGCAATAGGTTATTTAAAAATCCTTTGTGTTTAATGGCACAGCATATAAAATGTATCCAACTACCCAAATGACTTCTGAAAACTCATAAAATGTGGTGCATTTGAATCTGTATTTCATTCAATTAGATGCCTTCTCACATTAATGACTGAAATAAAGCAGTAAGAAAAAAACATACAAATGTACAACACTTGTGGAGAAATTAGACAGTGATTCTGTTTCTTTTCCATCGTCTCTCAACATATTTCCATCGTCTCTCAACATATTTTATTTAAAAATATTTCCATCGTCTCGCAACATATTTTATTTAAAAATAAGAATTAGGGATATTTACCTAACTCTGCAATTAGTAGTCTGCTAGAACACAGGCCATCAGAATTCACAAGAAAATACCAAATATTATAAAATGTAAGAATCTGATTTTGAGCCCAATAAGCAAGGCGGCAATATAATGTAAAATATTAATTATGAATTTCTTGAACAGAAAATATCCTTGAAACACATCAGCCCCTTTTACATAATTCATTTAAGGAGAATCCCTTTGATTATGGTTTGGTATACAACAAAGGTTCTGTGTTTGTTTTTAAACAGATATATCCCCTGAAAGGGAGAATCACACTATTCTAACCCACCCGTTTTGTTACACCAAAAGCATAGCCTTTTCAAAGGTTTATACCTTTATAACACATTCATTTTAAAAAGAACAGTGAAGCCATTTTAAATAAATATTCTAGTTTGGTCCATGGAAACTTAAGTTGGACAGTCTGTATCCACATTATAACTCTGTTACAAATGGTAACTCAAGTATTGTCCACTCAATTCCTTAATAAGTACCGCACTGTGATAGGTTTACAAGACAGTAATGAGCATGTCTTTATTGTGAAGACTAGCATGGACTGTAATAACTTGAGACTTCAAGATAATTAATTCTGGAATTCTTTGGTATAATTAGCAAGTAATCTTTAGAGATGCAATAAACACACTGTTACATGGCAGTCCAAAGTAAGCCTTGTATGGTTACCATGTAACTAAGAGCAGTAACATAGCCAAGAGTCTTCCTTTCTTATGTGTGTAAAGCTCTGCACACTTCTGTGGTGGTACTACATATATAAATACAGAGTGGGACAGTGGTAAATATTCATACCTGGGAACACTCGAAACTGAGAAAGGTGAAAATTCAATTTAATCTCCTCTCATTAACATTTGGGATGCTAACACCATGAGAGCTTTGGAAGAGATGAGAGAGTAGAGGTGCTAGCAAACCTTTATATTCTAAAATTACTCTAATATCAGCCTCATGATGTCCCATGGTTCTCATCTCTCAATAACTACATCAAAATTTATATGTGGACAAATAAAAAGATTAATCGTTCTAACTATCAAATTGCAAATAAATTAATAACTAATTCTGGCACTGCTCTATCAGAGAATTCATGCCAACCAGGCACAATTTTGCTGGGAAAGAACTCTGGATTTCTCTCTCTTTCCATAGTGATCACCTTTCCAAATTATCTTTAGAAGAAGCAAGAAATCTAAAAACAGGATCCAAAAAACTGATTTGGTGCAATCTCCTTGGTTAGGTGTCTGACCTTTCACCATTAGTATTAATATTTCCTGAATAAATAGGTTTTGAGAGGTTGAGATCCTGAACATGCTAAGATACTTTTCATAGCATCCACTAAAGAGCAGCAAGAACCTGGATGAGTAAATTTGACTATATGTTTATTTTGTTTTCCTGGGAGGCATAGAGATTCACTGAAGTCATCCTTTATGAATTCAAATCAGCTCAGTGCATTTGCCACAAACATGTTTGTTTAGAGATGCTATTAAAGTAGATCATTTGTTGCTATAGAATACGGCTGCTGACAGCCACCACTTTGTTTATAATCCGAATATCAACAGCTCATAGCACATTCATTTTGCTACATGGGAACACCCTTGTTCACTTCTGATTGTTTTATTACAAGACAATAATCTGAATTCAAACCCTTGTAGAAGTGTAGAAGAAAATGATTCACTACCTTGAGTTAATTGAGAATTTGGTTTTCACACATCTAGGACTGTGTGATCACAAAAGGGTATTTTTAAAATGTTGACAATATAAAAGATTTAAAAATAACCAATTAACTTTCAGTGCAGCTAAGTTGAAATCTTTTATTGGGCAGTTCTAACTACTTTCTGCTTCCAGGATACAAAAACCTTCAACTTCACAGTATTACTTTAATGGATTACTTCAAAACTCAGGTAATGGCCATTTGGTCTTCATCTGCAGGGATACTTGGTGGAACAATGGTCTTTAAGACAGTGCCTCATTTCTTAAGTTGATTAATTCATACCTTATTCTGCATGTAAAACTAGTAAGATTTAGAAAAAGATATGCTTCTGAACAAACTACGTGGAAAAGCATGGGGGAGAGATTCAAAACAAACTCTGACTGGCTCGGGTTGCATGCCTCTTATTACTGTAGGCTTCCAAACATTACAGTCTGAACATAGCAAGTGATTCGATGATTTCCAAATCTCCACCGTGACATATAGTGCTCATGAGAGAGAGACAAGTATTCTTAATACTGAACCACTTCAAGGTGCTCATTTTATTCACTGAGAAGCCATCTAACTTTCATTTAGAAAGATCAACTAAGACAATATCCTTACATGATTCCTGATACTTAACGTTATCTAAAAGAAAGTCTCTCTCTGTTTCCAGAGATTGTGATTTATCTACTTTTCTGCAATGGGATATTTTAAGACCTTGTTTTCTACTCAGCCCATAAAAGAAAGTTAATTTTAATTCACCACAGTGGTTCACACCAATATTGTTTCTTTGAGTCTCCTCTTCCACATTTTCTATGGCATATTTTTTAGTTACCTTTGCTGAAAAAATAATTATGGTTTAACTTCAGGCTGAGGCACAGGGATAATTTTCTAGGATTCAGGGCACATTTTCATGTGAGCCTTTGTAGGATGGAAGAAAGCCTCCGAGAAGACAGGAGGAGAAGGCTGTTCTCATTGCACCTTCTCTTCCATTCATATACTGGGGAACTTTAAAGTTTCTTGAGTATTTAACAGTTCAAAGACCAGAGAGAATTCACCTCTCATTTTTTTTTCCTTTCAAATTTCCATTCCTTCATTGTAATATGATACTTGAGAGTCAGGATGGAAGATAAATGTATCATTCAGAAAGAGGGGGATACAACATTGTCTATATCTAGTGATCCAAATTTATAAAGATGAAAGTTGCTTTTCCCTCTTAGAGCAGCAGAAAATTTCACAATCAAGATAATTTATGCAGGGCTGTTTGTTGGGGTCAATTATCATGTAAACTACTTCCTTGAAAATGCTATTGAGATGTTTGTCATTTAACAATTTTGATCATGAGCTTAAGTAAATAACCCAAATGTAACAAAGAGAGAACCCTCATTATGACACAAGAGAAAGGATGTTGTGTGGACACAAATGTAAGCTGTCCAATTTTCTTTTAAAAAAAATGTGTTTCATCTTATTCTGAAGTCATCTGTATGAAGTTTACTAACAGGGAAAGGGAATGTATTGTAGATTCTTGGAGTTCATTACTAATTCGTATGTATTTGGGTTTTTTCCTGCTGGTTCTGCCATTTTTGAGCTATCTTTGGAGGAAGAGTCTAAGAAGGCCCAGATCTCAGACAGACTAATTTTGAGAAGAAACTAACAAAATTTCAAAAGTGCTCACACTGGCAATTTACATGTTTATTTTCACTAGGGCTGGGTGGATGCTGTGACTAGCAATACTGCTAAGTCATTATGCAGTGTAGCAATTCCACCCCAATAGAAATGAATGCTTTAATCAGAAAGATTACAAGGTTTAAACAAGCATTTCGAAGTTCACACAGTTCACTAAACTTAGACCCCCACCTGCTGCACAACTTCAGGGGGAAGTTCTAGCTTCCACTGCTTAAGCTGTCGGGATGCAAAAGAGTGCAGGGCATAGGAAATGGTGCCATATTCTATCCAGAGCGAGAGATTGGAGCTGTCAATCTCCAGGGCTCGTTTAAAGCAGTTGAGGACAGGAGTAGAGTGCTTCCAAATGGGGCCATCACTCTTCAGCTCGTTGGAGTTCAATTTGTCCTGAATTCGACTTGCTCTAGCCAGCGCCATGCCAGCCCAAGAATCAAACCTATGCAAGAAAGAACAAACACAGCAAATAAACTACTCACTGCAAAGCCTCTTTTACTTTTACTATTTATTCCTTTTACTATTTCTCCAGATGTTTCCTTCTTACATCACAGGCTTCTCCAAAACAATATTCCTGCAGCACATCATCCCATGGTGGAGGCATTCTGAGAGACACCGTACACATCTAATCCCTACTGTTCTCAAAATTAATTGAGAATGCTTTCCCTGTCTCCATTTTGTGTTTCAACAGAATGAGGAACCTGGTCTAGAATTGTATGAAACACAAAAACAGGTAAAATGCATAAAATGTGTATGTTGATTTTGAAAACCTCCATTTTCTAGCTAACCTAATATTGTCCTAAACATCCATCATCAAAGAAAATGGAAACCAAATAATGGAATAACTGGTGTCTTTTCATTCAAATTCAATATGTCCAAGTTTGAACAGTTCCATTCCAACCAGCTTCTTCTCTCAGAAACCATGCTGTCCTATCAAAACAACATGGTGCTCTTCCATCCTATCCTCTAAACCTTAACAAATTTTGTCCAACAGACAGCCTGGTATTCACAACATTTTGAATGGCAGGACTGGATGGCACTTGGTCCTTACTATCATTATGCTTTTTGATAAAACATGACTTATTAGGAACCAAAAAATCTCTCTCCAGGAAAATCTTGATGTTTGTGCAGTGGGGCGGTCACCTTCCTTTAGCTCAGAAAGGGTTAAAAGCTAGCAGTTGGAGGGGGCTGGGGGCCAATTCAGAAGGTGGGAGGCAGCCAATCAGGGCTGGTATAAAAGAGGGTAGACCAGAAGGGGTAGTCAGTCTCTCTCTCCAGCCCTGGGGAAAGAGATGGACCTGGCTCCCAGAGAGAGAAAAGAGTACCTTGGACAGCACAGTGCTGGAGAAGGGTAGGAGGAGCTCGAGAAGCTCCAGCCTGTCAAACCCCAAGGCAGAGGCCTTGCTTTCTGGGCTGGTGGAGATACTAGAGCTGTGGGGAAGCAGCCAAGGAAGGAAGAGGCAACAAGTCCAATCCCTTTGCCGATGATGAGAGGCCATTTCAAACTGCAGTTTGCCCCTGAGACAAGGGGCTAGATGAAGACTGGTAGTGGGTCATGGAGGTGAGGTGGGCTTAGGGGATTGGGGTTCCCCAAAGAGAGGAGAACTGCTGAGTTTGGGGGCACTGCTGCGGGGCAGTACCCCAGAGAAGGGGCACCACGGGCCAGGAGGGACGCAGGATCTGAATACAATGGTGGAGATTGAAAGGAAGCAGATACTGGTAGGGAGACACCGGCCAAAAGGTGGCACTCCAGAGCTGGAAGAGCTAATTCCCGAGGTAACCAGCAGGAGGTGCCATGGCGGTGAGTGTACGGCATGCTATAGCAGCGTTCCTCAAACTTTCTCTGCGGTGGCCCCTTTCCGCAGTCCCACGTCCACTCGCAGCCCCCCGGGTATGTCCGCTGAAATGCTGCCGAATAGAAAGCTACCGCTTTCAGCGGCATTTTGGTGGAACAAAAATAGACCGCAGCGTCTATTTTTGATGGGACACAAATAGACCGCAGCTTCCCAGGGCCAATCCTGGGGTGGCGCCAGGGTCTCGCGCACCCCAGTTTGAAGACCTCTGTGCTACAGTATGGTGAAAGCTACCTTGTGTGGAAATACCTCTAGATTCAGCACTATGCTTATAAGTAAGGTTAAGATTTTGTCACCGTTATTTTAGTAAAAGCTATGGACAGGTCGCAGACAAACAAAAATTCATGAAAGCCTGCAACCTGTCCATGACTTACTAAAAATCACCAGCAGGAGGACTACCTTCGCTGCTGTGAGCGGGGAAGCTACGGCCCTGACTGCCAGGAGAGGGACTGACAGCCCCAGCTGCTGCGAGGAGGACAGATCAGGCCCTGGCCTGCAGCCACTGTGGAGGGGGCTGAAGCTGAAGAAATCATAGAGGTTGATTAAAGTCAGGGAATCTGTGACCTCCGTGACTAAATCATATCCTTACTTATAAGTGACAGTAAATTCTAGGGTATTCGCCACATTGGATGAACCCAAATTGCTAAACCATTTTAGCAATGGTATGGAGCTTTCACTTTTTAATGTGATTCTAGCACCAGATGGTTAATCATATTTGTAATACTTTTAAGTTTCTGCTTACCAACACTGACTTAAAACTTCACTCCACGCCAGATTAAAAGGTGATCTGAAGACCCACATTCCATGGGGTTTTAAAAATTAGATATTTTGAAAAAATAATGTGTCAAGTAACAGGTGAAAATACTATGTTGCTATATAAAGTATTCCTTGCTAGATAATTAATTGTAACAAATTAATGGCAGCCTGTGAAGCAGAATTTTAAAGTGACACTCTCAAATGCAGAAGGCATTACTCCTCCCCTTCCAAAAAAATAATAATTTTGTATTAAAATGTACTTGGAGTTTTATCATAAGCCATTAAATCAAGATTTCAACACTTGAAAAATCCCAAAGTTCCTAGACGGGAAGACAACTATGAACAACCATGCTGTTTTTGTTTTGACTGCAGATTTACACATAGAACTTTGCTCTGTGCCTACACTTTCCCTGTTGCTTTGTTGTTTTATATGACTGAATTTAACAATATTTTTGCTCTTCGGAAGAGGTTTTTGTCAACTTTAATCCCTTTGCCATCGTGTTAAAAGGAAGCTGGTAGGAAAAGCCTATTTTGCATGTCCTATGTTTATTGACTGGCATTTTAAGATTATTGCAGCTCACTTTTTGGAGGAATTTTAAAATAGAAAATACAATTTTTAAAATGAGGGACTGTCAAACTGTGAAGCTTATTCAGCTTAGAAAGTATCCCTTTGAGATGGTGAAGACTGAAGAGGCAGACAAGAGAAAAATTTCTGAGTTTAACTACTGGTCATCAGAACAATGCAGCTCTGTCTATCATGACCTATTTTAGAGTACCGCTCTGCCAGCAAATCTAAATAAACTTAAAAAACTCAGCCCAAGCAGCTAATCCATCGAAAGATGGTGTGTTTGTCTTATGCAGTTAACTACTGACATAGCTTTCATTTCTCACTGCATATAAACCTGCCCCAGCGAAACCAATGAGCAAAAGAGAAAAGTCAGTCAAGTGAAGTTATCATACCTCTTGCTCTTTCTAATTATAATTCAATTTCCCTACTCTCTGAATTCTGGTTATTTCAGAAACCAAAAGGAAAATGTCAAATAACTGATCATTAATAACAGGGGTTTTTCCCCCAAAATGCTCCTTAAGATACAACTTACTTCTAATAATAAACACCAGAAAATGTTGTTATTTAACAATATAGAACAAAACCGCTGATTTGTCCCTCATTTCAGCACTGATGAATTGAAGGGAATGAACAACACTGACCTGTTTGGACAAATACAGATGTCATGCATGTAGAATTTAATGGCCTTAGATTGCTCTTTATTCTTGAAGTGGTAGTCTGCCAGGAGGTAGTACAGCTCAGTCACCACTGGAGGAGAGTAGTCCGCACCCTCAGGGAGAGATGGTACCTGAAAACAGAAAACCTTATGTGATTCAGGAGCATATTTTAAAATATCTCTGTATATACTACTTCCCCATATCCCTAAATCTATCCATATTCATCTACTTTGTACCTCTTCCTTGTAAAACTATAAGCCTTTCAAAGGTCACTCGAACCAAATTAAAAATGTGATTTTTGTGAGCATTAAATGTCAAATCAGACACCACCCAACAATTCCTTACTGTGAAAACAAAACAATATATGCCATTTCCTTCCCTTGAAGTTTCAAAACACAACTAATTATACCTTGCAGAAGGTTCCTTCAATATAGCCAGAGACATCATCTAGGCTTAACATGGGCTTGTCTGTTCGAGGAACAATTGTAGCAATCTTCTTCAGAAGGTTGGCCAGATCAGCAGATACTGTGCTGGTTTTGTAGCTATCAAACTCAGGGAGGGTTTTGGGCTTAAAATATTCAAACATGAATAACGCATCTTCCCACATCAGATCCACCTTATGGGAAGGGGAAGGGGGAAAGAGACAGAAATTATCTCAAGAAGTCAAAAGCTAGGGAAATTTTTTAAGAACAGGATTAAAAAACCATTACATCAGCTGAAAACCAGTGCAATCTTCCCAGAAGGAAGATCCAAAGGCATTATTAAGATACAATTTTCAGCACAGTGATTACAGGCTAAGGCTCTCAACTGAAACTTAACAGATGTTTTTAATAAGGATAGCTTTACTTACTTAGAAAAACTGGAGATTCTGCTTAGACCTGCTTGGGAAACAGGAGATTTGGAAACTACCATGGAGGATGCAAGACGAGATAGAAGTAAAGAACTACATTTGCTATAGATTTTGAAACCAAATCCAGGAAACGGAGAAGGAAAATTCCAGGAGCATCCCCAGCAATTACAGAGTTGGAAGCATTTTCAAATCACACAGTAAAATAGCCAGTCGCACCCTTGTGTCATCATTTTTTAAAAATGAAGAAAAATATTTTTCAGGTGTCTGTAGTTTTCCTAACTTAAGCTAAACTGAGTCATGTTTCCCCTATTGCTCATGCTAATTGAGTCATGTTTTCCCAATCTGCTCTTCTGAAGACAGGGTGAAATTGTAACACCTTTTTGTTCCATACAGGGATTTTTTTCCCATCTTTTCTACCATATATAAAGGAAATGAATTTAAGGTCCGAAAAAAAGGCCCTAGTAATTATAACTCCTTCCCATTAATTCAGCTCAATATATTGACACTGGAGAAAACCATGTTCTTCAGCATTCTAAGGTGTTACACTAAAGGTAAGCTGTGCTTATCTTACCTGCTGCACAGAATGCTCTTCCAGGTACCTTGCTTTGCTCTTTTTGCTCGGGAAGCTGTACAAACAGTAAAAACATTGCTCCAGCGCTGTCTCCAGTTCCTCTTTGTAGGGATGAGTATCTTCAGAGGTAGACACTGCAAGCTCCTTTTGCAGTACCCACACCTAGAATATCACAAGCATCATAAGCCAAACAAGTTCCGATAACTGAATTTCACATTAAATTAAATGCTTCCTATTTTTATTTTCCTAATCCTGGCACTCAGATACTACGGCGAGGAATGCAGTTTAAGAGCCTATATCAAACAGAACATGCACAAAACAAGTTTACTGTTTCTCTGTTACTCACATCCAAATATTCTCCACATCTCTGCATGCTCATCACTTTTGTAATATGCCCATTTCCATTACACTGTAACCTAATACCATTTTTTTACCTTTTGTACTGTGATACTTATGTTCTCTTCCAGTTTCATTTACTGAAGATAGTATCTCAGCTTGACGTTCCCAAACTGTTAAAAGTCATTGAAAAGCTCTCTCATTACCTTTCCCTCGGCACATTTAGGTGGTTTACTCTAACAAATGCATTACATTTTACCAGCTCTGACATTCAGGAAGAATATCACCACCAAAGACAGAAAAATGAGAAAGAAGAGTCCCCATTTCAGAGGATGTGGAGAAATATTTGGGATAATGAATGAAATTCATGCAAGAAAAGAAAGACGGAGTTGTCTTGCACAGTAACCCTTTCCTTTAAACTACAGCATTTTAACTACACATGTATGACACCGTGACCTATTTATACACTAGGGGTCAAAGAAGCCATATGGATTATTGCTGGGAAGACTAAACCTTATAGGAGTCTAATGTCTACTGAAAGTTTGACAAATCTCACAAACATCAGTTAACTGAACTTTCCAAATCTCGAGCCAACAGGCATCAACAGCTCTGGAAGAGTGAGCTCCACCACAGATGGGAAGGAGCTGTGTTTTATGAAATAATTCTCTTTAAAAGAAAAAATTATCCATCTTGCCAGTGAGCATTTAGAGATGAGAAAACTTAACCTTGATTGTTAAGGGGATATATCATCTGTCTGAGATTTGAACAAAGAGCTTTTAAGCTTGATCTCAAAGTTTATGCTACATATTTACAAATCTCCTTAGGTCTGGAAATTCCATTAGAACCTACAAAAATCATTTACAGATTCTCACTGAAAATGTAACACCAAGTACAGCCTGAAGTTCTGTAATTATGCAGGCCAGATAATGGAAAACAGGAAAACCTTTTCTAAAGAAAAAAACTTTAACTATGTACCAGGTAAGACTACTCACATATTAGGATGCCAAGGGCTGCATTAATAGTTTACCAGGAGGCCAAAGACAATGTCAGTTTTGCATATAAAATTTACACAAATATTATCCCCAAAATGCACAGTGTGAATATATGTTGCAAATATATCTTTCTTGATTGCAACTGATCAGCTTTCACTCAACAGTTATAGAGATAAGAAGAGGGTAGCCATCAGCTGCTATGCCCCCTCCTCCTTTTTTTAAAGGCTCATACTTAGTTCTATGACATTTTTGGGACATATTTGAAGAGTAAAAAAATGGCTCTATGAGATCTTCCATTAAGATCCCTAAAGGGAACATTTCTGTGAAGGTCTTGATTTTTTAAGTGTCATTGACACATTTTCACCAAGAGTAATCTGTGTTTTAGATTCTGCCCCTTTCTGAAAGACTAGTTTAACCACCAACTGAAGCAGAGGCGCTGACTCTTGCACCAACAGGGAAAAAATGGTAGGCGCTGAGCATCCATCATCAGCCAGCTCCAACCCTGCTCCCTCAGCACCTCCCACCCACTGGCAGATCCACAGTTCAGCACCTTCCGTTCTCTTCCCTCCCAGTGCCTCCTGCCCACTATGGATCAGCTGTTCCGTGGTATGCAAGAGGCACTGAGGGGGAGGGGTGAAGGCGTAGTGCGCTTGGGGGCGGCGTGGGATGGGAAGAAACAGAGTTGGGGCTAGCAGAAAGGGGTGGTGTGGGGGTAGGGGTTGGGGTAGAGCTGGGGGAGCTGAGCACCCCTGGCACATTAGAAAGTCGGCACCACTGAACTGAAGTATTATACATCAGATTTCAGTACACATTGATAATGGAAATTACATTCAAAATATGTCAAATCCTTGTTGGAAATTTTACTCCATTTCTTCTCTGCAAGAGGCACTGTAGTACTAGAGGTAAAAATGAGAAAAATAAGCATCTCTTTGAGCTTAAGTGAAAACTAACTTGGGATATGAGGAAAGAAAAGCAGTTAGGGAAATCATTTTGGGAGATTATGGGCATGGAAGAATTATGTTCTCCATTATGAATTGCTTCTACCTTGTATAAGTCTCACACCATTTGTAGTCCTCCTTTATAAGGATTGGTAATTTTTCCTTAATACCTCTGTTCTCACAAAAAATGCAAATAGACCTTTCAGCGACAACAAGCATTGTGGGCATCAGGATGGGGCTCTAGGCACTACGGCAATAGAAACTAGTAATAATAATACAAGGCAAAATGCCATCATACTATAAATAGGAAGATAACCATAGAATTAGCACTAGAAGCAATGAGATCGTTTATTTTTCCCCAACAGGAACTGCAGCCAATGATTTTAGTTTATTGTGTGTAATTAACTAACATGTTATGTTATATATAATCATTGTATGCCAAATAGAGTTAAGTTGTAAGATTATAGAAGTACAAGATTGGTCTGTATGTAGAGGGAATAATCATGTATTAGGTATCTAAGCAAGTAGGATTGAAACGCAAGATCTATAGATTGCAAGATTTTAGCTCAGCTATTTTAGTCCTTGGAGCTAAGAAATGCTGACATAAGTGAGTGACTGAAGAATAACCTGATGCCCTAGGATTATGGGAAAAGAGGTACCAAGTGGTAATATTGCAAAAAATTAACCAGAAGGTGCGAGTAACAGTAGGGGGAAAAATTAGCGTGGGGAAATAGTTTTCGTTCGTGTAATGCCCCATCCACTCCCAGTCTTTATTCAAGCCTAATTTAATGATATCCAGTTTGCAAATTAATTCCAAATCAGCAGTTTCTCGGAGTCTGTTTTTTAAGTTTTTTTAAGTTTTTTTATTGCAGAATTCTCACTTTTAAGTCTGTTACTGAGTGACCCAAGAGGTTGAAGTGTTCTTCTACTGGTTTTTGAATGTTATGATTCCTGATGTTAGATTTGTGTTCATTTATTCTTTTGCATAGAGACTGTCTTGTTTGGCCAATATACATGGCAGAGGGGCATGGCTGGCACATGATGGCATATATCACATTGGTAGACGTGCAGGTGAACAAGCCCCTGATGGCGTGGCTGATGTGATTAGGTCCTATGATGGTATCACTTGAATAGATATGTGGACAGAGTTGGAACCGGACTTTGTTGCAAGGAGAGGTTCCTGGGTTAGTGTTTTTGTTGTATAGTGAGTGGTTGCTGGTGAGTATTTGCTTTAGGTTGGGGGGCTGTCTGTAAGCGACACATAGGTGAATGCTTTGAAAAGTCACCAAACTGCAGCTGTTGCTGGGTTTAAGAACCGGTCTTCTGACACTTCCCACCAGTAAGGCCTGTAGCCAATCAGGTAGCCTACTATAGTCAGTTGCACTTGTTAAGCTGCCCAGAGACTGGCTCTGTTGCAGGCCTTGATTCCCAAAAGCCTGGCTTTCATACTAGCAGAACTTGCTACAAACCATACAGTGCTTTTTAAAAGCCAAGACTATGTATATTTATTAGGGTGGAATGAGATTTTTAGAATGTACTTCAATGAAGCTTTGAGTCACAGTAGTCACCTTATCATGGCAGAGTGTGTCATAGGAAATGTGATGGAACAATTTTTGAAAATTAAAAGTGTGAAATGGAGGTAAATAGTGACCAGGATGAAAGGAAAGAGTAAATTATTACCACATACAGTAGTAAAAGCATGACATACCTACCTAATGTAAAATGTATAAACACTAAAATGCCTATTTGACAGAATTATTTGAACAGTGACCAGTACAACCTCCTGTGCCTTTGCTCAGTCTTTAATAATACTCATTCTTAGCAACAATCCAGAATGATTTTGTAATGAATGATTCAAACTGTGGCTACAGAAGATGTATTAATGTCATATTAACATTTTTTGTTACACAGTATCCTTCAGCTGTCAGCAATGCAATGTGTACCAGCAGATGGTTCACCTACAAATGGTGGTAATTTACTATTGATAGGATATTGTGTAAAGTGCACACCTGTGTTTAGCATGCTTGCGAAGCCCATTATCTCTTCTAATGTTTTCTTCCCCACTGGAATATCTTCCTGATTTTCAGCCTTTCAGCTCCTTTTTGGCTCTGAAAGCTGGTACTGAATACTTGTTATAAGCAACGAAATGTTAAATATGGCTTTTGTTAAAAGTACTTGATGACTCTAGGCTTGGTAATTCGGGGTTTGTTTCAGAACACACAATCACAGGTAGGGTGCTAATCTAACTGTAAGTGATGCACCTTCTAAATTCTAGTTGGATAAGAGGAAGCAGTAATCTGCTGACAAAAATTCTACTGCTGGCCATAGGAGATTTCTTCTCCCCAGCATTAACTAAATCACTATATAGCACCATAAAAGCCAACAGTGATCTGACAGCCCTCCCTTCATCTACTAATACTGCAGTACTAGTGCCTTAAAATCCACTCTTGGGTTCTATAATACTATCTAGCTGTAACATTAATACAATGAAGAAAAGTCTTTATGTAAGAAAGCAGGCATTAAGCACTGATCCATAGACCAGGTAAACAAAACCTGTTTCTTTTCCAGATCAACCTAGAATTATTAAAGAATTGTCTAGGGCAGCTGCAGAAGTCCTAACATATTTTCACCGAACTCCACTTGAAAGAGTATTTTTTTGGTCTTAATTTACACATTTTATTTTTTGAGCCTCAGTTCTGATGTGAACAGCTGGACTTCCGCCCCACAGGAGAATTCCTTGTGTGTGTGCGCGTTTGTGTATGTTTGCATGCCCAGGGGAGTCAGTACATCTCTGCGGCCCTGTCTTTTCTGCACTGATCTGCTGTGCTGAACTCCGTGGATATGTGCAAGGGAATTGTGTGCTCAGGATTATCTGTTGCTGTACTCCAGGAACATGAGCAGGGGAAAATAGCACTAAATTTATTTATTTATTTCCCCTTTGGGCATTTTTCCCTATGATCCTGCTTTAAAGGAAGATGCAAATTTGGGCTCAAACAAGGATTCAAAAACATTTAGTGACTAGAACTCCCTCTGCCCTCAAAGAGGCTGGATTGATTGTCTCTCCTCTCCCATATGAGCCCCCTTTCAGTACTGGCCTAGAGTTCAGGATGGATTGGACTTCTGTTTACTGCATGGGACCCACAAGGGCCTGACAGGTCTGTACTTCCCTAGGAAGCTCCAGCTTGGCAGTACAGAACAGCTGGGAAGCCTGTTGTAGAGGTAGTAGCAGGGGAAGGGAGCTGGGCATCTAGGTCCCTTATCATGCTCTCTGATGTCAGCAGCATCCATGTTGTATCCAGTGTCCTCAACCCAAGGCCTGAGAGGTAGGAGGTGGCTGAATTCTGCAGTCAGCAGCATGCTGCTGCTGAGAGTTCTAGGGAAAAGGCATGATGCTGTTCTGGCATCCCTCTCCTCATGGAATTGAGAGAGGGGGAGTGCCTTACCCCCTAGAGCTGGTCTTTCCAATCCTAGCTGTCTCCTTTCCTGGGGAGGGCGACCGAAGTGACCCCAGTGCTGAGTAACTAAGTTGCTGAGACAAAGCATGTGTCTTGCCCAGGAGAGCCGGCCTCTTCTACCCCTCACGCCCACGGAATGGCAGCAAAGGCAAACCTGCTCAGATTGAGCTGAGAGAAACTGCTTCTTGCCCATAGAGCTGGCTGAGTTCTCTGTGACACTCAATGAGAAGAGGAAGGAAACAGACCTTGCCTTTTGTCTTTCCTTGATCTAGCTGTCTCCCCTGAAGCCTGCAGGGGTGCCAGCTGCTGCAAATGCCTCAAAGGGAGACGTAGAGCTGGTGGATAATTTCCCCAAAGAGGGAAAAACACAGCCCAAGGAGATGGCAGGGAATAAGACACTACTGAGCCAAAAGGTTATTCAGAAACTTGAAACAAAGTTTCAGTAAAGCTCTGCAGCAGGAAGATCTGGATGAACCACCAGTTGCTGTAAAGGCAGATAAAATTTTCAGGGTCACAATATTCCCTTGCTGCTAGTGACTGACAGGTCTAGTTGTGCTCCCAAACTGAAAAACAAGTGCCCTTTGTACCAGATAGCTCGACCAAAGGACAATAAAAAAATGCAATATCATGCGCAGTCATAAGGTTACAAGTATTGTTGATGGATGCCGACGATACCATTCATTAACGTGGTTTCTACTAACTTCAGAAAACCTCAGTTCAATTGATTCTCTCTCTCTCTTTTTTTTTTTTTTTTTTTTTTTTTTTTTTAAGATTACAGGATCCATCATTGCTTTATTAAAATTTCAGTTGCATAATTTTAACCTTGTGTTGATCACTGAGAACACAGACTGATGCAAGAGCATAATTTCTTCAGGCAAGTCAGTAATAACATTTATAGAGTGCTTTACAGTTTCAAAGAACTGTATAGTGAATGAGTAATGAATAGTTAATAAGTTAACACAAGACAGTCTGTTATCCCAGGCAAATGACATGTTTTGTCTTTAGGAAAGCCAGATAGTCTGAAAAAGTTATGATAGACAACAACTTGGAAAATCAATCCTTAACTACTTCATTACCTAGGATAAAATGGCCATTCCAGTACATACATCTTGGGATAGGGAACTGGAGAAAAAACAGATTACTCTCTCTATATATATACACACACATATATAGGCATCAGTACTCACATAGAATTTGAGAAGGGCACCATCTGAGTTACAACACCAAGATCTTCTTCCTAGGTACTCATGGGCAGTGTTCAGTAACATGAGAGAAGGAGGCAGCATAGGCGTGTCAGGACTCACTGGAAAAAAAAGCCAGTAATCAGATCTCCTAAATACAAAATTGAGCTAACCTACCTAGCCACTTATTTCTCCATGCTTTGGTAAGGAAACCATTTTTTCAGAATGACTGTCCGCTGTGGTGAGGAAACGAGGATTGGAGACTTCCTAAGCGAGGGGAAAAAAGGAACACTAGCCATTTCCCATACACATACCAAAGAGGAAAAGGACAAAAGGGGCAATGTTTTAACAACATATAACATTGACAAATTAAACTATTACCTTCCTCGCCCTGGCTTTGGAGCTGCTGCTGCTGACAGCAAAGGGATCGGAAGGCATCTTCTTCATGCTGGATGATCCGGTGCAAAATAATCCAGGGAAGCACTGATGAGACATATGGCTCTTTGGCTTCCTCCTGGATTGCCATGCTGCAATCTATAATCTAATAAAGAAATAAAGGATACCCATTGTACACACAAAGATATACACATTAGAAAAAGGATTTACACATGTCCAGATGACTCAGCTAGTGGTGCTTCCTCTTCATACACAAGCAGTCTAAATTTAAGTAGCTTTGCTTCTTGTGCGGCTGGGCCTGAAAGTACTAAAAAGAGAAGACTCTCAATTTCCAGAATTTGATAATATGGGAAAAGCCCATTTTTCTTACCTGTAAGATCATTTTCTAATTAGGTACATTTGTACTAATGTCACACTAGAACAAGCGCAAAAGACTAAGGGAATAGCAGAATTTTTGAGCGCTAGCAAAAGCCGCATCAAGGCTCCTGTTAGTGATGACTATAAAGAGATGTATTAACACCCCGGAAGGTGAGACATAGCTGCTTAGAATGAAACTGGGCAACAGTTAGTTCCAACAGTATTAAATAGAATGCTAATCTTATAGCCAAAGAGCCAACTAGGAATTATGAACAAATTCTCCTGAAGGGATACATTTCAGAAAGAGTAGTTAACAAGTAAACAACACACAACAACAAACAGACTAGAAATACGGGACGGTGGGTGGGTGACAGTCAGTCTGTTAATGAAATACCAGTATCATTTACCTATGAAAAATTGCCTGCTCTTGAAACGGAGAAGATAACAGCTCAAAGAAAAGGGATTTGTATGGCTCTCCCTCTGAATAACAGGGTGAGATTACTTCTCCAGAACATATGCTAGAAGAGCTCTGTTGAAAGCTGCATTTACTGAAACATATTTTGACTACCCAATAGTGCAGAGGTTGGCAAACTATGGCCGCAGGCCACATCTGGCCCATGGGATCCTCCTGCCCAGCCCCGGAGCTCCTGGCCCGGGAGGCTAGTCTCCAACCCCGCCCCTGCTGTTTCCTCTCCCCTACAGCTCAGCTCACTGCACCACTGGCGCAGTACTTTGGACAGCGAGGCTGCGAGTTCTTGCCAGGCAGCGCAGCTGCAGAGCTGCAGCGTGACCTGGTGCTCTGTGCTGCACAGTGGCAGGGCTGGCTGCCTATCTTGGCGTTCTGGGTGGTGGGGCAGTAGTGCTGCCAGCCACCAGTGTTCCAGGAGCGTGGTAAGGGGTGGGGGGGTTGGAGAGAGGGCAGGGGAGTTCAGGGTGGTGATCAGGGGGCAGGGGTGTGGATTGGGGTCGGGTCAAAGGGGAGGAAACAGGGTGGTTGAACGGGAGCATGGGGCTCCCAAGGAGCAGCCAAGAAGGCGGGGGGGGGGGGGGCAGGGGTAGGATGGGGCGGCAGGGGGCAGTTGGGGGCAGGGGTTCCTGGGGTGGTCAGGGGACAAGGAATGCGGGGGGGGGGCCCCCCCGGCCCGGGCCCCCGGGGTGCCGTCAGGGGGTGAGAAGCAGTGGGGGTTGGATAGGGGGCGGGGGACAGGCCACCCTGGCTGGTTGGGGAGGCACAGCCTCCCCTAACCAGCCTTCTATACAATTTCGGAAACCTGATGTAGCCGCCAAACCAGAAAGCTTGCCCACCCCGCTATACTGTCTAGTAAAAGCATGCAATGAGGACCATACAACTACTTTACAAATCTGTTAGTAAAAATAGCATCCTTTTTCAGTTCACCAAGTGGAGATGCTATTCAGGAATGACTGACATTCAGAGAAGTATAGGCTTTAGTAACACATTCCATATCATTTAGATAGTATGTTTTATGGAACTTTTGCTTTTCCTTTGGCCTCTCAAAAGTAAAATAGACAAACATCCATAAACTCAGAAAATGTTTATTTTATTCATCTTTTTATGTCCTATTGAACATCTCAGCAGGGATGGAGAGACAAAGGCCTAGGAAAGGAAGGCTAATCTCTTGATTCTGAAGGAAATTAGTAGTGCAAGTCACATCAATTCTCTGTGCCTTAGTTTCACCAACTGAAAAGTGGGAGCAATGATACATACAGTCCTTTGTAAAGGACACGACTACACATGAAAAAAATCTATATATGAGAGTATTACATGATCATCTGTTTTTTTGTTAATGTAAGAAATAAAACCCAACTCTCGACTTCGAATATTAAAGTTTCTTTGAAGGAGAACTCCACTGTAACATGAAAGGTATTCCAACAGCTATATCTATTTCAAAACGACAGTGTGTCCCTACACAATTTTAAATGTTTAATCAGTAACTAAAAAAAATAACCCCCCTGACAATCAAGAAGCAATTAAAAACAACAAAAAGAAGCAATCAATTCAGCATAAAATAAATAGGAAGCTAGCATTTTGACAATTTTTTGAAATTATGTAGCACTGAGAAAAATCAGGTACTATTAGAAACTTTCTGGAAAACTCTCTACTATAAACCAAAACAAATTTTTTTTGTTAAGGAATTTACCTCTAGCAAATTTGAAATTCTCTGATTTTCCTTTCTCCCCATCCTGCAATAGGAAATTAATTTATCACTACCAATTTACCTCAGGGGAGAGAGACTCTTGGGGAGCAGTACAATGCCCCATCATTAAAACAGCAACCCAAACCTTACTCCAAAATAACAGCCTCAGTTACTGAAACAACGACAGGTGTTTCTAAAACTTCTCAAAATTCCTTCTTTATTTTATTATATTACACATAGAGATATATTTTACACACAAACTGTATATATTTGTTCTTATCTGTGAAAATCTTTATGGTGTTACATGAAATTCCTGCAGTTTCTCTGCAGTAGCCTTACCTTTAATGCCACTTTAACTAGTGACCACACAGGCATCATTGTGCACATTGCTCTAAAGCAAGGGTAGACAACCTATGGCATGCGTGCCAAAAGTGGCACACAAGCTGATTTTTAATGGCACTCACACTGCCAGGGTCCTGGCCACCGGTCCAGGGGGCTCTGCATTTTAATTTAATTTTAAATGAAGCCTTTTAAACATTTTAAAAACCTTATTTACTTTACATATAACACTAGTTTAGTTATATATTATAGACTGATAGAAAGAGACCTTCTAAAAATGTTAAAATGTATCACTGGCATGCAAAACCTTTAATTAGAGTGAATAAATGAAGACTCGGCACAGCACTTCTGAAAGGTTGCCAACCCCTGCTCTAAAGCCTTACGGTCAGACTGTACGCAGTACTAAGTGACCTCAGCTCCCACTAAAGTTAATTTGGGGCAGTCAGAATGTTGCAGATAGCAATTAGCAAGTGTGGGTCTTAAAAGAGGAAATAATATTGAAAGTAGTCTACAATTCTGGTACTTAAATGAGAAGTTCAGGAGAAAAGAAAACAGTTTTCAAAATTTCAGAAGAACTTCTACAAAAAGGCAAAATATTACCTGTAAATTTTAAAACTGGAAAGAGGTAATAAGGACAGAATTAAGTCATATGATAGTTAAGAGCAATGGAAAGAGGAACGAGGATAAAAATACCCGATAATCAAGTCAGAATTGGGAATCTGATAAGTCCTTTATCTGTATAAGAATCTAAAGAACTGATCAGCAGCCAGAGCTACTAGCATCTCAGCTGAATAATGTAACATACCAACAATATCAACTGACTGTACCCTGTTTCTAAGGTTCATGGGATCTTTCTTACCATCCCTCGTACGAATGGCAGGAATATACAGCAAGATCTGTGACAGAAATAAACTGGGCCCAACCAGCTGGACCAACCTTGTGCTGCTGCTCCTAGAAACGGAGTCATAGCCAGCAGTACTGTGCTCTGAGCCACCTTATTACTATTTCTTGCTCATTTCAGCAGAGACAGTGCTCAGAATCAGCTGCCATTACTGATTTCAGAAGCGATTCTCAGTGCAGCTGACATCTTGCAGTGAAAACAGTGTGAAAGGAAACAGCCCACACAGAAATGTAAATCAAGAGAGACTCTGGAAGTGGGTGGCAGTTCAGGCAGCAGCTGTCTCACGCCTAAAAAAAGATCTGTAGCGCACAGTGGCTGCTTGCTAGTGTAGGTGAACAGGTTACCTGAATGAGGTTGTTTGTTAGCCGAATGAGACTCGGTGTTACAGAAGATTCCTTCAGGATGCTGCTGTCTGATGACAGTGAGCGATCAATCCCAGTGAGCAGCTGTGTTACTGTAGCAACCCATTCTTCTTTAGCAGAAGCTACTGTCATGTTAATCATCTGCTGAATTGCTTCGTTCAAGGCAACTTCAGAGCATTCGAAACATTGCCTATAATCCTTCTGTTTCAGCAGGGAATCCTAGTGAATGTTAACATGAAAGAAAATGTTATATAGATCTAAAGTTTATTTCAAAGAATAAAAGCACAATAAATGGGAAAGGGGAATTGAAGAAGGCACACATTTGCAGCTGATGTTTACTGAGATACTGGTATGAAGTTTCTAAATGTGACATTAAAATGGGCAATACAAGAGGCCCCAGAACCCATGCTCCTCAACCGAGTGTCACCAGGGAAGCAACACTGAGTCCCATTCTCTGAATACAAAGAGACTCTACATGAGCCTGGCTCAGGCTCACTCCAGTCAAAATAGCAGTAAAAAAAGACAGCACAGAGAAAGACTAAGGAACCGACAGACTGCATCCTGCTCCCTCAGCAGAGAACATCTGTCCCTTAATTGTCATGGTAGTGCACAATCTTTTGATCTTGCTAGACTAATCTCCTATCCTGTACTTCCTGATTGCAGCAGCAGTCAAGAACCTTTTTTTAAAATCCATGGCTGGCAAAATCTGGCACTCTTTTCTGTTAAATAAGGATCTTGCCATGGTGATCTAAGCTTTTATCACCTCCAGGTTGGACTCTTGTAATATGCTGTGAAACCATCCTGGAGGTTACAGTTTGTGCAGCAGACTGCCTGTGAAGCAGGAAAGACCAAATGAGAAGTTATCACACAGGTGCTTTTTGCCTCACACACAGTATGCTAACAACTTCCAGATGCATAGAATGCTTGAGAGCCACCACATAAATAGTTAAGAGCAACAAAAACTCCAAGTCCTAGTAGAAGGCCATTGGTAAAGCAGACCATTAGAAAATAAGCCTCTAAAACTGATCCACGTTCACTTGAGTTTATATAGTCTTAAAGTTTTCAAACTCGAGTGAACCTGGATCAGTTTAAGAGGTTTGGGTGAATATACTCTCTCTTTCTCTCTGTTGGATTCACCTACATATACATATATACACACATACATATACATATATACACACATACATATACACATACACTGTGACAAAGCTCCAAGTCTGTACTTGTGGGTCCTGCGCTTCCTGGCAGATTTAGGGGCCTCAGAAACTCATCTAGGCCCCAGAGTGACCTCCCTTTCTCAGTATAATTGGCAAGAGTCACCACCTAGTGAGTTACCTTCATCACAGGCCAGTATGGAAGATGGAAAAGGGGGGAGCCCAGGCCCGCCCTCTACTCCGGACTCCAGCCCAGGGACCCTAATAGTATCAGCTAAGATGGCTGACCTTTTAGGCACAAAACACAATACAATTCCCTGGGCTACTTCCCCACAGCAGTCCCTGCTTCTTCAAACTCCACTTCACCCTTACCTCAGGGCCTCCTTCCTTCTGTATGATACGTTGTCCACCACTCAGTCTCACCAACAGCACAACCTCCTTCCACAGCTCCTGACACTCACCTGACTAACTGGGAGGTTTTTATCTGGTTTCAGCCAGTCCCTGATTGGCTTCAGGTGTCCCAATTAGGCTAGCTGTTTCTACTCCTTTCTAGAAGGTTCTTAATTGGCCCCAGGTGTCTTGATTGGCCTGGAGTAGCCTTTGTTTGGCTATCCAGGGAACAAGGACCTGTACATCCTGAGGCTGATATACCTGCCTTCCAGCACTCTCCTATATCCTTCTGGTCTGACTCTGTCACAATACATATATACATACACACACACACACACACACACACACACACATTCTGTTATTGATCAGAGAGCTTAAACTATGAGTTTACTCTTCAACAGAACTTTGCCAATTTATTTCACCTGAGGATCTAGCTCCATGTTTTACTTCTTAAATGAAGTCAGCACAATACATCATTAACACTAACCCTTCATATCTTTTTTATGTTGCTCTTGGAAATAAAGTAGATGCAGGGCTTTCAAATCCTCACTAAAGAGCACTTGTAAAAGAAATATAACAAACCTGCAGCAGGAGTAACTGTGTTGGTCTCTCTGGTATAGATATAACAAATTCCAGATGTTTAGCCCTACCATATCCACTAAAGCACAAGGTTGGGCGAAGCAGATGCACCACTGCCTTGTAATCTCCTGCCTCATACAGTCGCTGGATCTCCTCCAAAGACTGGCATCTCTCCAGAGACTTTAGGTTCTTGTCAATCTGCAAAAGTCACAGATGGTGCAATCCAACCTACATTTCACCTTCGTGTGCAAATGACTGACTTTTCTTATGAACAACAAAGCTATAGCTGTACAATGTGTAAAGTTTACAGCCCTGGAAGGAAGAGAAATTACAAGGAAGAAAGCAGATAAGCTTCCACCCATTATCACTTACCCCAACTTGTATTTAATTTTTAAAAAAATTAGTACTATTGTTTTTGTATCTAAGCCACAAATCTCAAATTCTCACATTTTTCTGCTGAACTATGAGAAAGAGCGATCGTGGGATAGATGGCATTGCCTGCGTTTGAAGCCCTACCCCACAAGCAGTAACAGAAAAATAATAACGATGTCTAATTTTTTATTTACAAGTTCATTTGCATGTTTTACTGGGAAATTCTGACTGCCGAAGGCAAGAATTCATTTGAACAACAGTGAAATTAAAGCATAAGAAACCCTCTAAAACAAAGCTCTAGTCTAATAACTAACAGCTGTATTCACAGCACTCTGATAGCATTATTTTTCACTCTATTTATTAAGGAAAACTCAGTTGTGCAGGGACCGGTAACAGATAAAGAAAACATTTAACTAAAAAAGGGAAGGATGGTTTTCAAATCAATTATCTATAAAAACACAATCATTGTTGGTTTTATCCTAGTTGGTGAAAATATACTTCACTCTCAGATGGTTGCTACTGATGTTCTACATGTTACTTTTCCATCAGAGCAAGTGCTAAGTAATTTTGAAATGAGCCTTACAGCTACAGCATTGTTTCTGAGCACTGTTTATATAGAAGCCACACTAGTTTTTTAAATCATAAAACATGCCTTTTATCCCCAAAGGAAACAAATGCCTCTAAGGAGCATAGGAACTTGTCCCTTAGCAACTCTATCTCAGATTCCCTCCAGAAATATCACATTACCAGCCCAAAAGAAAATGGATTGTGCACAAGAAAATGGTGCACACACATAAAATCTCTAGTTTCTCACAAGACTTTGCTCTTTTTTAGAAATGTCTCAAAAACACACTAAGTTGACTGGAATCCTCAATTTTGGATGAACTTAGAAACAAAAAAACGCAAAGAAATAAACTGATCCCTACCTCTTCTAGAGAAACAACAGAATCAACATGGAGGTTAGGTAATCGGATCACAATGCTGTGTTCATTGCCAGCTTTGGCTTGAACTGCAGTGGAACTTTGCAGCATTTCGGTGCAGATGTCATAATTCTCCAATGCCTGCTCCATGTCACCCTGTGGAAACAGTTTGAGGAAATCATTCACTGCCACCTGAGATTCTTCAAAAGCAGCTAAGAAATGCTGAATCACTAACTCTGTGAGTACACTGTCAATGAGAGATAGGCAAATTATTTGGGAGGGTACTTTACTAATCAAAATATCAACCAAAAGAGTCATCACCAACAAACAGTTTACCAATCTATTCTACCAGTAACATTTATCACCATATGGGGGAGGAGTAAGAGGAGGAAATCTGATACCTAGGTATTCAAGTTACATGGCAGGAAAATTTATTAGTATAAAATGACTTATCAAGGAATCTCTACTTCAGATGTATAAAATGATTATACATAGTTTATAAATTAGAAGAAGGTCTGTCCCCACTAATTTTTCAATGGAACAATTCAGTTTTTCATTAGATGGATTTCTTAAAGAAGGATTTTGAGATATGAAAATAAATAGGAAATGAATTACCCAGTGGGTGTATATGATATCAACTGATATAGTACTTTATCGATTAAAGTTTGATTAGTCAAACCCACATTTTTTCTTCTCAAAAGTTTGGACTAAAGTACAGACAATCTGTAAACATTTTTTTTTGCTGCCTTAAGAAACTGATGCTTGAAAAAAAAAGTCTGGGATCCAATAAATAATTTTTCTTTGGACTGTTTAGTTGAGCAATTGGTCTAGGACAAACTGCTTGAAAATCTGTACATGAAATGAGTAACTTGTCAAAAGAAGGACCAAGCTCCACTGGAAAAAAAGAATCAATCACAACATATAAATGTTGACTCAATGCACAGTTGCATTTTGGACATTCTATCTGGGCTTCTATGACAGATTCTACAAGCTAGAATCCAGGCTTCAGTCTGTTAGTGAATGTGTGCCTTGCAGCTGCTGCTTATAATTCCAGTTGAAATTTATTTCTCTGAGGACCAAAGACAAACTATTTTAAACACATGTGTATGTACCAAAATGACTGAACACTGGCACAATTGGTAAGGACTTCGTTCAGATCCTTTGCATCTATCTAATTATTGAATGTCCACCGGCACATTTAGTTAAACTAAATAAAATAGATAAATGTAACCTCTACTTTGTCTTCAAAGAGATCAGACAAGAAATTCCTGAATTATTTGTCTCCAGTGCGTTGATGACTTACCATAGACCCACCACTTCAACTGCTTATAATAATTCTAAAGTCCACTTGTTTAAAAAATATGCTAAATGTGAAAAATTCTATTTGTTGAACTCAAAATGAAAACAAACCTGCAGTGCTAGAAAGCGAGCCTTCAGCCAATACACTCGAGCCACAAACTCCAGCCAACCTTCTTCAAACAGATCTCGCTGGGATGATGCAAATGAGAGCTGCAACAAATCCCCCAGAAAATGGGATCCTGGGAAATCAGGACCAAACTTTCCGTTCACAGTGGCAGAAGGGCAATTTCGAGGGGAAACTGTAAATTAATTTATCACAGTTTAGTATAAAAATCACATTCTCTCTATGCAAACAGTTCCATATGCAGCAGCTGCAACACTCAGCTCACCCTTCTAACACAAACACTAATAAGAACAGTGGTGATGGACTGTTGTTCACATCAATGTTCACATCCATTGCTCCGACCTACATCTGGAGAAGTAACAGCTCAGTATTCTAATAAATGATTCACAAAATTTCTTACAAGTTTAATTTACATTGTAAGAATAGCCTAGCACAGAAAAACTCTCACCTGTAGAGCTCTTCCCTTTGGTCAGCAACCATTGGTCAAGTTGTAGTTCCATGCAAGAAAGACTCATCAGCATCATGTCCTACAGGGAAAGTATGAAGAGGTCAGGGAAGAATACAAAGAAACTTGTTTGGAAAGTAAAAAGAAGTTAACAATTCACTTGAAAGGAATCTTTCTAACTAATCCTCTTTTGTGATTTCCAAGCTACAGCCATCGTGGCTTTCTTCTGTCTAAGGAAAGGAGGTTGCCCTCTTTCTATGATGCTCAATAGGATTAGAGAGACCCCTCTGGCCTTTTACAGCTAGAAAGAGGAATGAAAAAAAGTCTGTTTATGAAAAGATAAGATGATCTGGTGGGGAAGATGATAAGAAGGGAACAGTTGGCCCAGTCTTGAAAAAGAGCAGCATCCTCAATCTAAAATACAAGCATTTTAAATGGCTTCATCATTAATACTTTATATCAGAACATCTGAAAAAAAACACATCAAAAGGCTGAGATGAATACTGAAGAAGTTGTAGGAATCAAGGAGATGGAGCACATATGCTAGTTTTGTCAGCTCATTAATGCTTTCTGCATAAATATGGATGGATATAAAAAAACCAGGATACGAGTTGTTCCTGGTAACACTGGATGTTCTGTTACAGCTCTTACAGAAGTTGTGTGGATTAAAGAGAAAATTAGTTTTACATTTTTTCACAGTAACCAGAGTTGTAACTGCAGCGCCACCTGAAGAGGGTAAAAGCTCCTGACACTGGTTCAAAAATCTATGTTCCCAAAAATATTATGGTCTGTACAGCACTGTTGATTGGTTAAAAAAAAAGAAAAAGAAACAACTTGATGGCACTGCAGCTGGCACTGTTGTTTCTACCACTAAACTGCTATGTCTCACCATACTTATACATACTTTGATCTTTCACTCTGTGTCTGGAGCTGCCTCCTATATCTGAAATGGTGTACACAATTAAGGATTGAGTTGAGGTTGCACCACATTCAAGAACAGAGAGCAATATATGGAGGATGGGGTTAATTAAGAAGCTCAAAAAATAAGCGTTTCCTTGCCTTGATGTGCTGGTTGTTACAATCCCTCAGTAACGGGTTGGGCAAATTACTGCTATGCTTTCTCCAGCTATTGTAGATACTAAGGACCACCTCAGACAAGCCAGGTGGCCACTTCACCAGGAACTTCTGGCTGATTACTTTCAGATATCTCATCATCAGTTCTAGGATGCCACCATTGTTCAGGTTATCCAATAGGAATTCATGAACATCCTGCTTCTCTGGAAAGAAAAAGAGCACAAAGTCTGAGACCTGTTTGCTGAAACTAATCACATTTAATTCCTTGCCTCGCTTCTGAGAATAATACTTTTAATGCTTTGTGACATTTAGTACACATCTTGCATAAAAAACACCCATAACACCTTTATGACACAGTGATTCTCCTTTTGCAGGAGTAGCCTTCAATTTGTCAGAATAAAGTGACTATACTAAAATGGTTAAATAAGATCATGCACACACAAGATCACACACAGTAAATAAGCAGCTCAATGAAAACAAAAAATTAATACACTGAAGCTCAACTGATCTTTCAAAATAAAACCTTTAAAAGAACAGATTATTTTGTGCACGAAAAAGAAAAAACAGAGGAAGTGGGAGTAAAAAAGCAGACATAAGGGAAAAAAGAAAACGAGTAGAAAAATGGATATACTGAAGTCTCTACCAGATTCCATGAACGTTGTTGAGTCAAATGACATTCTATGTGGTCCAATATGCTGGAAATTCTCTTGTTTGATCTCTGATTGCACCTCATAGTTACTGAAAGGATCATCTTCTTCCTCTGGATCCAGTTTCCTCAGTCTGGGTGAAAAGGGGTGAAAACAAGTAAAAGACTGTATTTGTGAGAGTCTAAATATTACTTTCAATAACAAATAGTTTGCAGGTATAGGTGTTATGTATATTTTTACACTGGAAGTATCCTAGTTGGAGTTCATCATCAGAAATTTAAATTTATTCCCCGACTTCATCAGAGGAAAAGCCCTCAAACATGTTATACCTAAAAATGGAAAGAAACAAACAGCCTACAGAAAAGAGCAAATCCCAGCAAACAAGCATCAGAAACTGACAAGATGACTCCACAACATTTGGAATTGTTTTTCAAAAAACATTATCATCAGCACTGTTATTTTAAGCACTAGCAGCTCCAAACCCTTTTAGCAATGCAATTTAACATTTTCCTTTCAGAAGGATCTTTGTTTTTGAAATCATCCCACTCAAATCATTTATCAATATAAAAACAAAATATGCCTTCCGATTTAATGAGAATTGCCAATCTGATCTGTTGACAATGACAGTGTGGTCCATAAAGACCCAATGCAGTGTAAATCATACCCACTTCTTAACTATTAAAAAAGTTCATGGCTTCTTCTGCTTTAGAAAACAGTGAGAGAAATAACCTATGAGAACACTTTACATAAACTTGAAAAAAAAAATTCTTTACTTTCAAGTTACTTTTCTCTACCAAGGCACAGATTCCAGAAGATAAGCTGTTTGACCTATGAAAGCCCAGTTCTGAAACAGGAAAATATTCTAATTGCCTTGCTTCAAGAATAAGAAATGAATATGATGAAACTGATCATAAATCTGAACTTATTTTTAATTTTGCACATGAATGAATGGTGAGTGACTGGTTCTTGAAGAACATCCCTTTCCAACAGCTATTTTTACAGGAATTTTGTGTTGAAATTTTGGTAAAACTAATGACATCATCTCAGTACCCTTTTACCAGGATAAGACCATGACAACTTCCTCAAAAGCGGTCTCATCCAGACTTTTCAATATATATATTTTTCGGGGGGGTCATAGACTTAGTCTGTGTGATATGTAAAACAATGAATATTTTTAAAACTGCTGATCTAAACAGGACTTTTCCTAAAACCGAGGCTAAGGATGACCTCATTTGAACCAGACTAGACCAAGATGCATGGTTGCAAGGCAGACCACACACATGACTTGATTGAAGACCTTGAGTGAGGAACTGCAAGACAGAGTAAGTTAGGTTTTTAAACTCTAAGAATCAAGGATAAGGCCAAGAAGCCCCACCTTCTCGGTCCCAAGACACTAGAGGAAAGATTAACATTCCAGAACGCTCAAGACTAAACAACATGGGGAGAAGAATTCAGGATATCAATAATCAGGCCACTCCTACCTAGAAGGAAGTCCGCTAGTGAGAAGCAATTTGCCATCGGAACATCATTGTTTAATTCCTTAACTACAGTCCCAGTTCCTACTCAGAGTGTCCAGAAGACAGAGAGAGCTGAAGGAGTTTGCAAATTCCCTGTCACCTTAATACCTTATTTTTCCTTTTTTTGTTTTTGTCTTTTGTTCTTATTAGCTGGCAGATGACCCAAACAATTTAGACTTTTTATTTTTAGGATGTGGAAATGAAAAGTGCAGCTGTGTGCATGTACGTTTGTGAAAGCACCCAGAACTCCCAAGCAAGGAAAGCACCTGAAAGAAAAGCGCCTCAGATAAATAGTCCTACATATTGTCTCAAAAAAATACTGTCTCAAAAAAATCACCCATTAGAGTGTGTTCCATGTTTTTAAGTCTTAAGAGATTTGAGATTGTCATCCATCATTTCTAGTCAAAGTTGACTACTTGTCCAACGTTTCTTGTTCTATAGCAGTCTGTATTTTTACAATCTGTCTCATTTTTGGACGGTCGGAGGGGAAGGGGGTAGAGGTTAGCCACCACACCAGACTGAAATTTAAGGAGGAAAAGTTTGAAAACTGGATCTGAGGTTGAACTCCAGACGTTAGACACTAATTGGTTAAGTATCTCAGTATTGAAACCCATTCAAATGAGAGAACTGATGGACTTTTGTCAAACTCTGTGACTTCTAACCAAATGGTATAGCCACTTCTTAGAACGTATAAGGATTGGTTATTTTTTGTATTAATCTGATGATTTAATTCAATCTACCACTGAAATTAACTTGTTGCTTTGATGTTATGGTTGCTTTATTTTTAATAGCTTTAATACAATTTATAAAAAGATACTGAGTCATATTTCTGTCAGTAAGCAACATGAGTCCAGTACCTCTGAGGATCTGGGTGGATAACCAGCAGGTTAACTAAAAAACCTATGGTCCTCACATAATGCCAATAAATCTCATTGCAAGTGAAGGTCTGCTGTACCTTGAAGGAAGGAACTTTACCAACAGCTCTTGAAAGTCAACTTTCTCTTCCTTTTTACACTTGGTGTTTCGGACTCTAGCAGACCGCCTTTTTGCAGTTTCACCACTATCTTCTGTAATTCTCCTCCGCTTCACCCCTTTCTTGGATTTATCACTGACAGCTGTGTCACCTAGAAAACAGAATCAAACATTTTCAAAACTCAAATTGCCAAATAAGACACAATGGATAATGTTGCTCAATATCATAGTGATTTATGAAAAATATTTTAAATTTACTTTATTCTATGGCAACATCAAGAACCCAGTTCTGTTCCTACTGAAGACAATGGCAAAAATCCTACTAACTTAAGCGAGAACAGAATCATTTAAACAGCACTCTGGTTAATGACCAGGTTTTAAAGCTTATATTTGATGTTGGCCTTGTAGCCCACTTAAAACAGAATCATGTTTATCATTGACCAAACTACAGTTAGACCTAAGTCATGTTTTGTTTCATATAACAGTTACCATAAAAAAATAGAAAATATCATATACTAGGAAGAGTCACAGTAATGACTTGAGTTAAGGTGGATAGAGAACCCTACACTGTATTTCTACATGACCAAACATGAGGGAGAACCTGGGGACCGCACTGACAGTAACAAGCATTATGATTTTAGTATTTTTACACAAATCTACTCATTCTATTGCAATATGCAAAAATAACTGCATCTCTTCATTAAGAAATGCAAAGCTCAAATTCTAATTTTTCTTCTTTTAATTTGAATACAAAGTAAATTAAGTTTGATATTAAAGACATTTTGTATGCATGTAAATACTGGTCAGAACTAAACAGCAGACTGCTTGAAAACTTGATTTTTTTTTTAATATACTTTATTTTAATCTTGTAATTTTCAGTACAATGTTGTGGTTTTTAAGGAAAACAAAGGACTCTGCCTAGAGTTCTAACACCTGTAAATTCCCATAAACATCAACCAAAGACTGGTAGCCTTGTGAACAATAACTATAGACAGACAAACACACAAACACACCCCTCCCTAAACAGTATATACCTTAGAACCTCTGAGAATATGAATATCATCATGCAAACAAAGTACATATAAAAGCAGATAATTAAACAAGCCATGCAGCTGATCTTATTTAATAGTAATAATATTTTCTCTCTTTATGGCGCCTTCCATCTGACAGCCTCAAGGCACTTTACAAATATTAAAAAATTAAGCCATATATCACCCAGGCATTATCATCCTTATATTTCAGATGGGGAAACTGAGGCATGAGACAGCAACACAGTCAAGAATAAAAGGGATTAGATACTACAGTGATGAGTGCTATAGAAAACCAATTATCAATAGAACCCAGAGCTAATCATTAACCAGTATCTCCTAGATCATTTGGACAGCTTTCCCTTTTTTAAAGTAATTGTTTACAGATTATCACAGCTTTATATGACTGAACTTTTCTTTTTCTGACTTGGAATATATGTACTTTGAAAATGCATTGGATCAGCTCGAAGACAGTTTAGAAAACACTCATTTCTAAAAACAACAGACATTTTCCAGTCTCATTTATGCCTGCAAAGACAACAGTGTTATCTGGAAGTGTAGACTGAAGTACTTGCTCACCTATAGGAATTACTGGTTCCAATAAATTCTCACTATGACTAGAAAAACTGGGTGTCACTGGAGTGTAAGTTAATACTGGGTCACTCATTGTAACCACTGGATTGGTGCTGACAGGATTGGGCTGTATAACACTGACAGGAGTCGAGGTAGGAGACAGAATCAAGTGCTGGATTGGGTCTTGGTACTCTGAAAGGTCAATTCTCTTCCCCAGGCTCGGTCGAGGAGGCTCACATGTTGTCAGGTGATGATACATAGCAAGTAAACTTTCTCCTAAACACTTCCACCTGCATGTAAAAATACAGTCACAACACAACCTTATTAACACTTACTTTAGCCATTTATTCATTAGCTTTTGCCACATAACCTTCTATATTACAGTTAAAAACCCCGTTGCTGCAGGATGTAGGAATTACAATAAAGATGTTCTTCTACAGAAGGTTAGAATTACTGAGAGTACCAAAAGTGATTTTATCAGTATAAGAGGAATAGATTCCTTATGACTCAAAATCTGTCATGAAACTAGAAAATCTGGAGAATATTATTTTTGGCACCCTGTCCTCTAGAGTTTTTAGTTCAGGAGCAAACGTCTCATGGTTCTTTCTTCCTGTTTGGAACATACTGTTGAACCAAAGAGCAGGATGAACATTATCACAGTAATTAAAGCCATTGATGGGAACAGGAGAATTAAGTATAATAGAAGGGAAATGGAGCTCATGATATGCTTCACACCAAGAGAAACCATTCACTGCAGAGGAAATTGCTGCACCTCAAAACCAAAAACATTAACCCAGTTTAATATTAACCATTTTCAGGTCTAGCATTATACTCAATGGGTAAGGGCAAGATTTTGTCAGCCGTTTACACAATTAGTAATAACTTGCTCTGAAATTGGACTACTTGCAGAAAAAAGTATTCAGTGCAAATAAGGGTGGCTGAATCAGGCTCTAAATTAGAAATCAAAGAAGTCTCTAACAAATGTATTTAAAACACGCAATATAACAGGATTCCTAGACTATCCAAATGCACAACAGAACATTTTTGTAGAATAGTAATTTGATTTTAAATCAAATGGTAAAAATATTAAAAACATTAATTAAAAAAGGGCTTTAAAGTTCAGATGAAAACCAATTAATGCAGGAAAATTTCAAATTTTCTGTTGTGAAGATATCCTGCATTTAGCTATTTGTTCCTAGTTCACACTACAGTTTTGTTTCAGTATATATCAACTTTAATCTGGAAACATGAATAGAGCCAGACTCCTTACGGATTACTGAAACTTTAAAAAAATAAATATATACAATGAGGAAAAATACATGCTGAAGAGATTCCAATGAACTATGGCCATGACTCTCTGAAACAGAGACAGTGATGACTTACGTGAAAAAAGGAATTGGCTGGACAAGCTTAAGATCTGGTTCTCTCTCTCGCACCATTAAAGCCTGCCTCTTTCTACGTAGCTCCAGTGCTTCATCTATGATTGCTCTTGTTTCAGCAGCACTCACATTCACATCATGGATTGACATGTCACTGAGAGGTGGTGAGAAAGGAAGACAACAAAGGGAGTTTTATTTTTTTTAATATCAAATAGAGATTAAGATTCTCCTCTAATGTAGGGTATAAAAACAGTAATCACATACAAAAGCACATATAAATTTGTTCACAGCTCATTCTAAAATTACATGGTTCAAGGCAGATTCTTCTCTTTCGCTTTCTAAAAAGTGTGAGATGAATAGGAGAGCAGTGAGATAGATTACAGCAATGCTATTGTTATTGCTGAGAAGCAATTTTTGTTCCAAGGTCCCATTTTTAGTAACTCAAAGTTTCAGCAAAAACAACATCTGGGGTTGAAAATTTTGTTGCAGGTTCTCAATCCAAAAGTGATTTTTTTGAGAGTTTGAAAAATGTCTGTTCCATTGTTTTTGAGATATCAGACTGTGGGGGAAAAAATGATAATTAAATGCTTTGCTGAATTTATGTGCTTAAAGCTTTGCTAAATCATGGCCTAAATAACTAACCAACCAAAAGTTTAGGTCAGAGGCTCTCTCTTTGTATATTTAACCCAAGTCAAAAAACAAGATCATCTTTCCGCTAAGATTCACTAGCTCCTTCCTTGCAAGCTAGCAAGCCATCCCTACACTAAACTTCTATATTAAGAGGCATTAGGAGCCCAAGTAGATCTGGGTGCTCTGGGCTGGGACCAAGGGGCTCAGAGGGCAGAAAGGTGATCAGGGCTAAGGCACTGGGCTGGGACTCAGGGGTGCAGACACCAGGCAGTGTTTACCTCAAGCAGCTCCCGGAAGCAGTGGCATGTCCCCACTCTGGCTCCTAAGTGGAGGTGCAGCCAGGTGGCTCTGTACGTTGCCCCATCCATAGGCACCACCCCTGCAGCTCCCATTGGCCATGGTTCCTGGCCAAAAGGAGCTGCAGGGGCGGCACTTAGGACTGGAGGCAATGTGTTGAGCCTACATGGCTGCTATGCATAGGAGCCAGAGTGGGGGACATGTAGCTGCTTCTAGGAGCCACGCAAAGCCACGGCATGGAGCAGGACAAGCCCCAGACCCCGCGCCCAAGATCCCACACCACAGCAGGAGCTTGAGGGCAGATTAAAATGTCTGAAGGGCTGGATGTGGCCCTTGGGCTGTAGTTTGCCCATACCTGTTTTAGGTTATAAAATCTTCAAGGAAGGAAGGAAGTCTTTAACTATAGATTTGTACAATGCCTAGCACAATGGGATCCCAAATTTCGTTGGAGTTTCTAGGCATTATCATAATATAAACAAAACAAAACTCAACCATAATGCTGCACAAACATAGTTTTCGGAATTAATATAAATAATCCAAAGGGTCACATAATCTTACAGGATTCTTGCATCTCAGACACCACAGAAGCTTACAAAACTAATAATACTATTCTCTCTGAAGTCAATGCAAGTCTTTATATTGACTTCAGGGGCAGCTGGACTGGACCCAAGTCAATTATTATTTTTCCAGGAAATTAAGACGTGATTTCAATTGGGAATGTAAACCTTGAAAAGAACAGACAGGGGATGTGGATGTACATGTTTCAATTATAGTTTTATATATAAGCAAAACACAATAATGGGAATTTTTAAAAGTCTGGGAATTAAAATAATTTTGGAACACTACAAAGAAAAGTTAGAATTTTCTTCTTGCAACAAGTAATGAACATGGAATATAGTGCCTAATACAGCAGTAAGGATTATTTAGAAGACAAAGACTACATGGTACAATTATACTAGTTTAAAGGGTTGGACCACACTATCCTTTCTGAATTACTCCTACCCTAAAATTCTAAGGTAAGAACTATAAGATGACTAAGAATGAGATTCACCATTTGAGGAACATCCTTAGTGAGTCTTTCCTGAGGCAAGGTTGCTCCTCAAAAATCTTCTCCTTCAGTACCAGTCCTTTGCTGTACTGGCAGTCTTTCTCCAGAGCTTTGCAGATAAAATACAAACATGCTAATAGAGGGAAACAGAAATAAGAATAATGGGCAATTTGACACTTTGGATCATTCAAAAGTTCCCAGTTCTGGGATAAACTACTGAGAAGATTGTTAAAATCTCCAACTGAACATGAAACATTTCTACAATCATTGGTTTGTAATTCTCTCTGCTAATGATAAAACACAACTAAAAATACAATTAAAATAACTTACCTGGGCATCCTAATCATAACCCCACATTCTCAAGTTTTATTCTTTAAAAACAAATCTACAGCTTTGCTACACAGCTTAACAAGGTCATTTATCATCAGATTTTGGTTTCAAACCCCCTATTTCTGAAAAACAGGAATCCTTTACTGTTTTTACACTATTCTCCAGCATTTATCATGATTGCCGCATTACAAATTGCATGACAGCAGGAAAGGCCATATCCTGCATTCCTTACTCACCAGAGTAATCCCATTAACTCCATTAAGACTATTCTTATGAGGAAGGCCTACGGGATCAGGCCCTACATCTCTAATTTACCTTGGAGCCACCTATTAACCTTCATTTGTATTGGTTCATCTACCACATAAAATCTGAATTCAAAAGCTGAGCGCCAGTTATATTAATTGCTGCATAATTAACTGTGCCAGATTATGAACTATATTGCAGTTTTATACTCAAACCCTGGAGATAACTTGCTAGAAATGACAACAAAGACAAAGAACATGCATGAGAGTAAGAGAGAGGTCGACAGAGAAGCTTCTTGCAGTGGCTCTGATCTATAATAGATCACAGCTCCAGATGATACTTCCACTCTAAATCCTACAGATTTTTTTTAGTGCTGTGAGGCTGAGGAGAATAGATTACCCCCCAAAGAATTAAATATCCTTCCACACAGAGACAAATATCCTCCCTTCAGGAAAAAACACATGGATTAAAAAAGGACTTCATTGAAATGTTTGCTGTTTAATGCTTTTATCTGCTTAAGCGTGTCATTCATTTAAGAGTGCCATTCATAATTTCTGACTGGTGCAGGGCCGTATCTTTCATGCTGCACGGTGCAGAGGAGATAGTGGATATCCTGTCCTTATTGCAAAAGAGAGAGGAATTTGCTCTACATCTTCCCACTTTTGAGACCAGTTCCTCAGGAACAGCATGAAGTTGTACTCCACAGGTTTTTTGGAGTTGTGTGACTTTCTGGGCGGAAGCATGACTAAGGATAGCTGCTCTCAACAGCATCATCCCTTGCTAAAATTCCAGCAGAAATCAATGGTGACTTTATCAGCTGGAACCTTTGCACAAACCCATTCCACATTATCTTCCCATTAGGTGAGTAGAGTGGTAAGGTGCAGCTCCCAGGGAAGCTGTGCTGCTGGGGAAAAGAGGAGTGGCCCAGGAAGTAGTATGGATCCCTGGTCCTCTAAATTTCCTCGCAGATCTTCGGATATTTACACAGGTGCTGGGCCTGTTCTCTGCTCCCTTTGTGGCCCCAGAAACCCTATCTACTGACAAGATATCTCAAAAACTCCACAAGCTACATGTAAGGAAGTTCAGTGTTGTATTTTTCCATGGAGTGCATTACTTGGTCCTTAAAAGTTAAATTACTATCACATACTATTCAATAATTACAATGAAACTGGCTTATAGAGAATCTGGTTGTACTATACTTCTACTTATAGAGGAGTGAAAACACTGTGGTGCAGAGCAAATGTGTTCTTCACCTCAGTTTATTTAACAAGTTCAGTTCAATGACTAGCTCATGCAAGCATAAGAAAACAGTTGGAAGTTGAAAAAACAGTAAAGACTTGTTTCCTCTTCCACTCAGTGAATAAAACTTAGGTGTGAGAGAATGAGATCTCCTATTTCTAAAATCTTGAAGGACCTAATGACCACAGATAATCAGTTCAAGCCACTAACTGCACATAATACTTCCTTTGTTTAATAAATTAGTTTATTTTAAATGAAAAACTTTTGATAAAAAACTTTTTTTTATATATCCAACATATTTAAGGTAATTTTATTTAATAAATTATTTAAATGCTGTTGTGGGGAATTTTTAATTGAATCCAGACTCATGTATCTTATAGTTCACCACTTCAAACATTTTAAACAGAAAAGCAAATCCTTCGGGGGATCAGGGAAGAAACACATTTCAACTCAATATCCATGGCTGGAACTTTTATTTCCTTGCCCCTTGTTTGTGTGTTCTGTTTTGGATTCCTTTAATATATGACATAAATTTAACTTTAGTTTATTTCCACTATCAAAAATGTCACAGAAATTCTAAAAGATAAAAGAACAGAATAAAAATACTGAGCACAGTGATGGTTTTCAATAAATAAATACAGCAGAGAGGGATTTTTACTGTAATTAATATCAGTTACAAATCACTATACTTTACCATGAAAAACTTGCAATGTAATGAAATTATAAGACTGTAACATGTAAGTTTAAGATATTGTATCTGGAAGAGTGCATCACTATACTGTTCTGATAATATTGATTTTTACTTGAATTACTTACACATTTTAAGAAAAATCATACAAAACTAAGTGTACATACTTGTATAGTCACTGAGCGTGTATAAGACTGTGATGAGGTTATCTAAACACGGCCAGTGATCAGGATTACATCTGAGTCCTTCTTCAAAAGCATGACGTGCCAGTGGCATACGGATTAGTCTTATTGCAACACGACCAATTTTATACCATAGGTTGACATCAGTAGAGTCTAACATTACAGCCTAGAAAACAAATATCACACCAAATACATATGTCAACACATGCATGTGTGTCTGTACATATTGCCTTCTATAATTTGTATTTGCTGGAATTGAGGTTGATGATGGAACACCATTGCTCTTTGGGACTGAAATGGTGAACAAGTAATACCATATTTAATACCTAAACATACACACAATACATGCAAATTAGGGCTGTTGATCAATCGCAATTAACTCGTGCGTTTAGCTCAAAAAATTATTTGTGATTAATCGCAGTTTTAATTGCACTGTTAAATAACAGAATACCAATTGAAAATGTTTAAATATTTTTGGATGTTTTTCTACATTTTCAAATATATTTATTTCTATTATAAACAGAATAAAAAGTGTACACTGCTCACTTTATATTATTTCTATTACAAATATTTGCCCTGTAAAAATTATAAAAGGATTTTTCACCTCATACAAGTTCTGTAGTGCAATCTCTTTATTGTGAAAGCGACAGAGAGTCCTGCGGCACCTTAGACTAACAAACATATTGGAGCATATAGTTTATAGCAGATCCAGACTAACACGGCTACCCCTCTAATTCTTTATTGTGAAAGTGCAACTTACAAATGTCAATATTTTTGTAACATAACTACACTCAAGAACAAAACAATGCAAAACTTTAGAGCCTACAACTCCACTCAGTCCTACTTCTTGTTCAGTTAGTTGCTAAGACAAGCAAGTTTGCTTACATTTATGGGAGATAGTGCTGCCCAATTCTTATTTACAATGTCATCTGAAAATGAAAACAGTCATTTGCAAGTAGCCAGCAATGCAAGGTATTTATGTGCCAGATATGCTAACCATTCGTAACTTCATGCTTTGGCCACCATTCCAGAGGACATGCTTCCATGCTGATGATGCTCATTTAAAAAATAATGTGTTAATTACATTTGTGACTGAACTCCTTGGGGGAGAATTTTATGTCCCCTGCTTTGTTTTACCCACATTCTGCCTTATATATTCATGTTATAGTAGTCTTGGATGATGATCCAGCACATTTTGTTCATTTTAAGAACACTTTCACAGCAGATTTGACAAAACACAAAGAAGGTACCAATGTGAGTTTTCTAAAGCACTCATCCCAAGGTTTAAGAATCTGAAGTGCCTTCCAAAATACGACAGGGAAGAAGTGTGGAGCCTACTTTCAGAAGTCTTAAAAGAGCGACACTCAGATGCAGAAACTACAGAACGTGAACCACCAAAAGAGAAAATCAACCTTCTGCTAGTGACATCTGACTCAGAGGATGAAAATGAACACTGCTTTGGACTGTTATCGAGCAGAACTGGTCATCAGCATGGACACATGTCCTCTGGAATGGTAGTTGAAGCAAAAAGGGACATATGAATCTTTAGTGCATCTGGCATGTAAATATCAGGTGACATTGTGAACAAGAAGCAGGCAGCATTATCTTCCGCAAATGTAAACAAACTTGTTTATCTGAGCAATTGACTGAACAAAAAATAGGACTGAGTGGATTTCTAGGCTCTAAAGTTTTACACTCTTATTTTTGAATCCAGTTATTTTTTGTATATAACTCTACATTTGTAAATTCAACTTTAATGACAAAGATTGCACTCCAGAACTTGTATTATGTGAATTGAAAAATACTATTTCTTTTGTTTTACGGTGCAAATATTTGTAATCAGAAATAAATATAAAGTGAGCACCCTACACTTTGTATTCTGTGTTGTAACTGAAATCAATATATTTGAAAATGTAGAAAACATCCAAAAATATTTAAATAAATGGTATTCTATTATTAATTGCACGTTTAATCTTTTTAATTGCTTGACTGCTCTAATGTAAATAATTTATACAAAATATGGTGAGGGTCTCCTCACACATCTACTTCAGCAAGACTAATATATATTGAGACTCTCATATTATACTCAGACAGTACTGTACCTCCAAGTAAAACTCCATGGCTGTTTCCAGATCATCTCGCTGTGCTGCCAGTTGCGCTAGATTTTTATAGGTGGAATATTTCAACATCAAGCCTGGATGTTTTAACCCTTCTTTCTCATCACCAGAGAGAACTGCCTGAAATTGGCAAACAAATGTACCCTTGACATCAGGAATTAGACTAGTGAAGAACAGCAGCAAATAACCAGCCAACTGACAACCACATTACATTTTTGAGTCATCCATGGCCAAGACACAATGGAGTGACACAAAATGCAACAAAAGTGTGTCTATCTTTTACTTTGACTCTCTAAATTTCACTGACCTCTCGCAGAAGACGAATCTCAAGCAGCTCATGGTAAGCTTTGGCAGACTCTTCAAATCGGTCATGTTTCTGAAGGTCCAAAGCTTTGTGATACAGAGCAAAAGCTTCTGCCTCCTGTGGGTCAAAGTAACAAAATTAACAACATAATCATTACCACTCATATGCAGAAGTAACACTTAAATCGGAGCAGATTTATATAATGGATTTGCTATACTGATTTTTCTATTCACTTTTTATTTAATAGTCTTCAGAAATAAAAGAATAAAATATTAGAACAACCAAGGACAATCATTGCAATACAATTAGACATTTTAAGAAAATATGTTGAAGTCAAAAACAATTTGCCTGGACCGGGGAGGGGGGAAGGGTATTTAATACAGCCTTAAAATGATGTGCATACCATGGCCATTATTCAGGAAAGCACTCGCGCACATGAGAAACTTTAAGCACATACTTAAGTCCCATTGGCTTCAATGGAATAAATGTGTTTCTTCATTAATATGAACAATAAAGCACCCTCTCTAAATAGGTAGACTTTCCCGAATTGGGGCCAATAGCTGTAACCACGCATAATGCAGTTATTAGGATTCTATCACCATTTCCCTTGGCAGTTCATAAAATAGTTTTTGCGAATCTAGTTATAAAATCATACTAAAAGCTACCTGTACAAGTATGAACATAGCTTAAGTGAAGCCATAAAATCTAAGGTTTTAACAATAAATACACATTCTTTTCTTTTAACTATTTCTATCTGATAAACATGATGACTTATCAATAATGTTAGCTAAATAATTAATTGATCCTACAATGAGTTCCATGTGGGAAGCCTCCTGCATCTGTACAGTCTTTATTATACAACAGAAGCCTAAGAACTGAGACAGGCATTCCAATCACCATGAGGAGTTAATAGTTAAAGTAACTTTGGAGGAGAAGGGAAGCAATGGCCATCCCTCAGCTACAGAAAAATAAATTTATTTTTTCAGTTTATTAAAATGCAACTAGAGATGCCCATCTAGTGCTCTAGGTGCCTATCTCATAATTAAAAATGACAACATGAAAAAGGGCTGCCCATAAACATGAGAGAGACAAGGTTGTGAGGTAATATTTTTTTACTGGACCAACATCTGTTGGTGAAAGAGAGAAGCTCTGAAGCTTACATAGAGCTCTTCTTCATAGCTACAAAACCACAGCAAACAATGCCCATAAATAGGTCCCCATCAGCTAACGCCCTCCTTAACAAGCAAAACAAAGAGGAAGGGGAAAGGATGGGGTGTGCAGCATGCCCAAGTGGTTAAACCTGGGCTCTGGTAGACCAAGAAAAGGGAGTTCCAAAATCAAGGATCTCTCAAAGAGAATGCCCTGCCAGCAGCACCATCTCATTTATATTGAGAGAACTACACGAGTAGTTTCATTCGTCTCAATTCTGATGCACATCAGAGACATGCCACCCTGGAGGTCCTCTATTTTAACCTCTAACCTACCAATCTAAATTTGGCCTCCAGGATTTCTCTCCTACCTCTCCCTATGTCATTGGTATCTCCATGCATCACAACAATTGACTCCTCTCAAACACTGCATATAAGTCCATCTAGACGTCTGGAGAGGAAGGAAGACTGACAGCTGCCATCAATCAGATCTTTGGTCAATAAACAATTACAGAAGTGGTTTAAGCTGCTAGTTCTCTAACCACAATGCCTGTGGCTCCAGCTGTCTCCAATTTCCTCCTTTTGATTTTCTGATTTTTACCAAGATCAATAAAGTTCTGCCTACTGAAGCCTAGACCATTCCTGAAATATTGCAATTGACTAGCTGCAGTATTGAAAAGTTGTCACATTACATCCGAACAGAGAAAAGCCACCAAGTTGAGCATAAAGTGTTGCAAGATCAATTAAAAATACACACTCTTTATGTTTTCTCTTGCAATAATCTGTACCCATGAGACATTCTTAGCAAATCAGGAGATTATTATGCAGAAACAAACTGTATTCAGACTGTCTATAATTAAATGAATTATTACATTTCTTAATGAGATATAATCACCCAGATAAATCAGTACCTTGAACTTGGCCTCCATAGATTATCTTTGCTTAATTTACCTAACTAACATAACTGGAATGAGTCACAAAGCTGAGACACGGAGATCATTCCTGTCAAAATGTCTTCAGTTTGTATTATAAAGTAGAGTCAGGTAACTTATCTCTTTCAACAGCTAATATTTCTTCATCTCTTCAGTAAGCAGACAGGAAACTCAGCTCCTAAACTAATGCAGTCTACTCACAAATAAACCACACAGACTCACTGTATCCCATTTCAGTAGAGCCATGGTATGCTAAGGGCTGAGTTTAGGAGATGAGAATATTAATGTAGCTCTTCTCCCTAGAACCAAAAATTACGAGAGAACAGACCCAACGTCGGGAGATCATAACAAATCAGAAGAGATTCATTGTCAATTTTCCACATTATTAAAACTGTTTTACTTACTTGAGCCTCCTTTGTCTGTGTTTTGTGACTTTTGAAGGTACCTTCGTGCTCATCCTCAATTGTGGAGCTGGCATTTAATGCTGCAATTCGGATCTAAGAATGAGAATCAAGAAACTGTTATGTACATGAAATTCATATCTGGCTCAGTACCTCATCTCACTCTTGCCATCAGAATTTTTATCAGTTCTCTTTCTAGTTGAAAATCTCACAATAAAACCCAGGTTAGCACTGCAAATGTAATAAATTATTACTACTTCAGCATCTAATGGTTACTTTATCCACCACTAACTGCAGAATATGATAAGCAAGACAAAGGAAGCTCCTTTAATGGCAGGGAGGAAATTTAAACCATCCCTAGGAATCATGGGGCCAGTAGAATGGACATATGGATTACAGCGAAGCTCCTTAATTTACCAATCACACAAGGATAACGACCGAAAATGCAATGTTCTATCTGTGCCAATTAACATTCCACAAAGAGTGGCTAAGTGCTGGATAAGGAAATATGGAAATTGCTTTTTGTTTCTCACATCACACAGCAAAGGATTCAAGAAATGTGGTATTGAGAATTTGCTGCTCTCTCAGAGAGCCATACTACCAAGGTATTTCATAATAACTTCAACCTTACCATGTTCAGCAAGGTTCTCCCACTAGAGTCAGGTGGAGGGCCAGTCACTAACAGGTCTGAAGAGCAAACAGGGATTAGAATTATATTGACTATAAATGGAAAGCATTTATTATTAAAAACATATAATCATTTAACAATTTAACTGGAAATTTTTGCAAGCATCATACCCCTTACAATATAAACAAGGATTGACAATAATAATATTAAAAATAATTTTAAATAAAGTTCTAAAATAATTAAGATGAAAGGAAATTCAATTGTTCCTTATTTTCCTTTTAAGACTTTAAACACTAGAAAAAAATGAATATTTGCAATGCACTTATAACTATGGTACATTAGTCAGCTATAGATTTGTGTGTACTGTAACAGTAATATTAAATGTAATTCCAACATTATATATGACATTCTTGAGAACATACAAAACCATTACATTAAATAAATGTTAAGGCTGCCACATTAATAACTTAAATGTCAGAAAATGACAAAGATAAAGTTGCCTGTGTAGCCTCAACTCTGGTTCCTTGTGGTGCATTGCTATAGTCTACCTGCACCATCAAATGTCATTTTTTTAAAATTAGGGAAAAAGCCTTGCTCTGAGAAGAGGACTGACTTCCTGCCCATGTATCAGCAGCACAAAGCCAGAATCCCTGTTCACAGATACATTTCTGGGGCTAGAACTAAATGGCCTTCCCACAATAAGAATCTGTGGAACAACACAGAAATCAAGGAAAAAGCTGTCCTGGGGCTGAGTGTCAGAGGAGGCAGCCATCATGGCTTGCTTCAGAGCACATTCAATTGACCTACTACTCAAAACAAGCTGGCAAGCCCTCTACACTAGGGCAACTAGGGCTCCCAGCTACTGCTGTTAACTTTTATGAAGCTGAACTAGTGAAAGTATCAGTGGGGCACGTTTTTTTTTAAACATTCCCTATACAGAGTGTAGGTGGGCCAATGACAACACAGCGTCTCTGTCACCCATCTTGCAAAAGCAGGACTTTAGAGCTGCATACACATAGAGGTCTATCAAGTAAATATTCAGCAACAAAAAGAAGATAAACTTCTATGATAAATACTTCTCCATTTTGAAAGGAGGGAGGTTAATATCCCTAGCAATTTTAACATTGACAGAAAATTTGAAAAATGGTATTCACATTTAAAATCAGTTATTTTCATTTAAATTAAACCTATAATTTTCATTCTATTAATTTCTTGAAGTATGATGCAAGTAATGGCAAAAGAATGTGAAAGGATTTGTAAATGTTTTATTTTAAGTTTTCACTTAAATTTAAAGTGAAATTTGATGGATTTGAGACAAACCCATCACATCAGCAGACATACAAAAAAATGACACATGCACAGCAGGCTAAAAACAGTCTTTTATATTGTAGACCATATTAATAGCAAGGTAACTCCAGAATTAACCACAGCAGGAAGCAGTGGGAGTGCTGAATTCAGAGCTGAATGAATTCAGACATCATTGACTAGCACTTTCACATGTAAAGAAAGCATGTTTTTACTTTAATTGAACTCATTCAGAAATTATCACATTTTGTTGGTTCACACACACTGATTTTTCCCTCCTCAACTAAAACTTCCATCACTTGCATCCAAATTACACAGAAAATTGCACAATAATATAAAGTATTTTACATCTTCAAAGCATTAGTCAACAAAGCTTCAAAATCCCTGCAAAACATGTACATATTTTCCCCGTTTTATAAATGGAGGAAACAGAGGCCTGATTTTCAGAAGTTACAGAACTAAAAGCTGGGCAAAATTTTCAGTCTGCAATATTTTGTCTCAAAATTTCCTCTATTTTTACTTTTAAAAATTTGAAAACATTTTTAAATGCTCAAAACAAAATGTTTTAATTATGTCAAAACAAAATATTTTGTTTTCTCCCCAGTTTTTTTTCCCATTTGCTAAAAGAATAATAATAATAATTTTCATTTTTTGGTGTGACCCTAAACAATTTTTCTCTCAATTTTTAAAATTGCCTATGAAGCCAAAAGTCCAAACTTCACCTAGATCTATACTGAACATCCATGACTCTAAATTAAATTACCACCAGCTCTAAAAGACATTGGGCTCCATAGCCCCAATTCAGTGAGATAATTAAAGTTAGGTACGTATTTAATTTTACTCAAGCTTAAGTTTAAACACATACTTAAGAACCTGGCTAAATCAGGGCCATAGTGACTTGCTCAAGATCATACAGCAAGTCACTGGTAGACAGGGTGACCATACGTCCCATTTTGGATGGGGCAGTTCCCTTTTTAAGTACTATTCCAGATATCCCAATGTTTTTGTCAAAACTAGGCATTTGTCCCATCTACACTTGTCAACTTATCATCAGATGGCAAAAGCAAACAGGACAAATGCCTAGTTTTGACAAAAAAGTGGAGCATGCCCCCTAAGGCAGCATAAAGGAACTTTTTTTGGGCGGGGGGTGAGCGACAATGTTGCCTGGGCTGTCAACACCAGCCCTAAGGCTTGGGCTTATCCTGGGCGGAGGGCAGGCACCCTCGGACCAGCCTCACACAGTATCCTAGTTCCCTTTGGGGAAATATGTTCACCCTATTGGTAGATGCAGGATTAGAACTCAGTAGGCTGGCTGATATTGCACTAGATCAACCAAAGCTATAAAGAAAAATATATGGATGGCGACAATTTTAATTTTGCGTTTTACTCAAATAGAAACTTTTAAATAAGAGTCAATTTACTTTTAGTTCTAGTACAGTCAAATGGTGACAGAGGGAGAGAAATAAAATAGAAAGCAGAGTTTTTGTACTGGCATAACTATGTCAGTTAGGGGTGTGATATTTTTACTGGTACAACTCATAATACGGACACAGCTATTGTATAGCAGAATAATACTCTATGGGAATAAGCTATATGGGTATAAGCATTTTAATGCTAGTATAACTGATTCCATAGAAAGTGGGTTGTACCTCTTAAGCTATACCAGTATACCTAATATACCAGTACAGTGAAAGCAAATTTTATGTGTAAGACAAAGCCTTAGGCACCTGCAGACTTTATGTTTAGGCAGCATCACTCAATGAAGTGTGCTACTTTAAGCCTTACAACTTAACAATCATATACAGGTACTGTAAAAATAAATTTGTGTTTCACACAGCTCCTTAGATTATTAAAACCAAAATAACTTTTAATTCTAATTTACTTAACTATTTATGCTCCATTTTCATTTTGCATTGTTCTTGTGAGTTTCATGGTAGGTTCTCATTGCAGTTATGTTTGGATTTCACATGCTATAAGGGAATATTTATTTAAAGTCAGCAGTTTTCAATGACTTTTTAAAACAAAGTTGTAAAAGTGTTTCTACTAGATTTAGGTTTTAGAAAAGTTCATTCTTCCAAAACTGTAGTTTTTGACCACATGCTAAAGGGGTAGTCTTCACGGTCTATCCATCGTGTACACAGTGCCACTTCCCAGAGCAGGGGTGAGAAGGAGTGTGATTGGAGGGGAAGAGATAGATGCATAAATGATGATGAGTAGGCCTTTAACAAGGGGTGAGGGAAAGAGAGATACGTCACGTTTCTGGAAAGAAGCTCAGTGTCCAAGTATTTGAGAAACACTGTTAAAGGGTGCAAGAGACCAGAAGAATCTTCACAGGAGGCTCCATCCAGCCATAGACCTGTATGAGAACTGCAGACAGAGGGGCAGAATGGGAACCCTCAGAGTCCCTCAGGCTCCTCAGAGGGAACTGGGACGTCTGCGGATGCTGGGGCTAGAAGGCTCCCCGATGACCTGGGGACCTTTAACGTAAGTAAGGCTTGGCCTGCGGAGATCGCTCCCCCAACGCACCTCCTCCCCTAACACTGATGATCGCCCATACGGACGGGGACAGGGCTACACTCCCGCTCTCCATACAGGCGTCTGACAGCCCTGTGCCCTCAGCTCCCTCAGCAGAGGCGCCAGGTACCAGCCTGCACTCCCCACACAGGTACCGGCCTCCCTGCTTCCCCGAGAGAGTTCCCCACGCCCCAGCCCTTTGTGCAGCCCCGGTGCCGATTCCAGGGCAGCCTGGCCCGCCTAGACAAGCAACGGGCAGAGCAGCCCGCCTAACACGGGGAGAGGGGAGTGACACGCCGCTGAGGGGAGTCCGTTCTACATGGAAGGGGGAGCCTCACCTGCAGTCTCCACGGCAACCTCTTCCCAGGCTCCTGGAGCCCAGCAGGCCAATACAACGGCCGCTCATTGGCTGAACTGCGGCTCGCCACCCAGCCAATAGAGATGCCGGATACAGAGTGCCCGGCTACCTTTGGAGAGGGCGGTGCCGAGGGGCCTGCGAAGCAGCTTTCCGCAGCGATACCCCCCACAACCCCTCCGGGGCCTTTGCCTCCCACGCCCGCCCCTTCCGCTCCAGCACCCCTGAGCGCCGTCACGGGACCCCAACGTCAGAGAGTCATGATGTCGTCACCACGGCACGTCGTTGCCGTCATGACGTTATCGGGCGCAGACACCTTACGCCGTTTGGTTCCGCCATTGGCTGTCAGGAGGCACGGTCCCGTGACGCGGCCTGCCCGCTCAGTCGTGACCTCGGGGTGCGTCATCGGCAACCCGTCCCGAACGCACGGGGCCTCACGCGCAGCCTCGACCGGCCACCGCTGCCCGGCCGCGGTGTTCGCCCAGTGGCTGAATAGAGCTCGCCCGTCTGGAGCCCTGTCACCGGGCGTCTAAATCCCCGAATCCATTCAGGTGCTGGGTCTCCTACAAACGGTGCAAAGTCCGTGAGCAACGAAGCTCCCGGGAAGTTCCCTGCTCCAGCCTACATTATGGTTTTGCATTAGTACGGCTGTTTCGTCATTAATATTATACAATGTCACAGACATACTGGGGCGTGAAAGAGAGTCAACATTGCATAGAAAATCTGGAACTGGAGAAACCCAAATAATGGTAGTTCAGGTGCTTGTCTGAACCTATTGAGACTCCCATCAACACCCAAAACTTTCCTCCTACAAACCCACCACTCCATTAAATATGCCCTGCTCTCTCTTTATCTGTTGTCTTCTTGGTGGCAGGAAGCCCTCTGGCCTATAATCCCCTCCAGCAGCTGAACGAGCTCAGAAGTCACTGTCTTCTGCTATCTTTGCATGGCAACCTCGTTCCCAAGCTTTCCCCACTTTTAATCCCTCCAGATAGTATCTATCTCCTTTCCACTCCTTCCACTTCCTCCTGCTGAGGTGGAGTATCAGGAGTGCTCCAGCTGTGGAGTCAGAGCACTCTAGGTGCCTTGCCAATGTGGATGGGTACTAAGGTAGAGCGCTTCTAGTGCCTTTATAGCGCTATAACGTGCAAGTGTAGCCAAGCCCTCAGTCTATTTCTACACCCTAGGGGCAATGGAGAAAAGCTGCTGCTGAGAGCTGGGGAGAGTGTGGAGGCTGCTTCCTCTTCTTGTCCCTGCTCTTTTAAAGCAGTGGTCGTCAAACTGGGGTGCTCACACCCCCAGGGGTGCGCGAGACCTCGGTGCCACCATCGATCACACCCAGGAGACCACTGATATCCCGGGCAGGCTATTTTAGTACCGCCAAAATGCCGCCACAGAAAGCGGAAGCTTTCGCTTTCTGCATCAGCATTTCAGCGGACGTACCCCCGGGGGGCTGCGCATCTTTTTCATCGGCGAGAAGGGGCAATTTTTAAAGTTTTTGGCATCTTTTCATAACTTTAATCACTCACATCTGGAGGCTGAAGTGAAATTTAAGATGCATTAAAAAATGAATCACCCATAGTGTGTTGAATAACCTCTGTATGCTGGAAGCAGTTTATTGGAGTATGTTTAGCTATGTAAATTTAAAGCACATTCAAAAATTAACCACAAGAGGAAGAGGAGGTTGCGCCCATTAAATAAGTGACAAGTACTTTCAGTAAAATTTAGTTAATATGATTTCTAAGATCACTGGTCATATGCTCAGTGATACACAATTGTTTAATCTACTATCTTAGTTTTAAAAGCATTTAATTGAAAAGATCTCATGAGAAAAATAATCTACCAGTGTGCTTGGAAAGAGTGAATGAGATACAAGGAGAAAGGGAAACAAAGTGAAAGTATTGTGATAATCTAGTGAATCAACCTGCACTAAAAGTATTTTGATAAAGTTTTATTGACCAGATAAACACTCAACTCATGACACTAACACATAAATCTGCACCCAGTGCATATTTTATTTAGAGGACAGTGATTTTGCAACAATGGAAGAAAGTTATGTGTTAAGCATGTGTAGTTAAGCATGTGTAGTAACTAGCTTCAGATATTAATAAATCATTTTGTATTGTTTTGAATAATCTCATTGGTTTGTTATTTTTGAAAGATGCTTCCAACTTGAGACCTAAATTTTTGTGTTAAAAAAATATTCTGTGAGCAATGAAAGAGGAAATTAGTTCATTTTTAAATGTAATTGTTCCCTTGCAATGCTGTAAATACCCAACACTGTAGTAGTACATCAGAACCAGAAAATGAACAATGTAATCCTGACCCTCAAAACACTTATGCACCCGAGTAATCCCAATGAATTAAGTGCAACTATTCAGATGCCTAAATGTTTGCAGGATTTGGACCTTAGAAAGTAACTATAAATGAAAATGCGACAAAGAGTCCTGTGGCGCCTTAAAGACTAACAAAAGTATTGAAGCATAAACTTTCGTGGGCTAATACCCACTTCGTCGGATGCATGCAGTGGAAATGCAGCCAACGAAGTGGGTATTAGCCCACAAAAGCTTATGCTTCAATATTTTTGTTAGTCTTCAAGGTGCCACAGGTCTCTGTCACTTCTGCAGATCCACACTAACACAGCAACCTCTCTGACTCTATAAGGATCAGGAGTCTATTGAATGAACATGGGAACATCCACCTGTGCGAGCCAACGATCCTAGTGAAGTAGAGCTTAGAGCAGGAGAGTTGAGAGGAGCCCTGGCCTAGCCATCCCATCCAAGTTAAAAGATTCTTCCCTCAGACCAATATTCTCTCTTCTCAGAAAGGGGCGTTTTAGAATGGAAGAAATGTTCATAGAAGTTGGAAGTGAAAGATCTCAGGTCCGCTTGACTTTTTCTGTCCTCCAGTGGCAGCGAGTTAGGCTAACTACTGTGAATTGGTATAGTGCCTATTGCCAGACAAATGAGCAATATTTAGTGGTTTCTGGTGTGGAAGAGTCTACAGGGACAGGGTCCCAATCAGCATTCTATCTGATGGTGAAGTTAAGCCCATAAACTTTAAGCTATGGCCCATGGACTCCTAAAACAGACAGAATTTCACAAGGAAGAGGAAAGGTTGGCACATAAGATTTGTCTTTTTTTTTCTTGCAAAGTGGCCCTCACACTGAATAAAACTGGAGAACCTCCCCAGTCAGTTATTAATGATGCCAGTCACGCAATAGAAATGAAGAACCATTTATTGCTAAAGGAAAAGACTACAGAACTTGGATTAACTGGTTCCAGATAAGGAAACCCATCATGACACTGCTGATGACAAAACAAACTCCCAGCTATACAAAGCTCACAATGATTCAAGTTTTGTTTGAAATCGTAGATAACTGCATTGTCTCTGGGACACAAGACGGGTGCGAGATAAAGACCTCCAGCTGTTACTGTCAAAGAGTTTGGCTGGTAAGCCCCACTTCGGAGATGTGTGCACATAGGAAGCAGAAACAGAAAGGAACTTCATGAGTGGAGGTACAGAAGGATACATATCGGATCTTGCATAGAAACAAACAGGTAGAGCTAGCCATCCTTTGGTTGTGCCCTCCACAAGGGTTTCTTTTTAATGGGTTTCTTGAAGGGATCATAAGAAAGTCATGACAGTTCCTTTCTTGCCAATCTGCCAAGGTTCCAGTGGATAAAAACGGATAACAATCCTTTGTGTGTGGCAGAGGAGAGAACACAAGAGGAAAGGAAACATTATTTTATAATGGAACATTATCTCCAGTAAGTTCTCTCAGCAACCCAGAAACACACCACTAAACTTAGCTCTCAGTGGTCTGGACTTAAAGGCTCTGACTGGAATAGGAGCTGGCTTTTTTATATGGGGCAATATGTGAGTGGGTTTCTTAAGTCCTATCCATACCCGCAAAAATTTATCTATTTATCCAAGGTATTAATATGTAAATTCTTGTTGCTGTAGTTTTTGAGTGCTGCTGTCCCCCAACACAGAGAAGAGCAAGCTGCACTGGGGTTTGCACTGGTTATGTTAAATGGGGTTACTCATGTTCAGAATAGAGTAAGCCCCAACCAGTTCAGTCAGTGCAAAGCCCTGCATGTCCTTGGCTATCCTTGCAGCTCAACCAGGGTCACGACTGGTGCAGCTACACAGAATGCTAAGTTTAGAGCTATTCTTGGAAGTAAAAAATATCTTAGCCACATGGGAAACATAGGAATTCACTGCTTTTTCATTTCAGGTATCTGCACTATTTATGTTTTCTGCATTCCCCTTAGCTGTTACATACTGGTTATTTTCAAATCACCATCCATGTTCACTAAGCTTTTGTTTACCAGTGCTACTGCCTAGGAGGCAAGACCTAGTAGCAACAGCATTCTAGGGGCAGCCAGTTAGGCAACCGACCTGGAACCTAGTTAATATTTCTCTCTTATTCTGTGGTAAGACTTTTTTAAAAAAAAATTCTGCTAGTCGTAAGTAATTCAATACAATTTCTCCCCCATATAAACACAAAGGGAAAGATAAAAGACTTGTCTCCCCACAGCTGTGAAATAGACATGGAGCGAGTTTCTCTCTCTCTCTCTGCCACTACCGGAGTAATGGGAGAACAAGAGAGAAAGGGCCAGAGAAAAAAGACTGACAAGTCCACCTGACAGGCAAACTAAGCCCTATGCTACCACCTGGCCACTGATGGGTCATGGTAGACTTGTCTAGCCTTTTCTTTAAATAGAAAAATTAAATTTATTTTTCCTGTATGACTAAATTCTGACATCCAAGACAATAATTAGCCCTACTGAGGATGTAGTGGATGATACTAACAGTATAGCGGGCTTTATATAACATGGTGTGGACGTGGTGTCAGAGCTGCTAAGTACTGTACCAGAATAGGGGAAACCCAATTCATCCAGCCCTAAGAATAATGACATTCAATTGCCATCTCTCTTCTTTCTCTGGTTTCACTCCAATGCAGCTCTGCTTCTAACCCCTCTACCCCACAATTCTTGCTCATGGGCCACCAGGCTCTCTCGGATCCCATCGTTACACCAGTGCATTTTGGGGAACTCTGCTTTGACTACACCTGGGACTCTACCCTTCATTCTCACAATTTAGCTCAGCCTTAGAAAGCGAGAAAAGGAGCAAGAAGGAAGATGCCCAGTCTAACGAGTGCAGGAAATTTCTGATGGGGCAGGGGGGAAATCAGGAGGACTGGAGGAGAGATACCCTCCCTGCCAAGGCCTCTTTATAAACTTCCCTTACTTATACTTAAACACAGACCTTGATTAGTGAAGCTCCACAGCACTAAGCTGGGTCTCACTGGGACACTGTATGAAACTCCCCTCTACCCGCTGTATACATCCCCCACTCTCTCTGCTCCCTGCACTGCACTCACCTATCTGCACCCAGCCCCAGCTCCTTGGTAAGAAACTCAAAGAACTTGGCACTGTGCCCTCGGTTCTGCTCCGCGGTTCCCACCACTGCAATGGACGAGACGAACAACTGAGCACAGGGTGCTGCCGAGCCGTCAACCACCATGAGCAAGTCGCTCTTCACCGTGACGTTTATCCTCTGCCATGACAAGGAAACAGTCCCAGGAGGGAAGAAAACACAGAACATAAGTCTCACAGATACAGCAGTGTGTGTCAGGAGGAGAAGCTGGTGCCCTGGGCCACCCACCCCATGCACCCCAGGAGAATCCTGCCTCCCCATTTCTCTCCTATTTGCCCTAGACCAAGAGCTCTCAACCTTTTTCCTTCTAACCCCCTTCCCCCGCCCCCAAAAAAATGCTATAAAAACTCCACAGCCCACCTGTGCCACAATAAGTAGTTTTCTGCCTAGAAATGCCAGAGCCAGGGCTAGGGGGCTGCAAGCAGAGCAGCTGTCTGGGACCCCATGCTGCAGTCTCCCCCGCCGCAATTGCACAGGCTTCAGCCCGGTGCGGGGAGGGAGCAGGGCCCAAGCTTCAGCCCCATGTGGTGGAGCTTTGGCTTTCTGCCCTAGCCCCGAACCAGTCTAATGCTAGCCCTGCTTGGTGGCCCCCCTGAAACCTGCTCACGGCCACCCAGGGGGCCCCAGACCAGCGGTTGTCAGTCTTTCCCATACCAGGACCTCGTCCCATCTCCCTAGACACCCACCCCACCTCGCGCGGGAACAGCAGAGATCTGTGGGGCTAGTGGGCAGCGTCCCCACCCCGTGCATCTGCCATAGGCCCAGCTGCTCCTCCCGGGGAGCCGGCAGCCAGGGGCCGCAGGCTGCGCGGCCGGGCCAGGGACTGCAGCGTTGCGGCCGCCAGGGCAGGAGACTCACCTCCTCGGGCTTGCTGAGGATGGCAGCAGCGGCCGCGCACAGCTTGGCGGCTAAGCCCTGGGGCAGCTGAGCGGCCGGGAGGCTGGTCTCCAGCTCCAGGAACGGCATGGCCGAGGCGGGCGCTGCAAACCGGCTACCGCGGGGCTGCGGGCTGGGTTCGCCGCGGGCTGCAGAGCACGGGGCGGGAGCGAGCTCCCGGGCTGCGATTGGCTGCGTCTGGAGACACCCTCTTCTGTGGGTCTCTCCACGTTGACCTTGTTCCCTGGGGAGCAGCCCTGAGCAGAGCCGGGGCAGCCTGGCCGGCGCTCGCTCCTCTCCCGGTGACTGTGGAGGGGCGGGGCGAGGGGTTGCTTTGCCCGGCCTTTTAGAAACACCTTGCCGCAGCCACGGGTGACCCAGCTGTCACGGCGATGCTGCCTACTACACAGCGCTGGTCCTGCCCAGACAGGACAGGAAAAGCAGTTCCGGGGCCTCAGTCACCTGGATCCTCCAAAGCTGAGTGCTCTGTTTACCAGATCGGACAATAAAATATAACACAATGGATTTGATGCCCTGCTTTTTATGAGGTTTATTTCCACATGGCTGAGAAATCTGATTTTGCTAAGGGAATTTTGGAGTCTAAGACTTAGCATATGGGCTATGTACCTCTGTCTAGTGACAGGTGGCCAGGATTCATCGTTGAGTTTGGGCTGCTGGTTGGATCATTAGTTTCCCCAGCCTGGGCCAGGAAGGTACTGACCAAGAGCGCTGTGTGGATCCATTTCCCCCCAAGGGAAAGGAGTAAGCCAAAAGGAAACCCTCTATTCTTTTCATTTCCTGTGGTACTGGCAGGCAGGTATACAAACAGGTTATACGGATTGCTTATCAAGAGGGTAGTTCACCTACTTCATGCAAGTGCAACTCCCTGATCAAGTGTGTCCTTAAAGCCACAAATGGAAATGTGCCAGTGGAGTTTATCCTGGCTTTCATTTGTCTGCTGGAAACAGATGTTTATTTCTCGCATCCTAAGTGCCATGAGAAGGACAACAGTGGTTAGGGGATGGAAAAGCATAAAACACATATCCACACTAATAACCTGAATGCTGAAATGTAACAGTAGGTCTTGATGGGCAGCATGACCACAACTGCATGGCTGATTTATCACACTCTGCCAGGTGACAAAGTGCTTGTAATAATATGCATGTGACTGCATGAATGCAACTTACTGTGATACTTAATTTCTTTTGTTTTGGCAGCCTTTTTCCTATTGCTTTACCATCCCTAAAGAGTGGAAATTATTTCTAGACTTTGTTGGGAAATGGGTAGAGGGATTTTTGTGCCTACAGCTGGCTGGGGGCTCTCTGCCTTTCATGTGTTCATTGTCTCTTCTCACTTCAATATCTCTTCTTATTTAGATACTTCATATGGAGAAATGGGATGAAGAAAATACTCTTCTTTTCACTAACAGTTGCCTGTTGTATCTCCATGCATGGTTGTTAAAATACAGTTCTTTCATAGAATATCAGGGTTTGAAGGGTCCTCAGAAGATCTAGTCCAACCCCCTGCTCAAAGCAGGACCAATCCTTAATTAAATCATGCAACAGATTTTTGCCCCATATCCCTAAATAGCCTCCTCAAGGATTGAGCTCACAACCCTGGGTTTAGCAGGCCAATACTCAAACCACTCCCAAGAAGCCTGTTATAGAGGTTATGTCTCCCACCTTACTGGCCAACTGATCTGGCTATTTATAATATATATCTATAATACCTGACCCTTTATGCTGAAGTCAGAGGTAAAAGTAAGCCAGGTCGCCCTGGTATGGCATACTGGCAAGAGCTGGTGCACCGTACCAGGGCGGCCCGGCTTCCACAGACAGCAATTTAAAGGGCCTTTAAATTGCCACCAGAGTCCCACCCCTGGGGTAGTGGCTCCAGGGTTCTGGGGGCTATTTAAAGGGCCTGGGACTCCCCTGTCTCTACCACCCCGGCACTTTAAATACCCCCCAGAGCCTGCCAGAGCCCTGGGGTAGCAGCGGCAGCTGGGGGCTCTGGCAGCAGTTTAAAGGACCTGGGGTTCAGAGCCCTGGGCCCTTTAAACCACTGCCAGAGCCCCGGGTGCCGCTGCTACCCTGGCGGAGCGGGGAGAGAGTGCTTACTGTACAGGCAGGCCAGGGCTGGGGCTGGCTCTGACTCCTGGCCCCATCCCTTCCGCTGGAGGCCCCGCCCCTTCGGGGCCCAGAGCCGGCCCCAACCCAGCCCCGTACCAGTAATTCCCCATTTCTACTTTCATCCCTGGCTGAAGTGGCAACTGTAATCATGGGTAACATCATTATAAAAAAGTTCAGCTACAAAATCTGAGACTGGCCCATGGTTTGAATTTTGTGATGGAGAGTTAATAATGTCCAGCTTTAGAGTGGAGAAACCTCAGTAAAAATGGACACTTCCAGAAGATTAAGGCATTTAAAAACAAAACCAAACCCACTAATCCTAACTGGAGTTTCTTAAGAAAGGAAAGTGTGTATGTAGGGAGAAGGGAATGAAGCTCTGCTTTAAGTTGACTGTATTTCAAATCCCCCATCAGCTCCGCACCCTCCCACCTCCAGCCCCACCCCACTCCACTCCCAGGACCTCCTGTCCACCGGCAGCCCCACTGATCATTGCCAAAGATCAGGAGGTACAGGGAGGGAAGGGAAGATGCTGATAGATGGGGCTGCCAGTAGGCAAGAGGCACTGGGAGCTGCAGGTGGGGAAGTTGATGGGAGGCTGCTGACATATAACTCTGGCTCGTTGGCACTGTACCTTGGTAAATTCTGGCTCCTTCTCAGGCTCAGGTTGGCCACCCCTGCCCTAACCTCTCTCTCATGTGGTCTCATCTGGTAAATTCATCCACAAAGCCCTCATCCTTCAGAGAACCAATGGTGGCTCTTTCTCTCTGAATGGAAGAATTTAGGAATGCCTGGATGTGCAAAGGTCTCTCAAAATCTTAGATCTCATAAATGTACGCTGTCTCTCTTGAATCTGAAAGAAATAAATGTCGCACCTTTTTAAGTTTCACTCATAGCTGTAATTTATATTTTTATAGGAAAAATATAAATAAAAACATATTAACAACCCTCTACTGGAGAAAGGGATTAGGAGAATTCAGGAAATACTGCATATCCCAGTCAAAGGTCAAATCTGAAATCATATTTCTAATATGTTTTGTTGATGGAAGTTAACTTGACTCTGAGAAAAAGTCTTCTTTCATGCCTTATGGATTTGTAATATATTTACAAAACATTTTCTTGCCACAAAACCTAATTTTAGCTTGTTGATAAAATTTAGGTTCAGGTTGAAATTTACCATATTCATTCTGAGTTTGGAAAGGAATTAAACACCACATCAATTCATACATACATAGTTTATGGGTTAAATGTATAAAAATGCTTTCAAGGTCTCTTAGAACTTAAAACCTAGTCTATTATACCCATAATGACATTGTAGAAAACTTCAGCAATAACAATCTAAATAGCGGAGCTAGTAAATACATAAAAGGAAAGAGGGTGTCAAATACTGAAGTTTTTAGACATGATATTTTCACTGACAATGGGGAGAGAGCTTTGCCTGAGCAAGGACTTCAGGATAAGGTTCAAGGACAACAGGAAATCATGAATATAAGCATACAGAAATACAGATTCAACCCATTTGGAATTCTTTCGCAATTGGATGTTTTCAGCAGAATCCAAAATCTTTGTATAGTTTTCTCTTCACTGCCTCCTTAATTTTGCTGCAGTTCCAGATAGTTTGTGTTATTGCTACAGATCACCTAAAAGCAAATATGACAAGAAAAAAATCACAAAGCCCCCCCCCAAAGATTTTTCTGCCCGTTTATTTGTTCTTAGATGCTTCCTGTGAATTTACAGCTTCAGATTCTAAGACTTCCCCAGCTTCTGTCCCTGAGGATGCTACAATGGACTAAGGAAGGGTTGCATTTTCCACATGGAAAGTGCTGCAGTGTTCTTTTCTCCTTATGTAGGACACTAACTCATGGTGCTGGAGAGGGGGTTGGGGGACCAAGATGGTGGAAAGATGCAAATCAAATGGTAACAGAACATTAACTCATTTCATCATTTTCCTCAGCACAGGTGCCAGATGCTCTTTCAGCTGTGGGTCAATTTGAATGTTGCTGAGTTCCTTGATATTCAGGATAATCTCATGTGCTTCTTGGAAGAGCTCCTTCCCCACAGTTTCCTCTACCCGGTTGCGCCATTCTGACAGCTTGGGTCTGTCTTCAAAGATGTCACAACCTGCTCCAATAGGCTGCATAAAGAGACACAACTGCAGTGAGACATGCTGAAGCCTCCACAAGGGAAGTCACCATTAAGTGTGGGGGTGGGATGGGGTGGGGCAGAACTCATGGAAGAGAATCAGAAAGGTTGGGAGGTCTCCTACGCTACCTAGGCATCTGGAAAAAAAGCCAACTGGACTGTATTTCTTCCTGCATTTTAATAGTCCCAAATCCACTCCTGACAAAAGTGGCCAGTTTTACTTGATGATGACACATGATGTGGCTAGCACTTATTTTGAGTAATGCTCAGCTACAGCATTAAAGAAATGGGGCTAGGGATTCCATTGGTGGCTGTGATATTGCCTACTTGCTATTTGTAGTGAGGAATGCTAAACCAGACAGCAACATACGAGACCATGTCCACACTTGTAACTTAAACTGAGGTTTTAGTTGGGGCTTCCCCTCTACTTTCTGCCTGTCCCACTGTCCAAAACGCTTCACTGCAGGGACACAGCACTGCTATTTGATAGCCACTGAGACATGGAATTAGGAGCGGGAACTGCTCTTGCTCTGCAGGATCCCAGCTCTGATGGCCTGGGACGGAGCAATCAATCTAAGTATGATCCACTTAATTTGATTTTTAAAAAAGCACCCCTCCATCTGCTGAATTCAATCTGCATTCCTGCTCTAGGGAAATAGTACCACATCCTGCTCATTTCCAGCTAGTTAGACAATACCAGCTTTTCCTTGTGCTGAGTCTTCATGATTACAGTCCACTACTCACCTGCATGAGCTCCACAATAGCCACTAGGTCTGCCAGGGAGATCTCACTGCCCACGATGAACGGCTTGTCTTGAAGGAATTTCTCCTCAAACTGCTTCAGGGAAATAGCCAGCTCATCCATAACTTCCTGCAGCTTCTCTGGAGGCAGTGGTTGGCCTGTGAAGAGGGGAATGAGCACCTATGTGGGGAGAAGGGAATAGACTTAGCCTCCATAGATATACTTGCACTGTATTTTCTTTGCCTTTGCAAATGAGATCCACTAAATTTACTGATCATCACGTCATACAATCTAGGATCAGTTTGAAGTGATGCTATATTCACGTGACAAAATCTCAGCTTTCATTAAAAGACGATTCTTTAGCCTCCAAAATGCTCACAGTCAAAGCAATAGTGTCCAAAGCAGTGCATAGAATAAAAACCCTCAGTGTTTCACAGCTACACAGTTTCCTCCTGTTATGGCTCCTGATTAAGCCTCTTGTTTATTTTGTAATGTAGTGCTGACCGCTAGCCAGCTCAGGTCACAACCTCAAGGAAGTGTTAAGTGTACAAATTCACTTGATAGAACAGAACAAAAAGGGATGTTATAACTTTACATGTACCCAGTAATTACACTTACTTTAGATGCATGAAAGCTAGTGAAATTATGTTACTGTCTTCATCTGTTTCCTGTGATGGCTATCTTTGTACTTAATTAACCTTAGATCAGCAGTTCTCAAACTGTGGGTTGGTACCCCAAAGTGGGTCACAACCCCATTTTAATGGGGTCGCCAGAGCCAAAGCCCGAACCCAACAACCTGAGGTTGAAGCCTGATGATCCATCCTGTTGCCCATTCCCAGCTTCTGGAAAACAGAGGCTAGGGAAACCATCCCTGCCTTTCCTTGCTAATAGCCATTAATGGACCTATCCTCCATGAATTTATCTGGGTCTTTTTTGAAGCCTCTTATAGTCTTGGACTTCACAATATCCTCTGGCAAAGAGTTCCACAGGTTGATTGTGCATTATGTGAAGAAATATGTCCTTTTCTTTGTTTTAAATCTGCTGCCTATTAATTTCATTTGGTGACCTCTAATTCTTGTGTTATGAGAAGGAGTAAATAACACTTTCTTATTTATTCTCTCCACACCAGTCATGATTTTAGAGAATTCTATCATATCCCCCCTTAGTCGTCTCTTTTCTAAGCTGACAAGTCCCAATCTTAGTAATCTCTCCTCATTTGGAAGCTGTTCCATACTCAATCATTTTTGTTGCCATTTTCTGAACCTTTTCCAATTCCAATATATTTTTTCTGATATGAGGTGACCATGTCTGCATGCAGTATTCAAAATGTGGGCATACCACGGATTTATACAGAGGCAATATAATATTTTCTGTCTTATTATCTATCACTTCCTTAATGATGGCCAACATTCTGTTAGCTTTTTTGACTGCTGCTGCACGTTGAGTGGATGTTTTCAGAGTACTATCCACAATGACTCTAATATTTCTTTCTTGAGTGGAAACAGTTATATTTTATATGTATAGTTGGGATTATGTTTTCCAATGTGCATTACTTTGCATTTATCAACATTTAATTTCATCTGCCATTTTGTTGCCCAGTCACCCAGTTTTGTGAGATCCCTTTGTAGCTCTTTGCAATCTGCTTTGGACTTCACTTTGATCTTGAGTAGTTTTATATCATCTATAAATGTTGCCACCTCACTGTTTATGCCTTTTTCCAGATCATTTATGAATATGTTGAATAGGACTAGCCCCAGCATAGACCCCTGGGGTACACTGCTATTTTCCTCTGTCCATTCTGAAACCCGACTATTTATTACTACCCCTTGTTTCCTATTTTTTAACCAGTTAGCAATCCATGAGAGGACCTTACCTCTTATCCCATGACAACTTACTTTGCTTAAGAGCCTTTGGTGAGGACATTGTCAAAGCCTTTCTGAAAAATCTAAGTACACTGTATCCACGGTATCTCCCTGGTCCACAAATTTGTTGACTCCCTAAAATAATTCTATTAGATTGGTGAGACATGATTTCCCTTTATAAAAAAATGTTGACTCTTCCCTAACAAATTATGTCCATCTATGTGTCTGACAATTCTGTTCTTTACTACAGTTTCAACCAGTTTGCCCGGTACTGAAATCAGGCTTACTGGCTTGTAATTGCCAGGATCACCTCTGGAGCCTTTTTAAAAAATTGATGTCACATTAGCCATTCTCCAGTCATTTGGTACAGAAGCGGATTTAAATGATAAGTTGCAAATCACAGTTAGTAGTTTTGCAATTTCACATTAGAGTTCCTTCAGAACTCTTGGGTGAATGCCAGCTGGTCCAGGAGATTTATTACTGTTTAATTTATCAATTCGTTCCAAAACCTCCTTTAATGACACCTCAATCTGGGACAGTTCCTCAGATTTGTCACCTAAAAGGAATGGCTCAGGTTTGGGAATCTCTTTCACATCCTCAGTCATGAAGACCAATGCAAAGAATTCATTTAGTTTCTCTGCAATGACCTTATTGTCCTTGAGGACTCCTTTAGCATCTCGATTGTCCAGCGGCCCAACTGGTCGTTTAGCAGGCTTTCTGCTTCTGATGTGCTTAAAATGTTTTTACTATTACTTTTTGAGTCTTTGGCTAGCTGTTCTTCACTTTTTTTTTTTTTTTGGCTTTCCTAATTATATTTTTACACTTCACTTGCCAGAGTTTATGCTCGTTTCTATTTTCCTCAATAGGATTTGACTTCCACTTTTAGTTTTCTTTGAAACCTTGTGAGAGCAAGTTGCAGAGATTGGAAGCAATTGTATGTTGCATATGTGATTCATATTTTTTTTTTCTTTGTGGTGCTTAGCCAACTGTACTCTAATTTTGATAGAACAGGAAGCTAAACAAGCCCCAAAGTGTTGAGTCAATTACTGACAAGGGTAAAGTTACAACAAGCAAGATGAAGTTATTACATGTTTACTGGCAACTCTCTACTCAGAGTGTACCCCCATTATTTCTATTCTTGTTCCCATTTTGGAGTAGCATCTGTGTGTACTGGAAGCAGACAGTCCCCTACAGATTTCATAATTGGTGGGTCTGCGGGGGAGCTGTGATTAAAGAATATAAGCCTTGCAGCTTTGTATAGCAGAGTGCACAAGGGAAGCAAAAGGAACGCAGGTTCTATTCACACTTCCAAGCTCTCTCTTTGGCTATGTCTATACTAAAACCACAGGGTGTGATGCAGTTTAGGAAGACATACCTGAGCTAGCTTTAATCTAGCAGTGAAGGTGCAGCAACACAGGCTTCAGCAGGGACTAGCCGCCCGAGTAATCACCTAGGGTACCAGGTCTGGGTGGGCTTGTACAGCCTGCACTGAAGCAGCTTCGCTTTCAGAAGAACTATAAAAATCTGCGCTTCCATGGTGAGGTTCAAACCTTCTGCATTAGACTGATATTTTTAAGGGAAAAGTATTACCAAAGCCTTCCTTCCCACATCCAAATACTAAGGAACTGGGAACAATTGCCTATGTGAGGTTTCCTCTTAGCTGGGTATGGAGCCAAGTGTGCTATTTTGGGGAGACAAACTTGCTTTGCATAGGAGCTGTTTAAATGTCCCATGTTCAGTGAGGAAATACTGGTATTCTGAGCTTTTAGCATTTAATCTTCTTACCTTGATCCATAAAATCTTGGGAGCATTAGCACGGATGTTGGTATGATGCCATGACAGGTATTCATCTACCCTGGCCCGTTTCTGTATGTCAGATGGGTACCAGTGATCAGGGGTGTTGTACTTTCGGCTCAGATACAGAAGAATTGCAGTGCTGTCCAAAAATTAATGGGAGACAAGCAGTGTGGCAGATAAAGTGAAAGAATATATTCAGCTGCCTAAATCTCTCCTCCCCCTTTCCCAATGTTGCTTACACTAAAAAGTGTTGGGGCTGGGATTTTCAAAGGAGCCTAATGGAAGTAGCCACTCAATTCCCACTGAAAGTCAATCAAAACCGGGCACCTAACTGTTGTAGGCTCCTTTCAGAACTTTAACCTGTAGAAAAATTAAGCCTCATGATGAAACCACTATTTGTACAGTGCCTAGCACAATGGAGTCCTGGTCCATGACTAGTGATCCTAGGTGCTCCAGTAACAGTACTATTATTACTACTAACACTAATAATAATCTGTAGACAATATTTTGCCAAAAATCCATTAGCAGCTGTACTTTTCTGATGCCTCTCTCATCACTGTAAATTTCCAAGGGATTTGTATACCAGCAAAAGCTCTTTTTAAGTAACATCCCCCTCTGATCATCTTCATAAAGATCCTGTCCTGCAAGATCTCCCCAAACACCCTAGTGAGTTCAAGGGAATTCATTGCACAGAGAGCTTGGAGGATCAGGCCCTTGGTGTTTGTTACAGTCCAGTGTTTGTGTCATCACTAGCAGGCAGAAAAAATCAGCTGGTTAAAAATCTTTGTAATTTGCACTGACTTATGGTCAGCTATTGGGATGGGGAGTGAGTGTCACAGAAAAATGTATACTGACAAAAGTAAAGAAAGAAATACAGGCAGCCCATGCCATTCTGATACAGATGTCATTGAAGTATTTAAGCATTATGAGCCTGTAGAGATAGGGCTCTTCAAAAGATGCAGACAGGTCATTTTGTAAAATAAAAACAAGGTTTTATCTGTCTGATGCTTATATGGCCTTTGTTGCTTTAGTATCTGAGTGATTAACAAAAACAGAAATGTTGCCATGATTTTGTATTTCAGAGTAAAAGGATTTTTTGTTCATTTAGCTTTAAGCATTCCTCTCCAGTGTTCGTAACCCAAGACTTTGTTTTGTAGTGCATGCACATGAGAATCAGGTGGGAAAATCCATGACTAAGACCCTGCTATGGCAGGGATAGGCAACCTATGGCATGGGTGACGAAGACGGCACGCGAGCTGATTTTCAGTGGCACTCACACTGCCTGGATTCTGGTCACCAGTCTGGGGGGCTCTGCATTTTAATTTAATTTTAAATGAAGCTTCTTAAACATTTTAAAAATCTTATTTACTTTACATACAACAATAGTTTAGTTACATATTATAGATTTATAGAAAGAGATCTTCTAAAAACATTAAAATGTATTACTGGCACGAGGAACCTTAAATTAGAGTGAATAAATGAAGACTTGGCACACCACTTCTGAAAGGTTGCCAACCCCTGCACTATGGTAACACAAATAACACATAATAACAATAGTATGTGTTCATCATGGAAGCTAACAAATGCAGAAAAGCAAACAAGAAAAACAAAGTAAATGAGATTTTTTTTATTACAATAACCTGAGATGTTAACAGGTAAGAATTTTAAATCTTTGTGTATGATTTTTATCTTGGCAGTGTCCCTTTCGCTGTAAAAAGGTTTCAAATGTGAAAAGGTCATTGCAAAACATTTTAAGTGGGAACCCATGGCCCAAGCATGAGTGTCAGTTAAATTAACCCCTTCAGAGCCAGCAGAGAGGCATATGAGACAAACACTGTATTGTCCTGCTCCAGCCCATGGCAGAAAATCCTTGGTTCCCCATGAATAACAAGGATCAATTAAGCTAGAAATGGCTAATCCACAATTTCAAATACATCTAACCAAAGAGGATCTTCTGCATATCAGCTCAAAGTCTGAATGATATAATGTATTTGAAATATGTGCATAGATTTAAGAACGTAAGAACACAAGAATGGCCATACTGGATTAGACCAAATGTTCATCTAGTCCAGTAACCTGTCATCTGACAGTGGCCAATGCCAGGTGCTTCAGAGGGAGTGAACAGAACACGTAATCATCAAGTGATCCATCCCATCACCCATTCCCAACTTTAAACATTTAAATGATAACACTGCATGTATGTCAAATCCCTACCATCTCCTTTCTTTGCAGGAACATAGGAGCTGAGATACCAAAGCAGACCATCGATCTGTCTAATCCATAAATGCATATGGCAAATTCTGATTTTTTTTTATCAGCCATAGGGAATGATACTTCCCAACCCCTGAATTTAATCACCTTATCCACTCATAAGCACGATGAGTAATGGAATTTGGGGATTGAATTCTTACCTTTCTGCTAAGGTGAAGACTCCATCCTTCAGTGCTGGCACTTTCTTTAGGATGTTCACTTTGCCAAACTCTTCTCTATAATGTTGCCCTAAAAACAATTTAAAATGTGATAGCCCATGGTCAGAAGTATCTAAATCTGTGAAAACTGAAACAAGCACCTAGCTCATACGTAATTAGACCATGCATGAATGAGGGTCCATCAAACCATACGAACATTCTGACTTCACTTCATAGTGTTCTGTTACAGTTTTCCTACATGTGCATGTTTCATATTAAAAAGGGACATAAATTAAAGAACCAAAATATAAGCTATCTGTGAACTTTACAAGCTGCTCAGGTGTGCTAATGGCATGGAGCAGTTCAGGATGTTGCATGAAGATTCAGTCATTTGACTCCTGTCAATGTTAGTTGTTACTAGTATATAGTTTATATTATGGAGTAAATATTATGTATTTTTAAAGGCCCTCTATTTAAGGTAAATGAATCACCCTCCTACCATGCTTTGCACTAGAAATGTATTAAACTGTGATTAAGCTCTTGTTCTTGGTACATGTGAAAATCATCAAGGACAAGATGGTGTTTAGTTGAGGTTTGCTAAAATTAATAGGTAACTATAACTGTTGCAGTTTTCTAGGAATATTTTGATATAGATGTCCAAGAACACATTGGAAAACATATGCAAACTGGATAAGAAAGATAAATAGGATACATAATGAGACAATGGAATGTGGGGAATTTCCTTTCCATGGTAAAACACATAGCGGTGTGTGTGTATATATATATATATATATATGGCCGACACTTGTAGTGTAGGTGCATTATACTCACAAAAACATGCTTTTACCAGTCTATCTTATTTCACTGGGAGTGGAGGTTGGGGACTGGAATAAACATTATGCCAATATAACTGCATTCACATTGGGAGTACTTTGCTGGTACAGTAGCTATGTATACTATATCAGGAAAGTGCTCCTCACTCTCCAGGGTGTAATCTTTATTAAAAGCTCTCCACTGCAGAGAGAGATATAAAAGAGAGGAGGAAGAAAATCAAATGTACCACTACAAAATGGGAAATAACTGGCTAGGCGTTAATACTGCTGAAAAGGATCTGGAGGTTATAGTGGATCACAAAATGAATATGAGTCAATAATCAGGTCCCTGCTCAGTCCTCTTTTCTCAAGCCTAAACATACCCAGTTTTCTTAACCTTTCCCCAGAGGTCTCCCTTGCCTCAGATTAAGCCTATTATGTCTTGTCCGACTTTCAGTGGTCCTGGAGAACAATTGATCATCATTCTCTTTATTATAGCACTTATCATATTTGAAGGCTGTTACCAGGTGCTCCCTCAGTCTTCTTTTCTCAAGACTAAACATACACAGTTTTCCTAACCTTTCCCCAGAAGTCAGGTTTTCTAAACCTGTTAATTGTGTTGCTCTCCTAGGGACTCTCTCCAATTTGCGAATATCTTTCCCAAAGTGTGGCACCCAGAATTGGAAACAATAGCCAGATTGAGGTCTCACTAAGCTAATATATTTCTGGGGTGCATTAACAGGAATGTTGTATGTAAGACACAGGCAGTAATTGTCCTGCTCTAGTTGGCACTAGCGAGGCCTCAGCTGGAATCCTGTGTCTAATTCTAGGTGCTACACTTTGGGATAGATGCTCGCAAATTGGAGAGTCCAGAGGAGAGCAACACAATTAACAGGTTTTGAAAACCTGATCTCTGGGGAAAGGTTAAGAAAACTGTGTATATTTAGTCTTGAGAAAAGAAGACTGAGGGGGCACCTGGTAACAGCCTTCAAATATATTAAAGGCTATAATAAAGAGGATGATGATCAATTGTTCTCCAGGACCACTGAAAGTCAGACAAGACGTAATGGGCTTAATCTGCAGCAAGGGAGATTTAGGTTAGATATTAGGGAAAACTTTCTAACTCTAAGGGTTGTTAAGCTCTGCAATAGGCTTCCAAGGGCAGTTGTGGAATCTCCAGTCTTGGAGATTTTTAAGAAAACATCAGACAAACGCCTGTCAGGATGGTTTTGGTTTATTTGGTCCTGCCTCAGCAAAAGGGGCTGGACTCAAAGACTTTCTAGTGTTTCTTCCAGCCTTACATTTCTATGATTCAATGAGATTGCAACGAAAGTAACCAGTTGATCCCTTGTGTTCTATCATTTGTTTTGTTTTAGATTTTCTTTTCCTTACTTTAATAATAAAATAGCCACGGTTAATAATGTGATTTTGTGTGGTCTCAGTGACGGTGTCCCCAAGGGTTTGTAAAAGAACCCCTGTGACTCAAACAATGGGAGTCACCCCCCTGAGGTGGCTGTAAGAGGGATGACTAGTAAGGGCTGGCCTACCTTTGCGTGTTTCTCAAAACAAAATATTGTTAGTAATTTTTAAAATGAAATTAGTTGTCCTCCAATCATTTAAAATGACCCTTTTCCACCCCACAATCCTTTGAGTGTAATTAGGCTCAGTGGCACCTGACTACAGTATTGCTGGTGCAAGTAGCAAGTGGGGATTAAACCCCATGCCCCTGTGTCCTTGTCTAGCTCAGTCAGGCCTCCCTGGGGCGGTGTGGGGCACTAGGCCCAGTGTTCTTGCTGAGTCCCTCAAGGGGCACGGCTGAACCCGTGTGCTCCACTGCAGGCCTCTTGCTGGCAGGGCTAAGAACTAGCCCGCAGTGTTGCCACAGGTGCCCAATTGGCATGAGGGGAAAAAATTTCCCACCTTCCGGTGAATTTAAACCTTGCCTGGCCTGAGGGAAATAGCCCTCTGATTGGCTGTCTTCCCTACCTGCCTGCCTCCTTGGGCTGAGTGACCAATCAGAGCTGCTACAGGAAGAGATAACGCTCACTCTCTCTCTCCATAGCAACCCAAAGCCATTCTCACGGGAGGGGAGAGGGCAGCAGAAAGAGCCCAGCGGTCAAGGCAGCTCTGCTCCCTCCTCCCGCTTCCCTCACTGCAACACTGACCCTGGGCAAGAGGGGGCAAAGAGCCCATGGGGCTGCCCCCAGTATGGAAGAGGAGAGGGGACCCCATTGCAGCCCCCAGGCCTGGGAGTGGGAATGCAGAACCCTAGAAGGAGCAGAGGTGAGGCTGAGGTGGGGGCTGGGCTGATTGGGGGCGGGGGCTGAACTGATGGGCTCCCGGAGGCAGGACTGATTTGGAGGCTGGGGCAGAGGCAGAATTAATTGCTGGGCAGGAAATGGGAAGATGTGGGGTGAGAACACCTGCAGCAGAGGACAAAATCACCTCACCCAATAAATCTGGGAAAGTAGTCAACACCAGTTGTCATACAGAGGCTGGCACACACACACAGGCACGCACACACACGGGCTGTCCATAAATTATGTAATGATTTTTTTGATTATTTTCAAGCTCCACCCACCTCTTGAAACATGTTGTAATAACACTGAAACAAACGCACAAAATGAAGAACCCACCCATCCACCTTCTGTAACTTATGGGATAGCTCCACTATCACCACCACCACCACCTCCACCTCATAGACACAAAGGGGATGGGCAGGAGGAGTTAAAAAATCAAAAGTCAGAGCAAAAAAACACAATATCACTTAAAAAACAACACCACCTCATGATTTTTTGGGGTCTGACTCATGACACTTGAGATCAGCAATACTGGAATCAGCCAAGGAAAGTGAAGACCAGCAGAGCTGGGTTGAGGCTCAAAGTAGTAAGTCTGAGTGGTGAGACCTGCACTGCAGCTGCTGTAGCTATCCCTGTGCAGAAGGGAGATTTCTTTGGGTGTCTCATTCTAGCATCAATCACCATCCCAAATAGTCACTAATGTTAAACAAATCTGTTAACCAAGAGGCTCAAACACATTTCCAAAGAAAAGAATCACCCTAAGGCAAAGTACAAGGGCAAGGCTCATTATCTCCAATATTTTGAGCTCTGTTGACAGAGTGAGCTCTCTGCAGAGTTACGCTTGGCTTTTGGATTCTGAAACAGACAGAGTAGGCTGTAGGGAGTTGTCTCCGTGAGGATTTCATTGTTGTCTGTGTTAGTGAGCTAAAAAATCCCAGAATGCGGAGACTCTGTTTGTGGGAATCAACTTGTGCACCCTGGACAGTAGCTTCATCATTGTGACAGGTTAAAGAGAAACAGCCTCCATGTTTCCTAGCAGTCTGAAAGTTCACTAGGTAACAAACACCTTTCAAAGCAAATGCACTCTGAATTTCTATATACATTTTAAGTTAGTTATCCCTAGTGTCTAGCCTATTGTTAGAAGTGACAAAGAGTCCTGTGGCACCTTAAAGACCAACTAAAGTATTAGAGCATAAGCTTTCGTGGGCTAATACCCACTTCGTCGGATGCATGCAACGGAAGTATCCAGGGGCAGGTATAAATAGGTAGGCAAGAACCAAGTGGGAGATAACAGGGTTAGTCCAATGAGGCTGAACCAACTTGTTATCTCTAATCAGGGAGGGTGAGGTATTCTCTAGCATCTGAACTGGAGGTGTGAATAGTGAGAGAAGAGAAGCTGCTTTTTTAATTAGCTAGCCACTCGTAATCTTTGTTCAATCCTTGATTGATTGTATCAAATTTGCAAATGAATTGCAGCTCTGCAGTCTCTCTTTGCAGTCTGGTCTTAAAGTTTTTTTGCTGCAAAATGCTGACCTTTAAATCTTTTATGGTGTGTCCAGCGAGGTTGAAGTGTTCTCCTACAAGTTTTTGTATATTGCCATTCCTGATATCTGATTTGTGTCCATTTATCCTTTTTCGTAGGGACTGTCCAGTCTGGCCGATGTACATAGCAGAGGGACATTGCTGGCACATAATGGCATATATTACATTGGTAGATGTGCAGGTGAATGAACCAGTGATGGTGTGGCTGATCTGGTTTGGTCCTGTGATGGTGTTGCTGGTATAGATGTGTGGGCAGAGTTGGCATCGAGGTTTGTTGCATGGATTGGTTCCTGAGTTAGAGTTATTTATGGCGCGGTGTGCTGTTGTTGGTGAGAATATGCTTGAGGTTGGCAGGTTCTCTGTAGGCCAGGACTGGCCTGCCTCCCAAGGCCTGTGAAAGTGAGGGATTGTTGTCCAGGATGGGTTGTAGATCACTGATGATGCGTTGGAGAGGCTTTAACTGAGGACTGTAGGTGATGGCCAGTGGTGTTCTGTTGTTTTCTTTCTTGGGCTTGTCTTGCAGCAGCAGGCTTCTGGGTACACATCTGGCTCTGCTGATCTGTGTCCTTATTTCCTTGTGCGGGTATTGTAATTTTGAGAAAGCTTGGTGGAGATTTTGTAGGTGTTGGTCTCTGTCTGAGGGGTTGGAGCAAATACGATTGTACCTCAGTGCCTGGCTGTAGACAATGGATCGTGTGGTGTGCCCGGGATGGAAGCTTGTGGCATGAAGGTAGGCATAGCTGTCAGTAGGTTTTTGGTATAGGGTGGTGTTGATGTGGCCATCATTAATTTGCACCGTGGTGTTTAGGAAGTGAACCTCCCATGTAGACTGGTCCAGGCTGAGGTGGATGGTGGGGTGGAAGCTGTTGAAATCATGGTGGAATTCTTCCAGAGTTTCTTTCCCAAGGGTCCAGATGATGAAGATGTCATCAATGTAGCGTAGATGGAGAAGGGGCGTGAGTGAACGAGAGTTGAGGAAGCGTTGTTCCAGGTCAGCCATAAAGATGTTGGCATACTGTGGGGCCATGTGGGTGCCCATAGCGGTGCCACTGGTCTGGAGGTATATATTGTCACCAAATTTGAAATAATTGTGTGTGAGGATAAAGTCACAGAGCTCCGCAACCACTTGTGCTGTGGCATCATCAGGGATACTATTCCTGACAGCTTGTATTCCATCTCTGTGTGGGATGTTTGTGTAGAGAGCCTCTACATCCATGGTGGCTAGGATGGTGTTTTCTGGAAGATCACCAGTGCATTGTAGTTTTCTCAGGAAGTCGGTGGTGTCACGGAGATAGCTGGGAGTGCTGGTGGCGTAGGGTCTGAGTATAGAGTCCACATATCCAGACAGTCCTTCAGTGAGAGTGCCGATGCCCAAGATGATGGGGCGTCCAGGATTTCCAGGTTTATGGATCTTGGGTAATAGAATAACCCCGGTCGGGGCTCTAAGGGTATGTTAATTTGTTCCTGTGTTACCTATTGTTAGAGGCAGCCAACAACTGAGTGATGATGTCCTTTGTCACAGTGGCAGCAGGAGAGCTCCGTGTGTAATACTCTGAACCAGCATCCAAGCAGCTTCAATAATTAACAGTCCCATTAAGAACTGAAAATTAGTGTCCTTGATGGAACTATTAAATTATTAAAGCAGCTTGGAGACTGGTTCAGTCTCTTACAGGAAGCTCTCATGCTGCCATTGTCACAAATGAAAAATTACATCTAATTATTTTGTTTCATGATGGCTTTACATATACAATACAACCTTGCTGAGATTTCGGTCACAGGGCTGTGCAGTGAGCCATTCAGGTTTGTAAAGAAAAGCCTTAATGTCAACACTGGTTTCACATTGCTTCAATGGGATTAATGGGTTATTAATATATATTACAATAATTGTGACTGATCTTAATATCTGCAGTTTAGCAGAGATTACACTGTAACCCCTATTCTACTAGGCTGTGCTGGCAGTATATGTGAGAAGCTTGTTCACAGGTCACATGGTGTTGACCTGACTTGTGGAGTCATCTTTTGAATGGGAACTGATCTGTAGCAAGTAATTAATGGTTTCAAAGCAGTACCTCTGGCTCTCTTGGAGTTACGTATACAAGGTGCTTGCCGTGCCTCAGAGAGCAATTTCAATAGATGGTATATACCAGGGGTTCTCAAACTTTCTAAGTTTGAGACCCCTTTTTTCCTTTCAGCGAGCGCTGCGGCCCCCGGGGTATATCCACCGAAAAGTCGCCGAACGGAACACTTCCCGTTTTGGCGGTATTTCAGCGGACTCGCAGCGCTTCCCTGTGTGTCTGCTGAAATGCTGCCGAAAGCGGAAGTGTTCTTCCCGGCGGCTTTTCGGCGGACACACTCCTGCATTCTGAGCATCTGCCAAAATGCCACTGAATGCAGCGGGAGCTTGCGACCCCCAATTGCTCCATGACCCCCTGAGGGGTCACGACCCTGTTTGAGAACCCCTGGCATACACAGTTGTTCATGGAATCACGCAAGTGGTCAGGATACTAACAATACGGATTCCTAGGTAGAAGGCCTTAGGGGAAAGGAAGTTTATTGTACAAAGGAAAAAGAGCAAAGTGGGTAATATGTTATAAAGAAAAGAGAAAAATCAGTCTGTTTGTCATGGCCAGCCATTCGCCCAGAACTCACATTTCTGAGAACTCCACTTCATTTTAGTTTCAAAGTTGACTAGGATGACCAGATGTTCTGTTTTTAAAGGGACAGTCCTGTATTTAAGCCCTCCTGCAGGTATCTTGACTTTTTCTTAAAAATGGGCAAATTGTTGTGAATTTTATGTCTCTGCCCATCAGTACTGGCAGATCCTGCTGCTGACCGGATCCCTGCTCACCAGCCACCCGCCAGGAGTGGGGGGGTTCCGTGGATGACGATGGGGGTGGGTGTGCAAGTCTGGTGGCAGGGCAAAGCTGCAGTATGTGGAGCTGGCCGCTCCCCCTGCTGGTCCATCAGCGCAGTCCCTGCTGTGTGCCAGCTCTTGGCCAGCAGGGCCCCATCCCCTGTCCCATTTCCGACTGGCAATGATTGCAAGCTGCAGTGGCTGGTGAGTGTGGACAGGCAATCAGGTTACGTGTTGCCTCTGCTGCCCACCCATTGGCCCTTTATATTTTCCCCCTATCACTTTCCTCTCCCTGCTTTGCCCCTTCACCTCTCCAACTCCCACTGCTCTTCCGTATCTCCCCATGGTGGGGCATGTCCTGCTCTCAGCGCTGTGCGGAGAACCAGCCCCTGGTCAGAGCACTCAACTCACCAACAGCCTGGATGGCTGGTTCCTTCCTTCCCCAACTGTCTCTGGCTGAGCTGGCGCCCCAGAAAAGCCCAAGACCCTCCGTTCTGGGGCGCTGACCAGGAAGAGCCGAGCCTGGCATATGCCAAAGCTCTGCACAGCGCTGCCTCAGGGAAGCCTCCCCGCCCCCCAGCTAAGCTCTGGAATGGTGGAGGGAAGTGATTTCCAGCCTCTTCACCCCCCAACCTTGCAGGCTCTGCAGTAGCAACCTGGGTGGGGGCTTAGCACCCCCTTCACCGCGTCCCCTGCCCTGGGTCCTGCCTGTAGGGAGTGCGGGGCTGCTCTGTCCCCTCTCCTGCTGAACCACCTCTCTGGCTGGGTTCACTGAAGCCCCTGCAGTCTGATTCTGGTCACTGAGCAAAACTGGAGAGGGAAGAATGTGAGGACCAGGTAAAAGAGAGCAAGTATGTCTCCTCTAATTGGTGAGACAACAGGATTTCACTGGTATCGGTGAAAACAAAAGTGCTTGTTGATTGGACAGCAATATTTTCTCTTTCATACCTAGACCTTTCAGACCAATGAGCAGAGATGGTGTTTGAGGAAAAACAGCCCATTAGCTTGAGAAAGCAGCACAGGGATGTAAACACACTGATTTGCTGTATCTGCAGAAACTGCCCATAACTCCCATTCATGGCTGTGCTATTGAATCTCCTGAGTTATAAGCAGCCTTCTGTTCACAGCTCCCACCTAATTGAATAGGTAAAACTAGACACCCTGCACTTCCAAAATGACCACTGGTTAGGATGGCCAGCTGTATGGCTCCTGCCATACATACAAAGTGATCTTCCGGTTGCTGGATCTCAAGAGGCCCATCTACTCTGCAAAAAGCCATGTTACAAGACAACATTTCCTCGACTACTTTATAGTAAATTCTGTTCTTGCTGTGTAGATGGCACTAAACAGTGTTACACATGTTGCCAAAGCCCTGGAAAGCTCAATTTATTTCCCACTTCCATCCAGATGAGGCCAACCCATTTTAAGAAGATCCTGGGACTATCTCGTTATAACATGATGGCAAGGGACAGTTCTTGGTTGTTATTTCTAAAGGAGAAAGGCCTATGGTTTGTTAGGCTTTCTTGTTAACTGGTGGTAAGCCCGATTAGCCAGCTGAAGAGTCAGTGCAGGAACTCTCTGTGAGTCCCTATTCCAGGGAGGAGAAGCTGCTGAGATGGCACTGGGAGCAGGAATGGGGGAAGTAGAGAGCGAGGAGTGGCAGCGGGAAGAAGAGGGCCATGTCAGGGACCCCAAAGCTCTGATAGAAAGGGGAGACATTTCATTTTTGTAGGATTCTGTCTCTTTTGTGTAATGCAAGAGCAGTGTCTGTAACCAGGACCCTTACCTTCATGTGAATGTCCTGGGTTATTGCCATCTGGCATTTTCCTCCCCAGAATGGAATCTGCCAACAGACAGGTGGATTACTGTGACTGAATGCACCCCTGCATTCACACTCAACACATCAGTGTAATAATCTTTGAACAAAGTAAGCCTTGTTAGGTATCATTTGAAAACTAATAGCTTTCTGGTCAGTAATCTCATGGTAAAATGTGTGTAACAACATTATATCTAATTCTTCCTGAATGATGTTAGTGGCACAAGTTCAAACCCATATAGCTCTAATTTGGCAGAATTGGTCAAGAAGTAGGCCTACCTTAAACAAAAGAATGTGTGTTTAACTAAATTTACATATTAGTAGTAAACAAGGTCTTAAGACAGCAAGAGGGAGACAAGGAAAATCTGCATTTTAGCAAAACACAGCAGGGAACCTCTTTCACCACCGGATTCCTTGTCTCTGTCCTCACAGCAAGCCTGAATTTTTACTAAGGGTAACTCTCAGGAAAATGCATTTCAAAGGGTGACAGACCTCTAAAGTGAGGGGCAAAAACATACCAGGTAATCTCTCTATCCATATCTTTCTTGCACCTAAGAAGACAAAAGAAATAGCCTATGGACTTGGAAGCAGATTCTGACCTGAAACTTGGTCAGCAATGTTATCGGAAATTTGTGATAAGAATTTCACCTTGGACCAAGCCTAGTTTGTTAAGTTTAGTACTAGGCAGCATTTTATCTTTATTTTGATAGTGATCATTTCTGATTTTAATGCCTTATACTTGTAATTATTTAAAATCTACCTCTTTATAGTTAAATAAACTTAATTTATTCTTTAATCAAAGCTAAGCCAGTGTTGTAAATCCTATCCTATTCTAACACCATTTAGGAAAGCAAACTGTTGTAACAAACTTCTTTTGGAGGAGCAATGGACCTAATATATTTGGACTGTCCAGGAGAGGGCTGGACAGTGCAGAACACATTTTGGGAAGAAAATCTGGGACTGGGCGTGTAATTGGGTCACCCTGCAAATGTTATCAAGGCTGGTGGAATTCAGAGTGTGATTGATGTGTGGTTGGCAGGCTGCAGCTATACAGACATTCAGGGTATTTACCTGCATGCTGAAAGGCTATTTGTGAGCAGCCCAGGTGGGAGCTACAACACAAAAATTTTGCACTGCTCTTCTTTCACTCACTTCTGTAAAGTCTGTTACTAGCAGAATAATGAGGGGTTTTCTACCTGGAAATTTATCAAAATATCTATCCTGGAATATTCCAGAAAAGTTATTTTTGTATAAGCCTCTACGTGGACTCTCCTATTCCAGAATAAGCATGTCTACACAAGAACTGGTACCAAAATTATAATCAACCCAGAATAACAATTTTGATACAATCCCACTATAGAAAAGTCCTTAAAGGAGGAAGGGAAATGCACAGAAATCCTGGGGAGGTGATGGAGGCAGAAGGAAACGCACCACAGTTTCTTAGGGTTTGGGGAAATGGGTAGCATAGCTCCCTCTCCACAAGTGTAGGAAGTGTAATTTGACTCAGTGCCCACGGACAGGTGCTAACCAGGATCAGCCCTAAGGGGGGATGGGATGCAGAGTGGTAAAAAGGTTCAGCTCCCCTCACTCACCTTTGAACAGCTCCACATGCTTGAACTCAAAGGGGATGTTGTTCTTCTTTGCAAAGATGTAGACTGTTCGGCAGGGCTGGGAAAGCAGATCCAGGTAGAGCTCCAGCCCCATCCTGACTGCAGGGCATAGGGAGCAGCAGTCAGTGAGAGAGAGAGAGAGTGTCTGGGTCTGTGTGTGTGTGTGAGAGAGAGACTTATCTCAGTGTGGCATTTGGCACAGGGCGGACAGAAATTTATCTCCAAGGCAGACAATTGCTTAACTTTTAACCAATAAGGAGAGTCCTTTCCCTGGACTGCCAGGTGTTCCTTTAAGGGAGGTAGAAAGGGCAGGGACTGCAGTATGTGGGCAGTAACTTCCCCTCTCATTAAGAAAAGGACTAGACATTTATACATATAATACTGAGAACAGTCACTGTTATGTTACATAGGGTAGCAAAGTACAAGGAATATCAACAAACCTTCATCTTCAGGTCAATCACTAACTGGTTAAGCAGCTGGCATACTGTGACCACTGCTTGTGGCCCAGATCACTGCTACCTGGTAATCCCCCATCTGTTTGTTTTATCTCATATGTCTCTCACCATAGATTGGAAGGTCCCTGGGGCAGGCACCAATTTTTCATGATATGTGTGTACAATCATCAGACAATAGAGGGCTGATCACACAGTACAAATAAATAATAATTAACTGTATGGAGTTAGGAAGACCTTTCCCTTATGGGCAGGCTCTTCCGTAACTGTGGGGCTCGTGTACTTTCCTCTGAATCATCTGGGTACTAGCCACTGCCAGGAACAGGGTACTGGATCAGATGGACCACTGGTCTGATCCAGTGTGGCAATTTCTATTCCTATTAGAAGAATGCCAGCTCCCAACAACCATCACGTTGACATTGCCTCTGAAAAGGGACTTTCACCCAATTCAGAATGAAGTCTCATTATTATTTCTAACCTCTCTAATCTCTGAAGTCTCTGTAACCGTTTGGTTATTTGCTGCTTTTCCATCCCCTTGAGGAAAGAAACATCAGGTCATTGATCAAAATCAACTGAAAACCAGGCAGTTCAGCAAACTCAGTAACCAAGAGGAGACAATGGGTTGGGGGAGAGCTTACGATTTGGGAGACCTGGGTCCAAATCCCTGCTCCATCACAGACTTCCTTTGTGACCTTGAGCAAATCAGTTAGGTGGGAGTAGGGCACCTAAATACCTTCGTAAATCCCATCCTTAGTCTCTCTTTGCCTCACCTCCCCATCTATAAAAGCGGGGATAATAATACTTCCCTATCATTAAAAATTGTTAGGCCCTCAGATACTACAGTAATGGGGGCTATATAAGTACATCAGATAGATAAATTTCCCCTCTACAGGTGTCTAGGACTGGCCTTTGGGACCCAAGAAATCCACTGTCACAGGCTCCTGGTGAATAGGGGTGAGATCCTAGACTGATCTGTAGCTTTGTGAGGCCATGCTGCCCAAGGAGTCAGTGGTGGCATCAGAGCTCTGGAAAGTTTCCATCCAGATGGCTGTCTGGTCTTTGCTCTCAGGAGGGAGAGCTCAACGACATAAAAGGCATTTCAGGCTAGTGAACTAAAGCACAGGACTGAGAACAATGACATTATAGTTAGGTAATTAGGGTTTAATCTTGCATGATTAAGACACACTAAAGGGTTTTCACTTACCTGGATCATCCAGACCTGCATTGCCAGTTCCCAGTATAATAAAGTGTATTTCTAACAGCATCAAATTACAGGCCTGCAAAGTGTCTCCACATGCCTCACCTGGGTACCCGAGACATGTAGGATACACAGAACTGAGTGGGGAGATACTTTGTTTAGGAACACGGGGGAGTGTGTGGTCATGTGACCTAGTATGCTTGCTGGCAAAACCTTTACTAATTAAAAAGCATTATTAATATCTCTAATCAGCTTAATAATTTCATATTTTTCTGATTGTATATTTCTCTTTAATTACATAAAGTATATTGTTATTGTTTTTAATGTGTTTGCTTGTCAGAGTTTGAATTATTTGTGAGTTCAAGTGTGGTAGTCACTGCTTTAGTGTGGTTAACCCTTTGTCTCACTGGAGGCACTACCAAGAAGCCTTTTTCTTTAGAACACAAGGAGGAGGAGCTGGCCATCTATCAACAGCAGAGCAAAATGAGACCAGGTGACAGAAATTTTGGAACTGTCCAAAGACTGTGAGGTAGGAACATAAAAATAGCCATGCTGGGTCAAACCAATGGTCAGTCTAACTTAGCATCCTGTCTTCTAACAGTGACTGGTGACAGATGCTTCAGAGGGAATAAACAGAACAGGGCAATTTATCAAGTGATCCATCTCTTGTCATCCAGTCCCAGTTTCTGGCAGTCAGTGGTTTAGGGACATCCAGAGCATGGAGTTGTGTCCCTGACCATTTTGGCTAATTGCACTTGCTGGACCTAACCTCTATAAACTTCTCTAATTCTTTTTTTGAACATGGTTATCCTTTTGGCCTTCACAGTATCCCCTGGCAATGAGTTCCACAGGTTGACTATGTCTTGTGTAAAGAAGTAGTTCCTTATGTTTACTTTAAACCTGCTGCCTATTAATTTCATTGGGTGACCCCTGGTTCTTGCGTTATGTGAAAGGGTAAATAACACTTCCTTATTTACTTTGTCCACACCATTCGTGATTTTATGGACCTCTATGATATCATGATTTAATGACTCCCAGTCATCTCTTTTCTAAGCTGAACAGCCCCAGTCTTTTTAATCTCTCCTCATATGGAAGCTGTAATAATTTTTGTTGCCCTTCTCTGTACTTTTTCTAATTCTAATATATTTTTTATATGGGGTGATTGGAACTGAACACAGTATTCAAGTTGTGGGTCTACCATGGATTTACATACTGGCATTATGATGTTTTCTATTTTATTATCTATCCCTTTCCTAACGGTTCTTAACATTCTGTTAGATTTTTTGACTTCACTTCACATCGAGCAGATGTTTTCAGAGAGGACCATCCACAATGACTCCAAGATCTCTTTCTTGAGTGGTAACAGCTAATTTAGACCCCATAATTTTGTATGGATAGTTGGGATTTTTGTTTTCCGATGTGCATTACTTTGTATTAATCAACATTGAATTTTATCTGCCATTTTGTTGCCCAGTCACCCAGTTTTGTGAGATCCCTTTGTAACTCATCACTGTTAGCTTTGGTCTTAACTAGTTTGAGTAATTTTGTATCATCTGCCACCTCCATATTTACCCCTTTCTCCAGGTGATTTCTGAGTATGTTGAACAGCACTGGTCCCAGTACAGATCGCTGGGAAACCCTGCTATTTACCTCTTGCCACTGTGAAAAATGACTATTTATTCCTATCTTTTGTTTCCTATCTTTTAACCGGTTACTGACTTTCCCTCTGATCCCATGACTACCTATTTTACTTAAGAACCTTTGGTGAGGGACCTTGTCAAAGTTTTTCTGAAAATCCAAGTACACACTATCCATGTTTGCTGACCACCTCATTGACTTGTATTTATAATGTATCCTTGGCATAGGGTTGACAACCCTCCTGGATTGGCCGGGAGTCTCCTGGAACTGGGCTTGATCTCCTGCTACTGAAGCCAATCCGGAAGATTTTAGGCTGCTAAAAGTCCATTTGGTGGTGCAGCAGAGCTAAGGCAAGCGCTCTATATGCTCTGGCTCCTTGTGGCTATCGGAAGCATGTCCCTCTGGTTCCTAGGTGCTGGGGTAGCCAGGGGTCACTGAGTGCTGCCCTTGCCCTGAGCACTGACTCTGCAGCTTCCATTGGCCAGGAACTATAGCCAATGGGAACTGCTGGGGTGATGCTTACAGGCAGGGGCTGCATGCAGAGCCACCTGGCCACCCCTGAGCCTAGGAGCCCGACTTGCTGGTGGGTTCCAGGAGCCACCTGAGGTAAGCACCACCCAGCAGGAGCCCACACACCAACAACTCTGCCCTAGTCCTGAGCCCCCTTCCACACCCAAACTCTCTCCCAGGACCCGCACCCCTCACATCCTCCTGCACCCCAACCCACTACCCCAGCCCTGAGCCCCTCATACCCAAACTCTCTCCTGGAGCCCACACACCTCGCCCCTTCCCGCACTCCAACCCCTGCCCCAGGCTTAGCCTGGAGCCTCCTCCCACACTCTGAACCCCTTGGCCCCACCTCCCATCCCAGAGCCTGCACCCCCACCTGCAATAGGAATTGCAGTAGAAAGCGAGTGTGCTAAGGTCTTAGAGGCAGGGAAAGAGTGTGCTAAGGTCTTAGAGGCAGGGAAAGAAGAAGGACATTTGAATAAAGGTAACATCTTAAACGTCTTGAACATCTTAAATATATTTTCATATTTGCGAAGGAAATAGGCACAACCTGGAAGAAGCACATTTGTGCACAGAGCATTATAATGAGCCAGATGGTCACCAACCCCCCCACACTTCCTCACAGGGAAAGCCAAAGCTAAACCATTTTCTTGCAGCTCATGAAGGAAACCAATACCAGCTAAGATGGAATAAGGATAGGAGTATGAAGATTGTGGGTCAATAGAGATCACTGCAGTGGATGAATATTTACTGCAGACAGCCCAGCTATGGGAGCAAAGTCTTGGCTCCAGTTTGCTAGGCTCTAAACAGCAGAGGACATTGAGTGCTCACATTAAAAAAAGATGCTGTCAACAGAAGCTTCTTCCTCAGGAGAGGAGTGGCTGAGGAAGTTTCCAGAGCTCCGACTAGGAAGAGAAAGACATGGATGTCAGTGACATAGCAGTCAGCTTGTTGTTGCATAAACAGTCACCGAAAATGATTAATCTACAAACAACGGTTCCCCACCTCTGGAATAGCAGATAGGCGGGAGGTCAGAGTTGATGAGCATGAACCCTAGTTATAGAGAAGGAAGCTTACACAGTACTTCCCTGCACTACTCCTGGCTTGAGGGCACTGATATTAGTGCATCCCTTTCAGGAGAACTAGTGAAATAGTTTATTCTTCCCTCTGTCATAGAAGAATTTAAATTCCACAATCACACTGTTCCAGCTGGCAGATGTTAACAGAGTTTGTTATCTAATCAGATCTTCAGCTTCACAGAAAACAGGAACTGCACAGCAAAGCATGAATGTGGGGTTTGCTTTTTTTTAACTTCTGAATGATCTAGAAAATATGTCTCAAGAGTTTGATTTTGGTTTTAAGGTTCCACCCTTTCTCCCGACCCTTACTTCGTATTACACTAGAGATCTTGGCAAGAACCTGGGGACCCAAATAGGAATGACACATGAAATGGTAACCTGAGCTGTAACATCTACCTGCTCTTTGGATGCTGATTAGGTGGTAGACTGAGTGGGGGAGGGAAAACTGGTTGCATAGGTTGCAGCCTCATGTGACATTAGTGGCCAGACCTGCCACAGATCTTGCTGGACCCTCCTAGAGCTAGAGAGAAAATGAAGGTCTAGTAAGTAAAAAACAAACAGAAAAAACCTCACCCTTTCTGTCTGTAGGGAGGATAAAGTTTCTGGGGCTGTATTTTGGGCATCATAAAGAATCAGTAAAAGCCACAATCCTTTCTGTTGCTCTTGTTTTGCAGCTTATCTTTAAAGTAACTGAACCATGCCCCATTTAAATTACTGGTATGGAGAGTTCTGAGTTCCTGGATGGCCACCTGTGCACAGACAGCCCATCTGCTTGTTTATTTTGTATTTCTACTTAGTGGAACGTTAAGGTCTCTGTTTCACATCTGGCTCAGGTCAGTAATGGCTGATAGTTGTTTTCATCGGATAGCTGTTCATTGACCCAGTTTCCTTTGTGATCTTATTGTAGTGGAGAATTCCTCACATTACAATAATCACCACTATCATTGGCACCTTCCTTGGCAGTCTCTGTGGGAGGCCAAGGGCTGAATGGACCATGGAAACTGAAATCCTCTATAATCCCTGGAAGTGACCTTGTTAGCACAGAGGCAGACTAGTGAGGTCTGCGCTGTTGCTGCTGTTCCTGTTCTGAACAGAGGTGGTTGCTATTGGGGCTCTCAGTCTGGCACCTCATAGCCTCATAGACTTTAAAGTCAGAAGGGACCATTATGATCATCTAGTCTGACCTCCCGCACTTTCACCTGCTCTAAATATTCACTAAGTTAAATAAAATTCAGGTGACATTCCAAACAAAAAGAAAAAAAAACAACAAACAGGCCAGAAGGCAAAGTACAAAGAGGAGGCTCATTATCTCCAATATTTACAGTACAGGAATGTTGAAGCAAATTCATTCCTAGTTTAACTCTACTAACATCCAAGGAGTTGCTCCATGGATGCACTTGGCCCTGTGTACTTGGAGGGGTTCTGACTGTCACAGTATACACACAGCTCTGTTGACAGAGTGAGCTCTTTGCAAAGTTAGGCTTAATTTTTGGATCCTATGGCAGACCAAGCAGGCAATTGGGAATGGTCTTGGTGGGTATGTCTATGGTGCAATTAGACACCTGCAGAGGGCCGGTCCCAGCTGATTCAGATTCGCAGGACTCAGACTGTGGGGTTGTTTAGTTGTGGTGTAAATGTTAGGGCTCAGGTTCTAAAGCCCAGCCTCTAGCCCAAGCCCAAACATCTATTGCACAATTAAACAGCCCCTTATCCCAAGCCCACTAGCCCAAATCAGCTGGCACAGGCCAGCTGTGGGTGTCTAATTGCTGTGGAGCTATATCTCCATGAGGCTGTAGCCCTTGCCCACGCTAATGAGACAAAAGATCACTGTACCAGAATGTGGGGGTTCTGTATGTGGGAATCAGCGTGTGTATCCTGCACAGTTGCTTGATTGTTGTGTTAGGTTAAAGGGAAACTGCTTCCATGTTGCACAGCCCAACAGTCTAAAAGTCCCCTAGGTAACAAACACCAGTGGCATCAAATACACCATGAAATCCTATATGCTAGGTTGTTAGTTGGCCCTGGCATCTGAACCTACAAGTGTGGAGTGAGGCTGTCCTTTGTGGCACTGGCATTGGGAATCAGGAGAATTCCAGGCAAGTGACTCTGTACAACTTCCAACTTGATTTAATATATTATCAGGCCCATAAAGGACTCTAATTTTGTATTCTTAATGGGCTGTTCCATTTGTAACGCAGCTTGGAAACTGGTTCTGAGTCTCTTACAGGAGCTCTCATGATGCCTTGATTGAAAAACAACCTTATTGGCTTGGTGTCACACAATGGTCTTTCATACACAATACAACCGTGCTGCGAATTCTGCCACAGCACTGTGCATTGAGCCATTCAGGTTTACACAGAAAGCATTTAATGCCAACACTACTGGTTTCAAGTTACTTTGACAGGATTAATTCATGTCTCATGGCTGTGACTGATCTCTATACTCCGTAAAAAGAACGAGGAGTACTTGTGGCACCTTAGAAACTAACAAATTTATTTGGGCATAAGTTTTCGTGGGCTAAAACCCGTTTCATCAGATGCATAGAGTGAACATACGGTAGGAAGATATACAGAGAACATGAAAAGGTGAAGATTGCCATACCAACTCTAAGAGACTAATCAGTTAAGGTGAGCTATTATCAGCAGCATAAAAAAATGTTTGTAGTGATAAGCAGGACCCTCCATTTCAAACAGTTGATAAGAAAATGTGAGTAACTGTAGGGGAAAACTTAGCATGGGAAATAGATTTCAGTTTGTGTAATGACCCAGCCATTCCCAGTCTTTATTCAAGCCTATTCTTCAACAACAAAACTTCAAAATCAGACTCCAATGAGAAACTGCTGAACTGGAATTAATTTGCAAACTGGATACCATTAAATTAGGCTTGAATAAAGACTGGGAGTGGCTGGGTCATTACACAAACTGAAATCTATTTCCCCATGCTAAGTTTTCCCCTATTGTTACTCACACTTTCTTATCAACTGTTTGAAATGGGGGATCCTGATTATCACTACAAAAGGTTTTTTTCAGCATAAGGTTTTGTAAATTTGTTAGTCTCTAAGGCAGCAGTCCTCAATCTTTTTCAGTCGCGGCCCCCCTCTGCGGAGCGCTGTCTGCTCGCAGACCCCCGAGGTATGCCTGCCGAAATGCCGCAGAACAGAAAGCTTTCACTTTCTGCAGCGGCATTTCGGTGGTACTAAAATAGATCACTGCCGCATTCGGCGGTCTCCCACGTGGGATCATCGACAGCGTCGGGGTCTTGCGCGCCCCCGGGGGTGGTCTCGTGCACCCCCAGGGGTGCGTGCACCCCACTTTGACGACCACTGCTCTAAGGTGCCACAAGTATTCCTGTTCTTTTAGGGATATAAACTAACACAGTTGCTACTCTCAAACCTGACATTTTGTAAAAGCGTTAGCTTTGGAGTGGGTGAGGGAATGTTCTAAGTAGGTTCAGGTTCAATGTTCTAAACCTACATTCTGGGTCTAAATTCACTATCCTTTTAATTATCAACTACTCCAATCTGTGGATAAAGAGGCTGAATGGGAAAAGCCGCATACCAAGTTAAATACAGAACTCAGTCAGATCTCCTATTGACTTCAATGGGAAGTAGTCTGGAAGTCCTTATTCTACTATCATTAAGGCAGCAAAACTCCCACTGAAGTCAACATCAGCAAGTTACTGACTCCCCGTACTCCTAAGGGCATTCTGTGGCAAAAAATTAAAAATTCTCCACCAGAAAATTAAAAATTCTGCACACAATATTTTAAAACTGTGCAAAATTTATTTATCAAATAAATGTGGGAGCACAGGCCACTGGCTGCACACAGGTGGGAGATCACTGTGCAGCTCTCCCCTGGGACACGGACTCAGTGGTGAGGCTGCACCCAACTCTGACACAGTGCAAGGACTGAGCCTGCCCCAGGAACACCCCAGAGCCCTGCCCCTCTATGACAGGGGTACCAGGTATGGGCAGGCAGGCTTAGCAAGGCAGGATCCAAGTGTGGAGGGGTTTAATGTGAGGGGAACCTGGTGTGGGTTGAGAGGGTTCTGTGTGGGGCAATCTGGGTGTGGACAGCTTAGTAGGGGATCTGGGTGCAGGGGGATTTGGATGCACAGGGGCTTGTTGAGGGGTTCTGGGTAGAGGGGCAATGGGACTCTGCAGGGGGGTCCAAATGAAGGTGATTGGGGCTCACAGTGTGGGGTCTGGGTATGGGGGGGAATAGAGCTTGGCAGGGGGGTCTGGGTAGTAGGGTTCAGGGGGAGTCCAGATCCTGGGGACGTGGGGCTCAGTATGGTGGGGATGCAGGTGCAGCTGGTTGGGGCTCAATGGGATGAGGATCCACATGCAGGTGTCTCATGAGGGTGGTCCAGGTGCTGGGGGAGTGGGGCTCATTGAGAGGGGGGTTCTGAGTGTGTGTGTGGCGGTGAGGCTTGACAGGAGGGGCTGGGTATGAGGGGTTTGGATGCATGGGGGCAGGGCAGATCGGGGAGCAGCTCCCTGTACAGGGATCCCTCCCGCTGCGGCTGAGGAGTGATGGGTGCAGGAAGAGGGGAGTGGGAGAATTTGCAGAGCTTCCTGCTGCTGGGGGAAAAAGCTGGGGGTGGGTTGGACCCAGGCCCAGATGCTGTGCAGGAGAAAAGGAAGTCTCATACCTCCTCCCCCCACAGGCCAGCTGGGACTAGCAACTGAACCTGGCACAGGGTAGGAGGCACCAGCCAGCTCTTCCACAGTTCTGCCCCTGCCCCACAGTGATTTACCTCTGTGATGTCTGTTCTGGGCATCTGAAATATACTGCTGGGGAGGTTCTCATGACCACTCTTGTGGCTTCCCCATTGCTTCCCCATCAAAGCCATTTTTCTGTAGGGAAGTAAAGAGATCTGTGGGGGACATAAATTCTGCTCATATGCAGTGGCTCAGAATTCCCCCAGGAGTACTATAAATACCTTGGACAGATAGACAAAGATGTTGGGCTAAATCTTAATCTTATACAATATATGGATCCTAAACTAATAACCACCAAAATAAGCAGTGAATTCTGAATTGGATGCAGTATCAGTGCTTTCTCAAGTGTCTTGCCAGGATTTTGCAGTTGGGCCCCAGTAAGGCTTAAACAGCCTTTCTTGCTCCCATTTCTTTCAGTATCTGGGTTTAGAGTTCCTTCACGTCCCAAATTACTGCTGCTAAGCCTCCCAGCTCTCCTGTGCTTGTGTACAGAGCAACTTTCCAGCTACTGGCTACTACGAGTCCTTGTCTGACAAAGTTTGTTGGGCAGAACTGCTGAATCATAGCCTTTCCCCACTAATTAGTTGACAGCCCCATTAGTCACCTGGGGAGGAGTCATTTGGGGCTCTAAGTAACAATGCCTCAGAGGAAAAGCTGCAGAGAAATGAAACTTTGGTCAAAGCAATACACTCCCATTCCTTTATCAAGATGTAGAAGACCAAAATCAAGAGCTTAATCAAAAATAAACCCACATTTCTTTTCTACATAAGGTAACCTTCCATGCAGCATTAACCACCACACTAACATCCCGATTCAAAACATGAATAATGCTCAAGGAGGAGTGTGAAGATTCAGCGTGTTTCAGACCAGTTCAGCCCTGGTGGAAACATATATAACTCCCCTGGGAATCAATGAGGATTACATCTACTTATGTTAGGCCTGCATTTAGCTGGCCATGTTTTTGAATAACTCTCCCCTGGATATCCCAAGCCTACCTATTTTCAGGGCTGACTGACAGACTTCCCTTCCTATAAAGCATTTTAGTGACTTGAAGTTACAGAAGAGAATACAGTAAAATTGATTCTGCAAAAGGCTCAGGAGACAGCAGTAGCCTTTGGATGACTGTGGGAAGCTGATTCACAAAGCTTTGACAGCTCCTCATTCTCACTGCAGACCTCAAAGCTGTCCAGCACTGAAAACCAGCCGGCTTCCCAAAGGCTGCTTCCCACTGGGTTGCCCAGCAGCATGTGAGCTCCAGGACTTCTGTGCACATTACTAGTCAGACTTCAGCACTGAAAGGTTTATGCTTCATTCAGCCATGAAGAATTCACCATCTAGATCTGTATGTGCAGGTCAGATGTCAGATAGAATGTGTATGTATTGAAGACATATGTAACTTTCAGATATACTTCTGTTCATCGGAGGTTCAGATGATCATGGTTTCTATTCTCTCTGTGGTTTTATACTCACTTCCCCATCAACGTTGGTATCTCAGTACCTAGTTTATCCACTGACTTTAGCACATCCATGGAGCTTTCTAAAAATGTTCCCCAGACATGTTGTTGTTTATCCCTGTGGTCAAGATTCTAGCCCTAAGGAGACAACATTCTGCCTAATGGGAAGAAGAAAAAACAACCTCCATTCTTTCAGCCTAGCAGATACCTTAGAATGTGATAAGTAGAATGCAGCAGATGCTTTCCAAATGCAGAATCTGTGATCACAGATTAGAAATGAAAACTGGGAGACCCTGTGGAACCACAATGGGGATCCATTGTATGAGCAAAAACAAGGAGAGATTATACACATTTTCTGCATCACTACCCAGAACATAATGAAGGGCTGAAAAGATACTTCCTCAAGGCAATCAGAGTAGGCAGAGATTTCCCCTAGCCAGTCAGGAAGAAAAACTGTCTAGTAAGGGGAGCAAGAAAAGAAAAGAAAAAAACCCACATAGTATATCACAACCACCACTGAGTCAGAAAAAGACAGTAGTACCAGATGGAGACCCTGTATGAAACCCATCACCCACTTGTTCCTGGCCACAAGGAGATGATGCATTTGTACTGGGCAGCATCCATATGGCTTGTCAGGCATTGAAATGGAACTGGAAAGTACATGGGGCTGGGAAGGGGAAGCAGAGCAAAAAGTAGCAGAGATGGGGAGCAGAGCATGGAAACATAGCATGGGGCTCAGGAGGAGCCTTGAAGCTGCAAAGCAGATAGGAGGCAAGCTCCTGTAGCGTACTAGGTTGGCATCTGCAATGTCATGCCAGAGCAATAGCCAGAACTTTAATTCTTACCCATCTATGACAGTCTCAGCCAGATCCCACCTGGCATTTTGCTCCCCAAAACTGAACCTGCCTCCCAGATTCCCTCACTCCAGAAAAGGTTCCCAAGGTTTGAGCTTGGCTTTGTTCATCTCCTTCTTGAAGGTCCTTTACTCAGAAAGGCTGAAAGCAGGAAGGGAAGGGATGCTTCCTAACCTGAGGTCTGTTGGGGGTAACTGGGCTCAGTGCTATGTTGGAGAAGGAAGAGAGGTAGCAAACACAACCCCAAGGGGGAGCAAAGGGGTTCAGCTCCCTCCCTCACCTTTGAGTACCTCCATTTGTTTGAATGTGAAGAGGATGTTGTTCTTCTTGGCAATGATATAGACGGATCTGCAGGGTGGTGAGAGCAAGTCCAGGTAGGGCTGTATCCCCATCCTACCTGCTGGGAAGAGGGAGCAGGAGCGAGAGAGATGCTGTGTGGAGGCTGAGACTACCTGTCCTTGGCTGTAGCTGCACAGAAGGCAGATTGAAGAGAAACTCTTAGTTATCCTGTATCATTAGAGGTCCTCCCCTGCTGTTCCTCCAGAGGAAAGAGACAGGCACCAGGCTGAGGTGGCATCTCTCCCTGCCCCACCAGAATGTGGGCAATGTACCTTACCAGCCACCTGTAATGCTGACATTTACATGGAAGAACTGCATCTGCAGGGACATATTCCAAGGAAGGTAGCAATCCCACCCCAGAAACCTCTCTCCTCCTGTTCGTATGACCTGGTCCCAGGACCAGATGCCTGTCTGTAAAGCACAAGCACACCTTTGACATTACACAAATAATGATAAATCCCAGATGCATTTGCATCTCTCAGAACCCCCTGCCCGGTTTCCATGGTTATTTGTTAATAATCAGGTGTTGCTCCTTTCCCATCCCTCATGGTGCCCCTTGTGGATCTCCTTGACTGCACTGCTGGCCCAGCTTCAGCAGGAGGAAGAGGGGAGGCTCCAGGTGACAGATGGGTGTGCTCATTTGGAGTCCTGACAGCAGTCCATAGAGGCATAGACAATAGGCTGCCTGTTGTGCTCTAGTTAAAAAAAAGAAGAACTAGTTCTGCAAGCCTGATCTGCCTTTTCACTTGCAGACAGGGATGGGCAATGGGGTGGGAAGGGAAAGCAGGAGGGCAAAGAGGAGGAAAGGAAACACAGGCAGGATTGTCTAGCTCAGGTGTTTGCTCATCATTTTGCCCTGAAGTGGGTGGAGTCCAGAAAGCAACTTTAAACTTTCCCAGCAGCAGGATGCCAAGAGAAGAGGAATGCTCCTGACTGGAATAGGGGGGAAAGGAGACCAGAGGGAAAGGCTCTGTTACCCTGGCTCCCTGCTTAGACTTTAATAGAGCTATGCTAGGAATTAATTTGGCCATTAGGCCTGTGGGGAGTAGGACACAAGGTGGGTGAGGTAATAGTTTCCATTGGATCAGCTTCTATTTAATGAAAGATATTACCTCACCCACCTAGTCTCCTTGATATCCTGGGACCCACACAGCCTACAAACCATGAGAGTAGGAGAGGCAGTTTGGTTGGAGGGGAACCATGCCACTTCCCACTGCACCTGTAAGCTGAGCCATGTGCAGGTCTGCCCAATGGCCTCCATTCATGCTGCATTGGTGAGTACAGCAGAGGCTTGGCCTTTTCTATTATGAGTTATAATGACTGGTTAGTAAATCGTGTTGGGCTTATTAAGGCCCATGAGAAGGTCCATCCACCCCTCTGACATTTGTTTCCTTCTTTGCATTCAAAAAAACAAACAATTCAATCCAGAGTCTCATTTAGTTGAGGAGGCATTGAATACTCAGCATGGCACAGCACGCTGGCAGAAGCTTCATTTGGAAATACAGCTATTGTTCATACATTAGATCATTTCTTGCACATTAAAACATTAAAATTGCTGTGAGTGTGAGGCAGGTCCAGTGAGCAGGAGTCAAAGAAGGAAAGGGAGCCCTACCAATACTGCAGCTCACATGTCTGCAGGTTAAAGGGGTGATTCAGTATTTGTACAAAAAATAGTATTTTTCCCTTCTGTAAATCATGGAAGGGCTGTGATTAAAGTATTGTTAGTAAGATGCTGTTCTTTCCTATTGGGCAGGAAGACCACTAAGATGTGGTGTTGGAGAAGGCAGTGAAACATGCAGAAAAATTTACACAGGATTAGCTATGCTTAGAGAGACACTTTCCCTTTTCAATTCAAGTTTTTAGAAACTGTTCCATATGCTCCATCATTTCTGGAGGAAGTTGAGTGGTGCTCAGATTCTTGACATTCAGGACTATCTCATGCGCTTGCTGGAAGAGCTCTTTCCCCACAGCTTCCTCCACCCGGCTGCGCCACTCCGCCAGCTTGGGCCTGTTCTCAAAGATGTCATAGCCACATCCTGCATTCTGTAAAGACAGAAGCAAAAGCACAGTAACACAACTTCCATGCGAACAGTCCAAACCAGAATCCATTTAGAGGGATGGGACCAAAAAAACCATTTGGAGTTCAAAACAAATCTCAGCTGGATCAAATCAAATCAAGATAATTTGATATTTTGAGGCCTGGTTTCAGCTCATTTCAAGTTCTCCATTTCTAGGAGATTAGAGTAGTATCTGAGGATACCTGTGCCAGCTACATGAGGACACTGAGGGATAGCAATGTGGTCTTCCCCTTCTGCCCTCTACCCTAACATTAAAAGGAAAGACATTATTGAGTTTTCATTGAAAACACTTCATTGTTTGGGTTTGCAAACTCTGCAGAGGGATTTTTAGCCCCCAAATTAGAGTCACGCTAACACATGAAAGCCAGAATGTGAAGAGACTAGTATTTCATTTCGCTGGGCAATGAAAATAGACAAGACAAACAAACAGCACACGTGTCAATAAGTAGGTTTCAAACACTATCTCAAGAGATAATCAATTTTATAATGAAAAGTAAAGTAGATTCACACCAGCCAATAAGAAGGAGACTCCTGCAATACAAAAGCGGGTACTCCATTCTTAAGGATACATACAATGGTACTTCAGTTGTGTGAATGTGTTTAGGGATACAGAGGAAGTCCTCACTCTCTAAAATATAGACATGTTTTCTTTCTAAGTTTAGACTGTATGCTCAGCACTTCAAGAAAAAAAAACAACCCCAAACAACAACTCTCCTGCAACAGACTTTTCCCTGTGAAATTCCGAGTCTGAGGAAGGGAAACCAGCAACTTCTCAATCAGTTTAAAACACAGGTAGTTTTTCCACAGTGCTGAGCATCTCCACTTATACTCACCATAGAATAAGTTTTAGTAATTTAGGACCTTTCAATTAGTCTACTGATTTCCATTTATTTCTGCCAGAGGACCAGTAATCAGAGCAGGGTTGAAGTTCTTTGTTCAAAATATTTTTCATTTCTATAGGAAGTGTCGCTTCAACTCTTTTTCAGTTTTAGCCAAAAAGTTTGAAAGACAAACTGGCAAAGAGAACGCTTACTTGAGATATTTTTGCAGAACCTGAAAGCCATGTGTCCACCCACTCTCCACCAAACCCAGCTTCCTTTGTCTGAAGTCTGGTTGGCAACTGGAATCAGTAGGACCAACACTCACCTGCATGAGCTCTACAATAGCCACCAGGTCTGCCAGGGAGATCTCATTGCCCACAATGAAGGGCTTGTCCTGCAGGAACTTCTCCTCAAACTGCTTCAGGACAGAATTCAGTTCCTCAACCGCCTCCTCTAGCTTCTCTGGAGAAAATGGCTGCCCTGCGAGAGGCACCAGTACCTACCAGGGAGAGGAAAATGCAGCTCTTACACGTTACATGCCAATTTTTAGTCCATCTGCTATGCAGCCATGGCACCCTGAACCACTCTAAGTATCTCTCATTAGTTTATTATGGAGTGGGCTGAGTTAACCCTCTGCCAGGTTGGCTAGCATTATAACCCGTTGCATCATATTCCTCCAAACCAGGCAGTCTTGTTCAGGTTCTCCTCCTCTTTGGAGACATTTGCCTTTAAAAAAACATTTCACACCAACTGCAATTGCAACCCCTGGTTTCAAGAAGGGAGGGCCCGTCTCTGCAGAGGCAAGCGTCAGTTAGGCCTCATCAGTCAGAAAGCAGGAGGAAAGTGGTCAGTGTCTGGCACCATCTCACCCTTGCCATGCCAGATCAGTTACATTTACTTACTACTCTGGACTGAGTACAGTGGAGACAGTGTTCCCACAGATTCAATCTTGGGAAGAATTGGGGCTCAAATATAAAGGAATCTTTCAGCAGGAGTGAAGTGGCTCCATTACAATTCAACAGGCAGCGTGCTGGCTCACCATGGAGGACAATGCAACTCAAGTTCCAGTTTGGTTTCCAAATATCAGCTGGTCTGTGTCTTTGGCTAGTGAGGACCAACATCCAGAAACAGTCCTGTCATCCATACAAGACACACCAAGCAAACAGCATGTCTGGCATTTTCTAACTTTTGAGTGCTGGACTTCCCAACCTCAGTGCTCTTTTAATGTCGCTTTTGGGATGCAAGAGATCTACACCACTCTGTCAAGTACCAGCCTGGCAAGATAGCGACACACTGCACTAAGGTCATTCCGGGTATGTCCCCTCCCTCATCCCTTGCCCCACACATACTTTAAATAGGGATGCTATGGAGAGGGGAGGTTGAATGTGTTCTACGTGCCACAGAAATAGCAGGTGCTAGCCATCAGTTCTCATGTTATCTAATATCTTTACCTTGGTTATGAAAATTTTGCACCCTTTCTCCCGAATGGTAGTGTGCTGCCAGGACAAGTACTCATCAACTCGGGACCGTTTCTGCAGGTCTGAAGGGTACCAGTGATCAGGGGTATTGAATTTTCGGCTCAGGTAGAGAAGGATCGCAATGCTGCCCAGACGGTAACAGGAACAATGGACAGGTGAATTAAGAGGAGATGGACATTATTGTCTCCCCACAACCCTCCCTCTCGGAATACTCTTACTACCAACTGCTAGATCAGTGAGTTAATACTGACAGACTCAAGAATCTCCCCATAATCCCTAATAACCAATCATGTTCTGTAACATGAGAGTTACAACTCAGACTTCTCTCCCTGTCCCTCCCCTCACCCCCCAACTAGAAATGCATATACCATAGCAACATCTACCTCTTAGCACTGCTTGAAGTCTTGGGTATTTTTCACAAAAGAAATGATGAGAAAGTGAACATTTTTAGGGTTTTTTTAAGTTTTGCTATTCAAAGATGAATTCATTTTGAGTTATTTAGGTTAAATGAATGTTTTATTTTTGAAAAGGCATTTGGAGTTTCTGCATTCCAATTCCAACCACTTTCCAGTGGGGAGTGGAAGGGAGAGAGAAAATGAAAAAAAATCCACTTTCACTTTTGCTTCCCCCATCTTCATCTTCCAGAAAACTGAGAATTGGTTTTCCTCTTCTTCTTCTTCCTCCGCACACTTATTTAAAAAACTGCCTTGTGATACTTTATACAGCTTGGGGCGGCAGGGAAGAGGGGAGAAAAGGGAAGTCAAACATCCAACCCCACCACCTCCTGTATTTCCAGTTGCAACATGAACCACTAGAGCAATTTATACCATTTAAACTGGACCATAAACCCACCATGGGAAAGCTTCACATTACCAGGCCTGTAGACATCCTCATGCCAGCCCTTCCTGCACATACAGTCAGTACATCACCCAGTCAGAGAGTCACCAGATCCATGGAACTTTGCAAGCATTGAGCCTACAGGCAGCTTAGCTGCAACATCACCTGATGTAAGTGGCTGGTGACCAGGACTGGGCCAATGTTTATCCTCATCTCCGTGTCTTCAAAGATGGATGCACAATTGTAGCAAGGCATAAGGGACGGAAGGAACAGGGAAATATAGGACTGGAAGAGGCATAGATGAGTGGGGCTGATAAATAGGGAGAAAAGAGAAAGAACATGAATGCAGAAAAGACAAAAAACCCCAACCAAACAAAAAAAAAACAACAACATAAAAAACAGATAAGCCAAAGCATGAAGAGAGAAGAGATGAGCAAATAATAAGGTGGAACTCTGAGCAGGGGACATAGCAGGCAGATGTTAAGCGTTGTGATGTTAGACATGCATCACAGGGTTGCATCTGTTTAATCCTTACCTCTCTGCTAAGGTGAAGGCTCCATCCTTTAATGCTGGTACTTTCTTCAGCACATTCACCTTACTAAACTCTTCACTAAGGTGGTGCCCTAAAAAGATGTAGGAGGAGATTAAGGAGGTGATGGTGGTGGCAGTGGCAGCATGCAAGGAAAATTCAGTGGTTAGAAGGAAACAACCCAGCAATATTTAAATTTAGCACCCAAGTCAAGCTAGATTCTTCACCCATTAGTGAGGATCAGCAGAGTCCATGGGAATATTTGATCCACCTTTGACTACATAAGGAAAAATCCTATTTATTTTTCTGCGAGTAAGTGGGCAACAGAGCTCCATAACAGATATAGATTTTGCACTAAGATTTACCCTATTGCTATCTTCTCTGTTCATCAGCTCAGCATTCCTGTCTCTCTCCTGTTGATTGTCTGCATGTTCGGTGTTCTGACATTTGTTAATAGGCTTGTAAAGTTCAATTTGTGCAGGTAATCTTGTCAGCTCCAGTCTGCTTCATAGACCTTGTTTTAATATCAGATATCTGTGGCTAGAATATCCCTAGACCCCTATCAGAATCTCTGTGTGGGGCATTTTACATTGGCAGAGTGAGAGTCCCAGAGGGCTTGCAGTCTCATTTTAAGATGAGAAATAACAAATGGGTGTAACCGAAAGAGGGAAGCAGGACAAGGGTAACAGTGATAAAGGGACAGTTACATAGGCCTAGCTGGAGCACAGCTCAATTCAGATGCAGTTAGCTTTTCAGGCCCTGTTACCATGAGGCAGGATTTCAGTCATGCTTTTGAAACATGAAAATGCAATATTTTGTAACCGAGTGTTGTGACACTTTTACCAAACCCCTCAAAGCTGCTGTTGGCGTTCAGGGTATTTTTGCTCAGTTATGCGCTTTGTAGTTTGTACTCAGACATCTACTGCTTTTGATTATCAGATGGAACTGCTACCATTAGTTTCTTGCAGGAATAATTTGCATCAGTACAGGGAGGGGAGTGAAAGGCGTGCTGTCAGGTCTGAGACAGATAATAGACATAGGCATGGGTTTGCATTCCCAAGACAATTCTTCAGAGCTCCAATACAAGATAGAAGGAAAGGGTTGAGCTTTATAGCCTGAAAGGAAAATTATTTAGTTTAAATAAAATTGGTTTAGTTTTCTGATTCTTGAATAGTAATGAATGAGGCTTGCCATCTTTACACAGTGAAGTGGTTTCATTTGGAACACAGCCTCATTCGGCAACCTTCCAAAAAGGATACCAAGATTTTTCATGTTTCTCTCACTGCTCTGTTCTAGAAATGCCTGGAGGCTTCCAGGCCTAGACTTCACACAAGTTTTTGGGTGGCGATTTCTGTTCTGTCCAGTCCTCATCCTTTGCATCTGTTTCCCTGAAGCCCACAATGTTAAGAAGTAAGAATGCTTCAGAGGACTTGTTCCAGCCAGCCTCCAGACCTATGGAAATTCACTTCCAAAGCAGCACCTCTGAAATGCTGACCAGCCTTAGGCTTCAGAATGAGGCTTCCAATGGTTACTGAACTCTACATTGAAATGAGTGGTTTTGCTGTTATCACACAGAGTAAATGGGTCTGTTTTTAGTTTGATGGATAGGATTTATACATGCAGCGAGAACACTTAATAGCAAACTGGCTTTATTTTTTTTTTTAAATACAGCTTAGCCTGTATATTGTGCTTTTTTGCCAGGGTTTGGTCTTTACATATTGAGCAGGATCTGTTATGATGAACTAACAGGTAATTGTCACTTTATGGAAGAGCCCTGAGGCATGGGTGTAGGTTTTGGGGTTTTTTTGGTGGTGGTGAGGGGGAGAGTGTTGACTCCCCCCAAACTGCAAGCCTTAGGCAAATGTGCAATCCCCCTCCACATGGCCCCATTGGCCTGCTGGAGCTGCCCTCCACCCAGTACAGGAGTCAAACTACACATATGCTCTGAGGCCTTATTTAAGGTATCACTGAACAGTGGTGGCTCTTCCAGGGAAGCAGAGCATCCACTTGTTTCCAGTGGTCCAAATTCAGATGCCTCCCATGCTCAGCAACTCTGTCACGATTTGAGAGTAGGGCTTGAAGCAAGAGTGCAGATCTGGACTGAAGATTTTAGCACACCCTTCACCTGCTGTCCCATATCCAGCACCGGTCTGTCTGCCTGCTGAGGCAGCATAGGGGCCCATGGTTTGTCTGTATAAAAGGCTACAATAACCCTGATTTTGCACCATGATTGCATGCCTCTGTCCATGCTGGTAGCATTTAGGAACTGATCATAACCAAATGTATTTAACATCTAAGCATTTCCATAGCAATCCAGGAGGTTAGTGCAGTCAGAGATACAATGCACTTTAGAATCCCTCTAAGGGGAGCAAATTTAGTAGTGCTTCTCTGCTGTATTCATAAGCAACATGTAGGTTTTGGTAAAGCCTACTGCTGCTACTGTATAGTATGGAGCATTTGGAGCTTGCAGTTTTGTTGAATAAGACGAGGAAGACTTGTGGCACCTTAGAGTTTTGTTGAAGTCTTCTTCAGTCAGTCCAATGACAACTTAGTCAGTTTTTCACCCCTTTTCAGTAAGTTCATTGTCTTGTCTCCCCCGCCCCATATTTTAGTGGCTCATGGTGGTCAGTAGTGAAAAGGAAAGGAAGCCCAAACCTGTGTTTGTTTAATAAGTTAAATATTCTTTTAAACTGACAATGCCCCCTTTCCCATGGTACCTTGAATAATCTTATTCATTTCCTCCTACCAAAGTCTCTAAAAGGCAAACGTCAAGCAAGAGCAAGGCATAAAGAGAGGAGAGAATATGTAGCAGAACTCTTCATTATTAGTTGGCTTTATTGCAAACTCAGGCTTCCCCACTGAATGAATGGAAGCAGACATGAGACTTCTTGGGGAGAGCACCTGTGCTGTGAAACTCGAGAGTTTGCCATAGGCCTAAAGGGGCTTCACTTAATCTTTCAGTGAAGCAGTTAGATGAAAATGGGCGGATTAACTGCTGCCAGGCTGCACTGGGTTATATCAGTGACAGGGAAAGGAAAACAGAACTGCAGAGTGTCTGCTCAAGAAACTGCATTTCTCCTTCCTGCTGTTACTGCAAGAGGGACCTAGAGCAAGAGCTGCAGGGTGTTGGAACAGCAACCCAAGTGAATCTTGGGCATTTTTCACATGCCCATGAAAGTCTCAAGGTCACCCCAGGCTATGAAGCCTAAATCTGACATTATGCCTTATTAGCAGCAAGAGGGATGAGCGGCGTAGCTCGTATGTTAATAATTACAGAGTTTCTGTTTTCTGGTTTATTCCAGCCAGGCTTACACTACATTTTATGTCATAAGATGGATGGCAAGGGAGCATCCCTGCTGTGTCCGCTCACGTTCACCTCGCCAATAGGGCTGCAGCAGGAGCCAGAGAGGTGTAAAATCTCTGCAGAATGTAGGGCAGGAACCAGCACGGGGTCTAAGACACAGCACACGGCAGCTGCTGCAAGGTCAGCATAGACACATTACTATCACATAACTTTGACAGATTCTTGTGTGTGTGTCATAGCTCAGCAAGATCCCAAATGGAGCTGCGTGAACTCAGCCAAAATGGGCATGTCATAGGCACAGTAAAACCCCTGGAATCCCGTTTGCAGAGAAGGGCATCCTATTACATGTCCCTAGTTCACACTTCTCTTGATGAACTATCGCCTTTAATACCAAAGACATTTAGCAGACACAGCTTTGACTTCAGGACAACAGGCTTCCATGGTAAAGAGCTGGCTGAGACTCTCTAGAGCCAGCTGGGGCAGCTCCAGCAACCAGCATCAGCATGACAACAGAGCTACTGTCTGTGAGGCAGATTGTCAAACATGAACAACTAAATGAGATTTGTAAATCCCCCACTGCTGTGTTTATGCCAGACTAGCAGTGCATCCCCCACCCTCACAGAAAGGATCTTGTGCCCCATAGTAGCAGGGTATGGAAGGGAACCTCCAGAATGTTAAAGGATGTAGCTGGAAGTACTTGGAGCAGAGTTTCTAGCCTCTGCCTCTAGCTAGGAAGAGACTTAATCTCAAGTGAGCATTTTGTATGTAGTTAAGTGTGCTCTGAGAATGCCCACAGGATCAGCCCCAATAGGCAGGGCTATGCCAGCTTTCGCCTAGCACAAGGATCCCACTGGGCTTAGATGTGAGATAAGCATTCAGGCACTTGCCTGAGGCAGCTGTAGGTATATCCAGAGGAAGAAACTTAAGGACCCAGGAAACTTTTTACAGTACAAATTTAGGCACTGAGGAATTTGAGACACCTCTAGAGTGAGGTGGCAGCTGAACAGGGGTTTTGATGATCTCCTTGGTGCCTAAACTTTGGTCTTAGGCACATAACTGCCACTTCTGAGGCACCTAAGTGTGTGAGGCATAAGGGCTGGGGAAGCTATGAAAGATCAGAGTCACAGAAGCAGGCTGGGCACATGATCTCCCTTAAACAGGGAATAACGGAAAGCTCTCCTCAGCAGTGCCAACGTTCTGGTTAACACAGGTTAACCGTGAGAGGAGTTGCTGTTCTTTGTAGATGGAATATCCATTGGGGATGAATGGAGCAATTAAGTGCGTATTAATAAATGAAGGACAAGGGAAAGAAGAGAAAACACAAGTCATGGTGAAAAGTCTAAAATCCCTGCTCCCCTTTCAAAGTTTTAAGGCTTTTGAAAGGTAAGCCTGCAAAGGATGCTTTTAAAAAGAGTTGTGGCTTTTTTGTTCTTCAGGGAAGATAACAACCCACAAAGGCTCTTTTTCCCTCCCTTCACTACTTGTAACATTGTCTCCTGGGTTTTTTTTTAATTCCGTAAAGCATCATGAACATCAAGGCTAGATGACCTCCTGGAAGATTCAGAGGATGTTTGTTATGAACTTGAACTGAAGGGCCCAGGGCATTAAGTTTTTAACAAAAAAGAGTAGTTTGTCCAGAGTGTTAGTCATTGACATTAGATAGGTATTAACAAGAGACATACATCAACCAATAGCCAAATTTAAACAGTTTGATGAAAACCCTTCCTCTCTCAGTTACTCCGCTTTCATTCTTGTGCTGTCATACTCCACTAGCTCTCCAGTCACCACAAGCCTTACATCTACTCTACAAAAGATTCCTCATTGCTGACAAGGGATGTTGTCCACACATACCACACTTGAACTGGTGAGCAACATGGCTGTGCTTGTAGCTGAACTGAGGACTAAGCATGTTCAGCACCATGTCAGAAGTGGTTGTTAAACCCTGTAGCACCAGGTCATCTGCCAATCCCTCCATGGTCAGTAGAGGGAAATTTTCACCGGATCAGTGAGGCTACCAAGTTTTCTAGGAAAGGCAAATTAGAGGAAAAAAAAAAAAAAAAAAAAAAAAAAAAAAAAAAAAAAAGGAAAAGCAGAGAAGTGAAATCCCACCTTTCAGGCTCTCTTTAGAGTCCCTCTTCTCCCACATCCCCCACGGTATTTATTAGCTCCAGAATATACTCCCGTGGAAGTTCTTCACTGAATAGTGGCTTTAGAAAGTGGCCTTTCCCAACTCTCCATGCCTAGGGTCTGCATGCGTTCAGAGAGTCAAAGCTGCTGACTTTAGTGACAAAAATAAATCCCTAGGTTTTGACTCCAGCTCCCTTATAGCTCAAACACAACTAGAAGGGAGCAAACACATTCCTTAGAGTGCTTATCAGAATTGTTTACCCAGTTCCCGTCAATTACACCGGTGTAAACCCCTGGAACTAACTTGGCTTGCAGACCTCCTATTACAGCTCAGTTCTCCTCCCCCCACTCCAGGATTTAGGAAAAAAACCAACTCAACTCCAAAGCCCTGCCTGAGTTTGTAGGCTGAGCATATTTGGTTTGAGGCAGGTTCCCTTCCCCTATAGCCACTTTCCGGAATAGAACCGGAGTTTAGAGTGCAAGCAAGCAACAGTCTCTGCTGCAGGAGCTAGAAGTTTGCCATGATCACTTAATCATGGTAGCTTTTGCTTTCAGATCATTAATTTCATGGGCCATTCCCACACTCCCACTTAGACCAGGCAGCATTCCATCCTACAAGAACAGGAGTATATTGAGCAGAAGGCATACACATCCCCTTAAAAAAAAAAGTAAGAAGTTGGAGGGGATCATGTGATAGCTGACTTTAACCCAGTGAGATAACTGACACTTCCAAACAGGGAGTAAAGGAGTGGCTTGGTGGAACAAATTTTCTTGTGGTTGCAATGTGAGAAACCTGAAGGTGAGGATGAAATAAGAAAGGCCATGACTCTGGAGAGAAGAGTAGGCCAGGTGGCCCCAGCAGATATTACTGAGGTAGATAATATTTATAGGTTATTCATTACTACAGCATTTAAACAGCAATTAGTCTCAGGTCTTGTCTACACTATCACTTTACAGCACTGCAACTTTCTTGCTCAGGGGTGTGAAAAAAACATCCCCCTAAGCACTGCAAGTTTCAGCCATGTAACGTGGCAGTGTAGACAGTGTACCAGCACTGGGAGTTATTCCCCTCATGGAGGTGGGTTTTTTTTGCTGATGCTGTGACTACACAGTGGTGTTAAAGCACTGCCGTGGCGGCACTTTAACATTGCTAGTGAAGACGTGCCCTCAGTTTCTTTAGTTCTTCTAGTACCTGAGTTTTAGGGACTGTGCAAGAATCTGCTTCAGGGTCATAATAGGGAGAGAAAACTCAAGCCTTTTTTTAGTGTTAAAGAGGACACATGAGTGCCAAGGTTTAGACCCAGATCAGCAAGTCTGAATTATAGGGAGCTGGAGACAATTCAGCCTTGCCAGGACTTTTCTGCTCAGTGTTTTGATCTAGTCATGCCATCATACAGGAGGAACGTATTTAGTGGAGCATGGAAACAGCATGACTACTGGTAGTAAGAGCCTGCACATGTATGTGACAGCAAGAGCATGCCCCTGACCCCATTCCTTCACGTAACAATGCTCATCAACTGGTAATATATTTAATTGTTCAGAATCAGAGACTGGGTATAACCTTGCACCTCCCAAATGTGAGCCTGACAGTTAAAGACAGCCAAGACTCTACCCCACCGAACGTGCAACTGTTTCACTTTGGGCCACTGTTGTAAGTACAACAGCAGAAAAGGAGCTTAAAGAGCTAGGGCTACATTTCTTTCATGTGCCTGGTTTCCTAAATAAGATTTCCACTGTCAACTAGAAGTCAGTAATGAACAATAAGGGAAAAACCCTGTGTGTGGGAACAGAGATACACTAGAGTCTAGAGCAGGGGTGGGCAAACTGCGGCCCGCGGGCTGAATGCAGTCCGCAGGACCATCCCATCTGGCCCCCTGGCCCCTCCCCCAGAGCTGCGCCGCAAGGGCAGCTCTGCAGGGCTGGGGCTGCGTACTCCCCTCTTCCCCCGGAGCTGTGCGGTTAGCGCTCCGGGGCTGCGTGCTTATCTCCTTCCCTGGAGCTGCGCAGGCGGGGGATGGGGCTGCATGCTCCCCCCTTCCCCAGAGCCACACCTTGTGGGCAGTGCTCCAAGGGCTGGGGCTGTGCGCTCCCCCCGTTCCCCAGAGCTGTGCCGAGCAGCTATGGTAAGCAGGGGGATAAGGGGTGGGTTCCAGGGTGATGGCTGAGTGGGGGGCTCTGGAGAGGGCAGTCAGGGAGCAGGGTGGGTTGGATAGGGATGGGATTCCAGGGTAGTAGTTAGGGGTCAGGAGGGTGGATAAGGGTCAGGGCAGTCAGGGAACAGGGGAACTGGGTAGAGGGTGGGGTTCTGGGGGGTGGTTAGCAGTCTCTGGAAGGGGCAGTCAGGGGACAGGGTTTGGGGGGTTGGATGGGTTGGGGATTCTGAGAGGGCGGGAAGTGGGAGGGGGCTGGATTGGGGCAGGCCCTTCCCTACCTGGCCCTCCATATAATTTTGCAAACCCAATGTGGCCCTCAGGCCAAAATGTTTGCCCACCCCTGGTTTAGAGCAAGGAAGGTGCCTTGAGAATCAGTTACACCTGAGAAGTGTAACGTGCTGAGAGTTTGCACAATGCCAGCACAGATCAGTTCTCTTAAGAGCGAACATTGTCCCTTAAGATGTTATTGCTGGGCCCCCCTGGTAAAGAGATAACATACACACAGTCTGCTCCCCACAGGGACAGGTGCTTTTCACTCACCTTTCAGCAGCTCCACATGCTTGAACTCAAAGGGGATGTTGTTTTTTTTGGCAAATATAAAGAGGGCTCGGCAGGGCTGGGAGAGGAGATCCAGAAATAGCTCTACCACCATTCTGGCAGCTGGGATTCCGCAAGAGAAGCCCTTCAGCCTACAGAAGAGCCTCTCACAGTAGCTCAGCCTGCAGCAAGTGACCTAGGGGCAGGACTGAGAATGACTGCTGCATAGCTCTGCTAAGAGCCCTTAATAAGTGCTGCTAGTTACTTTGGACCAATCAGGAGAGACTGCAGGGCTCATTTAGGCTGGAAACACCCCAATGCTAATTCCCTAGCCATTGGAGCAAAGGTTGAGGGATGAGGGAAGCAAAAAATAGATAAAGATTGACTTGGATTTATGAAAAGCCAGGCTAGTCATCTTGTCCTTTTATTTATAAAGAGGAATAGTTTAAACCAGCTCAGTGAACAGGACAGGGGAACTGCAGCAAAGCTATCATGAGCAGTGAGCCCTTTCTGACCTCAGCCCATCAGTACTGAGACTGTCAGCAGTTCATGGCAGGGACTGTGGGCAGCAGTCTCAAATGCAGCTATGTGATGTAGGTGCCATAATCCTATTTTCAAAAGTGACGTAGACACTTATGAGCCTAAGTCTCATTCAGAGTCAACTCTGATTTGCAAATTGGACCCCTTGCCGTACTGTCTTGTGCCTTATATAGTGCTTTATAGGATGAGCCCATCCTGTTTTCATTTAATGGGAGAAAACCTTTTAAAACACTGATCCCAGCTTGAATCATCACTGGATGGATAAAAAGAGAAAATGTATCATGCTGCTGCACACACAATGTATTCAGGTCTAAGTCTCTAATCCTACACTGAATTCCATGGGAGCAGAGTCCTCCACTCACTCACAGTTCATTGCATGATGGACGTGCTTAATTGCTTTAGTGAAGGAATCTGCCCAAACTGAATAAGGCTGGAAAACTTCTACATGACACTGACCTCTGTAATGTGCTTCAAGATGCAAGGTTGAAAAGCGCTATGTGAGAGCTGTTATATGTTTTTCTATATAGGTTTTTATCCACAAATCAGCTGTATCATGTGACAGATTTTAAGTGCCAGATAGTAGGTACAGGTGTAACAATCACTCCTGCACAGAATCTGGTCAGGAAACATTCGAGTTTATATGTATGGAAACTGGGTTAGTTTATCTAAGCTACTGACAAGCACAAAATTTTCTTGAGGATTCTACCTTAAGCAGGCCGGCGCGGTAGAAAAAGTGAAGTGAATTTCAAAACATTTTCTCTCCCCACCTCTCATAGTACCCACTGATATTTTAACAGACTTGAACTCCAACCTCACTGCTTACATGCAGCTTATTGCAGAATTGGGTCCTTAGGCAGAACTCGACAGAAGTTCATTAATTCAAGTACAATGCACATTGGCTAAGGAAGTATCATGTAGCTTTAGTCTACAGGGGCCTGTTTCATTGAGTTACTCCCCTCCCCACCATTTTCTCTTTGATTTATTTTAGCATTATGATATTTTCTAATTGAAGTTGATGATATAGGGTCTGTGCCTACACATGCTATTGCTTTCCAAGTACAACAAGGTGTTTCCAGAATGGTTCATGCAGGGCACATGTTCTTTGAATTGGAATGGAAGATCACCCTCAAAATACCTTGACATTTTACCTCTACAACAGAACCATCTTTATCAATTCTTTTTAGCTTAACAAGCTCTGCTACAGCTGTGCCAGGTCATTTGAAAGGCCAGCTAATACCTGCAAGCACAAAGTGACAAGATCAGGCTTGAAATGCAAAAGCATTCTGAGTAGACAATTGCAACATCCCTGCAACAGCAAACACAGTGGGAGACTTTGGCTGTTGTTTCAACAGGACTGTCTGTTTAAAAAAAAATAAATCAAGGCAAACTGCTTTATGATGATTTCAAAGAACATAGCTTACTGGGATGATGCGGAGACAGGTGTCCATGGCCTTGTTCATATTAGATAACAGCTGAGAACCTGAAGAACGGCATGCTTTTTCTTTACCATCACTGTACCTTCAGTAGTCAAAATTATGCAGTGTGTTATAGGAAACAGCTGCTGTGCAGAGAAGGGGCAGGGAAGCGGGTATTAGCATGAAGGATGAAAGATGGCTTTAACATTATGCAGGTGCTATAAAAGGTATTGTATTCTCCCCATGTCCTTCTACAAAGCTAGATCCCCCCAATCAATTCAATATAATTTAGTCACCCATCTTCACTCCCCCTCCCCCTCTTCCTCACTTGCCTCGTCAGAGCCTGCCCCAAGATCCACTCTTTTCTGGAAGGTTTCCAGTGCTGCCTTCCCCCATTCCACCAATGCTTGACTTGACTTCCACAAACTTAAGTTTAATATTAAACTTTTTAAAAATTCAAACACTAAAGTCACAAAACTGACACACAAAAGGCTATATAATCAATCATTTAGTATAGTTTTGAAGTCCCCAGTTCTACTTTGTCTAACTGAAATTGCAAGCTCAAGGTGCAGGAACTTGTAATTGTTTGGAAAGCATCATGCCAACCTCTGCCCCTCTAAACATAATATGGGGGACTTGAAATGTCAATGAAAGGTTTAGTTAGCCATGCCGTAGCCGGCAATCACATTAGTGGTGTGTGTGTGTTCATGTTACAAGTGGTTTTACAATGTAAACAGTAGGACTGTCGAGTGATTAAAAAAATTAATTGCATGATTAATCACACTGTTAATAGCCTACCATTTAAATTTTTTGTTTTCTACATTTTGAAATATATTGATTTCAATTACTATACAGAATACAAAGTGCAGTGCTCACTTTATATTTATGATTACAAGCATTTGCACTGTAATACGTAGTATTTTTCAATTCACCTAATACAAGTACTGTAGTGCAATCTCTTTATCATGAAAGTTGAACTTACAAATGTAGAATAACACACAAAAAAACTGTATTCAAAAATAAAAGTGTAAAATTTTAAAGCCTGCAAGTCCACTCAACCCTACTCCAGCCAATTGCTCAAAAAAACCAAGCCTGATTACAATTTGCAAGAGATTGTTTACGTCACCTAAAAGTGAGAACAGGCATTCAATATGGCACTGCTGTAGCCGGCGTCACACAATATTTACATGCCAGGTGCGCAAAAGATTCATATGTCCCTTCATGCTTCAACCACCATTCCAGAGGACACATGTCCATGCTGATGACAGGTTCGATTTAATAACGATCCATCATCACATTTCCTTTGGAGTGGTGACCGAAGCATGAAGGGGCACATGAATGTTTAGCATTTCTGACATGTAAATACCTTGCAACACTGGCTACAAAAGTGCCATGTGAATGCCCGTTCTTATTTTCAGGTGACATTGTAAACAAGAAACGGGCAGCATTAGCTCTTGCAAATTTTAACCAAACTTGTTTGTCTGAGCGATTGGCTGAAGTAGGATTGAGTGGACTTATAGGCTCTAAAGTTTTACATTGGTTTATTTTTGAATGCAGGGGTTTTTTGGTACAGAGTTCTACATTTGTAAGTTCAGCTTTCGTGATAAAGATTGCACTACAGTACTTGTGAGATGAATTGAAAAATACTGTTTTGCTTTTTATATTGCAAACATTTGTAATAAAGTGATCACTGTACACTTCCTATTGTGTTATAACTGAAATCCATATATTTGAAAATGTAGAAAAACATCCAAAAATATTTAATAAATTTCAATTGGCATTCTATTGTTTAACAGTGAGATTAATGGCAATTAATTTTTAATAGTAATTTGTGTTAATCGTGCAAGTTAACTGTGATTGACAGCTCTAGTAAATAGTAAAACTTCAGCATAATTAATGGTGTAATTTAGACTGATAACTCAACTGGTGTTTCCAGCACAAGCCATTACAATGGGTCTGACCTGATAAAGGGAGGGACTATGAGGGACCCAGGACGCACTAAAAACTCCTTTTCTTACTGAGAACCATCCTTTACAAGAAAACAAAACCATATTTTTAAAGTTACTCTTTATTTAAAAATTGAAAAAATCCTTTTTCTCCACCTCCAGCCTGGAAGAGGTCTTGAAATGGCAGCATTCTGCTATGTACGGAGAACGGCTTTCGATGCACTTTGCAGATACAGATGGTGTGTCTGCTGCAAAGGAGAAGAAACAATTGTCTTTGTCAAAATGATCCGCAGGCAAAACCAAGAGGGGCCTAGCCCCACCAAATTTCAGAACTGGAAGCTCCATCAGATGCACATTCTAAGAAGGCAGGATGTTCTATTTATTGTTGGCAGTTTTCAATATACCAATAGGACAGGAGAATGTGTTCCCCTTCAAAAGAATATTTGTTCAAGCTGAGATCTGAGCTTTGTTGCCAGTTCCCTCAGGATGGAAGGGGGCTGTACACATTCCTTGGGGGTCCACAGCACCTGCTGGCAAGGTGACAATTTTGCATTTTGACTAGAAGGCTGGGCAGCTAATCCATCAGCTCTGGAGCAGCACTGTTACCCTGCCACTTGACATAAACAGCAAAAATGTGATCAGTCCTGGCTTGATTTCAGTGCCATGGAAAATATTCACCAGTCTTCTCTCCTGGGCGCTCTCATGCTCGTTTCTGTGCACGCTCATCCTGTTAAGACAAAGAAGGTGACTGCAAATACTCAGAGCCTCAGTCACAGGGTCACACAGCTGTACACAAACTGTATCAAACAGGCAGCAATGCAGCAGAATTTGACACATGTTCTTTCCCATTTCCCCGGCACTGCTGAAGTCCAGAAGCTGGATGCCGAAGTCATCAATTTTTCAAGGGACAGGACACCAATCTCTTGACTCTACTTTTAGGATTCTCCAAATTACTAGAGCAGGAGCTTCCTCGCAGTTCAGTTACTATGTCTGACTGCTTTTACACTTAGCTGGTAAGGACACTGATCTTCTGTTTACAGATGAAAGCACTCCTGCCTGATGGAGGGTCAGCAAATGGAATCCCTTTCCTTGAATGTTCAAAATAGCTATGCAATTTGGGTGAACTGTGTCTCAAATTCTGATCTGGCAGAAGTTCAACTTCTGTATATAGTTACTTTGTCTTCCTCCTCCCAGCCCTCAAATGCCCAGTGCCCTAGAGGAAATCAACAGATCTACAGAAAGGCAGTGAAGTAAGTAGCGCCTACTGTACTTTTAACACAGGGCCCCATTGTTTTCTACTGGCTCAAGCATCTCAATAGGTCTCCATGGTTGACACTGAACACTAATTGATGTTCAAGTCTGCAGCAGGCTACAATGAGCTTTTTGTGCAGCTGAATTTTATACTGCAGCTCTTCACTGTTGCAGTTACCTTGACAGTTTTCTGGAGCTTGGACAGTGCTGCCTCATATTGCTGCAATAATGGCTTTAAATACTCGCTCTTCACCAGCTGCTTCTCCAGATCTGGGGTGCCAGCATCCCTCAGCATCTGCAAAAACTTCCACTCCTGCTCCGCAAACAGATACAGAAAATTAAGGGGAGGAGATGACTCAGGAAAATGGGTGCTGTCCCCGTCATCTTTTCACCACAACTGTCAGACCATGAGCCTGGGAAGTGAGAGAGTCTGGGAGGCTCCATCTAGTTTGGAAATTACTAGTTAATAAAATTAACAACCAAATATAAACTGACTTCTAGGAAGACCTAACTTTTATGCTTAGAAACTGGGTTTACAATTTCCCCAAACTCCTGAAGAACTCACACACGAGGCCTGGAATGCAACAGTTCCTAAGCTGGCAGGAAACCAAGGGGTCAGTCTCAGCACTGGATATAAAAGCTTAGGCATACTGCTTTCATCAGTGTGTGTGAAGGGTGATGGTGTGGCTACCTCCTTTTATGCAATAAGATATGCATAACTAAGAATTCATACAGCCAAGCCAGGACATCTTCACAACCAATGAAGAGTAATTCAGTAGTCTCTATGAAAAATGCATTATACAGATACCACTGAAGGGAAAGTACCTGTTCACAGAACTGGACTGCATGTGAATGGGTGGAGAAAAATTACATTAACCCCATCCTCCTCATCACTCTGCTGTGCTTCACTTCAGAATTGCTGGCATGACTATGACTCACCTGCACTTTCAAGAGCATGGTGAATGCTAATCCCACCTTTCCAGCTCGAGCTGTTCTTCCGACTCTGAAATCAAATAAAGGAGACCGACCTCATTGTTGGTTTAACTGTCCATCTGTACCCGCCCTCAGCTGAAGCATGGTCCTTCCCACCTTGCCCCAACAGGAGTTCTTGAAACCTGAAAAGGACTATTCTGATTATTTCTATAAATACCATCAATATAAGTAGGTCTCCTGTACATAAACGCAAACATTAACTTCTCAGGGCTTGATCTTCAGAAGTGCTGACCCAACAGCCCTCACTGATTTCAAAATGAAGTTGGGGCCCTCAGCACCTCTGAAAATCAGGCCATCAGTGTTTGGGACTGTCCAGGGCAACACTCACATTTCCTATAAATTAGGCCTAGTATAGTAGGAAGCGGCCCTAATTTAGACTGGCCTTGTGTCACTACAATGACTCTAAAGGCTTAATTTTGATTGAATAACTGCTTTCATATTAACGAACAGCTCTACTGCAATGGAATTAAAAACTTTTCACACCACATAGTTTTTTTGTGTACGTGAAGAATGCTTAAATGTCTAAAGAGCCATATCCAAAGAGAGACTATTATCTGAATTCACATCTCTTCTCTGTTTTCCTCATCCACTCACCGGTGAATATATGTCCTGATGAACTGAGGGGCATCATAATTTATCACACACTTCACTCCTTTAATGTCAATCCCTCGAGCAGTGGCATCTGTGCTGATTAACCTGTTTTATGTTTTAAAGAAAAAACAAACTACTCATCTTCATTTCCAGGTCTCTTGAGCAATTGCTTTATGCCATGACATGATGCTACAAATTCTCATAACTGGATATGGAGCAGCTCACAATATGTTACTTATCTCCCTAATCAAGCTAGCCAGACAATACAGAGGGTTGGGTCTTTGGAGCATAAGATAGCACCACGAATCATACCACAGATTTATTAGCTATAACAGTCGTATTAGACACCTGCGGGGAAAATCCATTCCAGTGATATGCTAAGCACTTCTGGAGGCTTCTTTTCTATTGACATAAACCATGATACCATTGGAGTTTCCAGGTTTGGTAGAGACAGCACTAGATGTGGACTTTTTAGCCAGGTGACTCCTATCAAAGTAATTGGGAGCTAACTGTCCACAAACCATACTGAAAATGTATCCAAGTGTTCATGCTCTAAGCATTCAAGACAGGACAGCCAAACAGCCACTGCGAAGTGAGGTTTGTATTAAAAAATGTTTGCCCTTTCATGAAAGGCTCTCAAGGACTCCTGTCAGGCAATGAGGACTCAACGTCCCTATCAGTATTAAACAAACAGAAGCACAAGATTAAGTAATATACCTCAGGTCATAACAAATCAGTGACAGAGCTGGGAACACAAATCTACAGTCAGTCTAGCAGGTTCTTGCTAGACTGACTCTAGATTTTGTGCCAATAAAAATCTGATCTGCGGAAAGGCTCAGATTTTTAGAACTATATGTGTGCTTTGTGCATTTACTGCCATTGCACAAGACAAATGCCCACGCAACTTAGCAGCTAGATTCTAAGTGGCCATTTGCACGCACAATAGCTCAACTGTACAAAAAATTGCAGTAAATGTACACGCATATGCACCAGCATCTGCAGAATTCAGAAAATGTGAGTCTCAGACTGTGGCTACAATACAGAGATTACGGCAGTGCAGCTGCATTGCTGTAATGCTCCTAGTGCAGATGCTCTAAGCTGACAGAGGAGGTTTTTCTGTCATCTTAATTACTCCAGCTCCCACGATAGGCGGTAGCTATGTCAGCGGGAGAAGCTCTCCCACCAATGTAGCGCTGTCTAAATCAGTGATTATGTCAATGTAACTTACGTTGCTCAGGGAGGGAGCTTATTCACATCCCTGAGCAACATAACTTATACCAACGTATGCTGTAGTGTGTACATAGCCTAAGCCTCCCATTGAGTTCACAAGTTGGATTTTGTAAGGTCAGTTTTGCAGATGAGTTTGTTTTATTACATACATGTTTCTACTACTCTCTCTACACTGGAAGTAGCCAGGGTCAGTACTGGAAAAAAACAAACACACATACACAAACTCATCTGAAACACTCACAGTTGTATCTTCCCCTGTTCAAACTGCTTCAGGGTCCTCTGTCTCTCACTTGGAGTTAACCAGGAAGAGAACTCTGCTACATTCACTCCACCAAAGGCTTGAATCAGTAAGAACAATCTATTTGGAAGTGGGTAGGGAGATAAAACAGAGTCATGAATTTATCCAATTGACTCACACAGGTACACACAGTAAGTAACCCAACAATGAACTCACCTGTGAGAAGTCTGCTTGGAGTTGGTAAAACAGAGAACTCGGGTGAATTTCATTCTCAGCATGAAATACAAGAGGAACAAAGGTTTGGAATTCAGGTTACAGGGTACATAATATTGCTGCAGGGGACAGAGAAGAAACAGTACATTTCAAAAACGTTGCTCTTCATGTGGACTCTTCCCCCAAACCAACTTGTCTCAGCTTCTTACTTACTTACAAACCCATTCGCTATTACAGATAACTGATCCTACAGTGCCATCTCCTTTGGGACAAGTCATGCAGGGAAGGTAGCATGGTCTCATGGAGACAACATAGGACTGAGGCAGGAGACGTGTGTTCTAGTCTTGTCTCTGACACTGATGCATGGTGCAGCATCAGGCAAAATAACACTGTGCCTCAATTTCCCAATCTCTAAAAGAAGATAATGCTGTATACTGGTCTTTGCTACATACTTTGTGGTCTACATCTAGAAAGTGTGATGTAAGTGCTAAGTATTACTCTTATCTTATTATCACACTCCTTAGTGCTGACGGTGCTTCTCATCCTCTTTTAAAGGAGTATCTGTGTAAAAAAGCCCTGTTCTGAGATGATGGACAGGTGGAGATCCATCAATGAGTATGCATATGTAGAGCTACGTAAGTAGGAATTATCTGCTCCCTTAACCATTTCTCCTCCTGATCCTCAGTAATGCAAGACTGCCTGGGGAAGAAATGCTTTTATTCATGGGATAAAATTAAGGGAAAATGTAACATTTCCAGAAGCAGATCAAGCTGCTTTAAGTCTGATGTGTTCTTCAGATGTAACCTATTCAAACTCCTTCTCTCTTGGAAAGCTGCCTAGCACGATACCTTCCATGGCTGCAAGAGGATAAATCACCTTCTTACCGAAAGCCCCTCAGGGAGAGTGTATTTCTTTTCAGTAGCCTGTTCTGTTTCTGTCTCAGCTGTGCTGGCTCCTTTCTCAGAGTAGACGGATGTGAAGAGGCGAGGCTGGTACAAGCCCAGCTGCTGCAGTTTCTCTGGGTTCCGAGTCAGTGTGGCTGAGAACAGCAACTTCTGTAGCGGTATCTGGGGACAGCAGGTGCTGAGACAGGTAGCATGCAGGCATTGAGCATGAGGGCAGATGGGAGGAATGTCACATTTTATTCCTCCCTTCTAACATCATCTGAAAAATCTGAGAAGTCATTAACTCTTCCTCAAACTCTCTTCCTGAACCAATATAGTTTCTACAAGTCACTTTGCAACCCCCTCCCCCTTTAAGCTTGCTTATACTGCTAGTGCTCTAATTAGTTCAAAGAAGTTAATATCAACTAAAAAAATTGTAAGTTCCTCGCCCTTTTCCCCCAGTGCATGCACCAGTTTCCCAAGTGACCAGGCAATCTTCGGGTCTTCACCTTGGTCCTAACCCTACCGCAACCTCTCCTTCAGTTTTCTCCTCCTGTTGTTCTGTCTTAACCCTGTTCTGGGCAGAATGCCTGTATTCATTCTGTGAAAGGCCATGCATGTCTATGATGCTACATAGAAACAGCAACTACAGATGAACAGCTCAGGGGTAGTCCAGCGAACATATTGCCAATCTCCTTATAGGAGAGCTGTGATAATTTTGGTGCAACTCAGTCAGCTATAAAAGCATAGCGATTGGTCCAAAAAGTTTTGTGCATTTTTGATTTCTTTAATGCCACCCTAATCTAGCTGGAGAAAGAATCAATAGATCAAGTTGGTAAAGTTTACTTTAAAAAGCATGGGTCAATTCCTAGCATCAGCTCTTTGCCAGCTGCATTTTCAAGCAAACTTGAAACTGAAAAACAGCAAACTTGATTAGCGATATGTTTTCTAACCAAATGAGTATTGGCATGTACACAATCAACCAACATCCAAATGCAGCGAACAATAGAACACCAGCACTGAATAGAGGGGCAACTTGGAGTTTTCCTCTGTAGTACTGATTCAGCAGAGTGCATTTTCCAAGTTACCTGGCTGCCGTTACGGGTCCCGGTTCTGTCCTCTGGAAAAGCATATGGGCGCCAGAGTCTTCTTCGGCTCGGAACACTGCTTTTACCACTTGATGCAGCCAGTTCTGGTGCATGTCATCTATCATACGGTCAGCTTCATCTATAATCTGCACTCAGACAGAAACAGCTCTTGTTGTTAGGCTCCTTACGGTGCTGTTGCTTTCCTCTGACGTACCTTAAACCCCACTCTTTATCCCAAGCATAAAGTTCTTCTGCCTGTTATAAACAAATGCTAGGATGGAGTGTGCATGCGCATAAACACATCCTATCCTTGTGTATATGCATAAATCTCCAATCAGCCAAACGATTTAGGGTTTTTTTTGTTTTTTTTTTTTTAAGAGCATAGTTTTAATATGGGAGCTGAATCCTACATTTGGGCCCTTGCACAGGGATCTAAATACCTGATAGATAGATTCCAAGACCAGAAGGGACTACTGTGATCATCTAGTCTGACCACCTGTATAACAAAGAACTTCCCCAAAATAATTGCTAGATCATATCTTTCACAGAATTCAGTGGCCAAACTGAAGGGCGACCTTGAGTCCCATATGATGAATGGATTTGGTTTCACTTAAATACATTGGCTAATAAACACCATATGGCTCTAAATGTCAAAAGGGAAATCAGATCTCCAGCACCTTGAATAAATAAGACACCAAATAAATGTGGCCCCAACGCATACTCTGATAGGCTGGTGAGTTTATTATAAATTTGATAATTTACTGTGAAATCTTGGTTTTGATTGTTGACATGAGACCCTTTAAGTTTTACTTTTGTAGATTTTTCTCCTCCAGGTGTTAACATAAAATGCTGTTTCTGGAGCCAGATACTAGGATTAGACGGACCAATAATCTGAAGGGCATGGCAATTCCTATACACAGATGTGTATATGCACCAGGAGTACAAAAAGATGTAGAGTAGGAATTATAGACACAAAGAGCCTTGTGACAGTCAGCTCAGTAGATCTGATTGTTTTAACTCACCAGAAAGCGAAGCTGTCTCAGGCTGAACCCTGGAGTCTGGTCAATATGATCCACAAGTCGTCCAGGTGTGGCCACGATGATATCAGCCAGACTGCAGTAACCCATCACTCTGAAAAGACAAATGTCCTGTCACCAAGCTGCTTCCTGCTGTGCACAGTATAGTGAGGTCAATGTAACACGTTCCTATGACCAACAAGTACCTGTTTGCTTTTCTTCCCTCTCACTTCACTTAATTGGGAATAAGAAGTCAAATATACCATTTACATTAAAGAATGTGTAGTTAGGATACTCAAGGCCATGCTTTGCTCTGGAGAGCTGAGAACTAGCTCATTTCAGACAGATTTGGAGAATTCTGCACAACTAAATAATTGGAAATTATGTGGCATGTAACTGTCTTCAGCCAGTGTTAGAATGTGGGCTGCAGGCCATCACCATTGCCCCAATCCAAGGTTCTCTTAGAAGCAACTGTATCTGTTTTGGAGAACCTAACTGCAAAGCTAGAATAAGAGGACAGAACTGAAACCCAGACCAAACAAACAGCAAACCTACAAAGCAGCCACTGGAAACAAGAGAGTTTCCTGGAGCAGTGGTTAAAAAACCAACCAGCTCCAGAAAGAGACAGATCTTATAAACACCAGACAAGAGCAGAAAGCACTAAGTGCTAAGGATCCCAGTAAGGAGGGACATCTTCCACCCTTCCAGTGTCATGACCAATTTGATTCCTGAAGGTGCAACTGACAGTCATAGCAACTTCTTCCCCCACCCCTGAGAGGTCTGCTGATCCCAAGGACAGACTCTATTGCTTAAGTAGCAGTTTGTACTCAAAGTCACAGGTAATGTGTTTCTATCCTACTAAAGCTAACAAAACTTTAGAAATTGTAACTACCACCAGAAAATGTTGCTCCTAGCATTCTGGCAAGCAGAGATTTTAAACAATATCCAGTATATGAACCCACTGTTCAGAAAAACTAACATATGATGAAACCTAACATGTGATGCAATAGCTTATGCTTCAACCTTTCCATGCACTGAGATAAGGGGTTGAGACATTTGAGCTGTAAAACATTACCCAAAAGAATGTTTAACCTACGTTCTCTGGACAAGAGTCTCCTGCTCCTTCCTGAAAGATTTCTGCCCAGTAACCAAAACAACCTTCAGACCTGTCCCATCAGTGTAGATGTTGAATACTTTACTCACCTGCAGAAGGGAGATGGGATTTGTTAGCAACTCTGACAGTTGTTTATGACAATGCTTTCTGTTAGGTTAGCCAGCATCAAACCCAGTTAGTCTTCTTCCTTCTTCACATGGGAGAAATCACATGTATTCGGACAGTGGGTTTAAAGCAGCAGCCTTTCACTTGACTTAAATTCAGCTCAGAGAAAGGAAGGAAAAAAAGTCTCTTACCTGCTGTGCCAGTTCTTTGGTGGGCAACACTGCCAGAGCGCGCACCTGGCAAACCACTCGTTCTAACAGAGCCTGCCAAAACAAAGGCCAAATGAGCATTTGAAAACAAGTTGGGGGGGTCTCTGTGCCCAGTCTAGGCAAGTGGGCAGCATCCTAAATCTCCCAACACTTACTAATTCATTTTTTCCCCACCGTCTCCCTCAATCCCTCACGTTATGTTCTTTGGCGATGAAAGTTGGATGGGTCACTGAAGTTCATGGGAATTGTATCTAGGCAATTTTGAAGTTCTAAGTCTCTGTGCTTTTGTTGGTGTTTCTTCCTGACTTTCTTACCTACCTCAAGAGGCTTCCATTTTACAGTCCTGTTGAGAAACAAAGGCAACTGTGGCCCTCTCTGTTACAACTATCCACCTTGGTTGAACTCACCTGTACCACAGGGATGACAAAAGACAGTGTTTTACCACTGCCTGTAGGGGCCGAGACACAGATATCACTGGGCTGGTATCCTCCCCTCCCTACCAGAAAGCCACTGGACGCACTCTCCAAAATGGCAGGAATCACCTCTCCCTGAACTGAGCAAAAGGAAAATGAGGGTCAGTAAAAAGCAATAACTGGGCCAGAGTCAATCGGTCAAATGCTATTGAAAACTGTACCATATCATTTCTTTCTATGTCTTGGAAAGCTGTGTGTTCTCCCTGCTGTTAAGTTAGGTTTTCTGGTGCAAATATGGGAGATCTAGAGTTCAAAAGAGCTCTTCACTACTCAGCGGGAACCCCAATTAATTTTGGGGAAGTTGTTTCACATCCTTTCATTAGGGTCTTTTTTAACTGGCTATAAACTAAAGATTAAATCAATTTATTGTTTCTGAAAGTGAGCCCTGACTAGATCTAGGCAAGGATTATGTGGTTTTCTCTATACGTGTAATTCAGCAGTCCCTAAATCCAAACTTAGCACCCCCTTGTAGCTCACTATATATTTTTTTCTTGTTTGAGTATGTATCAAGGTGATGAAAAAGTGTGAACAGAATGATCTTAGGCAGGAGTTTAACAAGAATAACCACTTAACTATTTAGTATTTTTTAAAATCTTCCTTTCACTGGGAGGCTGCACAGAGTCTGCTCCTTCAAGGCCGAAGGCAGCTGTTTACTTACTCTCTGCCTAAAAAGATAGTTCTTGCTCTCATCTGGAGCTAGTCCTGAAAAGGGCTAAATGTTCCCAACTCATGTCAACTTCAGTGGGAGCTGATGGTGCCCAGCTTCCTGTAGCTCTGGGTCCTTGAGGAAAAGTTACAAATGAAGCAAGAGCAAGTTAGTCATCAAGACAAAAGCTCCGACTGCAACCTGTGACTTCTCCTCCTCCTCCTTCTTCGGAGAGCTCTGGCTTATTAGTGAACTTTGAACTAAATATACACTAACAAATCACCTATGAGCTTCTTCCTCACAGCATATTATGTGTTAGTTTTATAGTGCATCTATTGATCAAGAAAAAGCAAATTACACAGACAATATAAGTAGTAAATTATTGAGCTTATTTCCTGTAAGTGTATACTATAAACTGAAGACAGGAGGCTCTGGACCTCAAAGAATACGAGTCTGTGATTGATATAAGGAGAGTAACTGAGGATGTGTGTCCTAGAACAGCAAAATATTAACTAGTTAAATAATTTAAAATAGAAAGCGTCTGGGCTAGATCTACCTTCTCTGATTGTCTTCTGACACAGACTAACACCTGATAAATCCAGATCACAAATGTAATTAGCTAAGTCTTTAAAAGTGAAAGGTTAATGCATTAACCCATGGTAATAATTCTACGTTTGTTTTAATTCCTTTGTCTTAATCAAATCAACAAATGTGAAATATACATGCTATCAATAAGACCTTCCAGTGGAGATTTTACAGAGGTTTGTCCCTACTGAGCCTATGTCAGAACCTCTACATATACACAGTAATACTTCAGCTCCACCTGATGTCCAAGTATAAAACAGCAAGTTTTTTCTAGGCTTGGCTACACTTGCAGGTTATACTGCAATAAAACCGCCCAGAGCACTCTACCTTACTCCCCATCCACACTGGCAAGGCACGCAGAGCGCTCTGACTCCCTGGCTAGAGCGCTCTTGGTACTCCACCTTGGAGAGGAATAACGTCTAATGCGTACGTTACTGCACTCTGATTGACCTCCAGAAACATCCTGTAATCCCCTTAACTGGCCACTCTTCTCATTGTTGAGAAATTGGCTGCAGGAATGCAGAAGTGCCCTTTCAAAGGTCTGTTGCAGACAGAAGGCTGCTTATCTGCTCCAAGACCAATCAAACATTTACTGTTTGCTTTGAGAGAGAAAGAGAGAGAGAGAGAGAGAGATGAGTCTGAACTTAGAGGCAGCGTGCTGACACACAATAAACACCCCACAAACCCACTCTCTCTCCCCGCATATACAAACAACACACGCCCTGTCACACTCCACCCCACTCCCTGCATTTGAAAAACACATTGCAGCCACTTGAATGCTGGGATAGCTGCCTATAATACACTGCTCCCAATGCCACTGCAAGAGCTGCAAATGTGGCCACACCAGTGAGCCTGCAGCAGTCAGTGTGGACAGATTATGGCGCTTTCCCTACAATGCTCTTCGAAGGCTGGTTTAACCCAAAGCACTCTACATCTGCAAGTGTAGCCAAGCCCTAAGATCGATTAGTCTGACATACACAGAGGTACCTAATTCTTCTCTCTGTCCAGCTCTGGTAGTGAAGATGACTGGTCCCTAAGTAACCACTTTATATATTGATCTAAATTAATTTAAAGTTAACAAATCCAAACCACACTGGCTGAAGTATCATATACTTGTCAGCTTTTGGAATTTGTTCCCATCCAAAGGGGAAGAAAAAAAAAAAAAGTCGCTCATCTCCAGCATTCCCCAGAGCGGTGATTTTCTAATAAGTTCTTTATATCATATACAAACACAGGACATGAGCTGTTTGAATAATGGAGGTGTTAACTGATTCCATCCTCCTCCCCACCCCCCCAAAAAAGACCAAACCAATGTTAAAGGTACCTGGGAAGAAAGACTCTATTCCATTCATTTGCAGCTTCTTTAGCAGTTTGGGATGGATTCCTGGAACATCCTGGACTGCAACTAGGTTCTCTTTTATGCGTTTATGGACCAGCTTGGGCTGAGCAAGCCACTGTGGTAGGATGGGCTGAACCTGGAAACAAAAAGTGAACAAATCCTGATATAGGGATTCTCAGCAACTGGCCTGAAATTGAAGTTCCTTTAATCCAGGGGAAAAAGTTAGTGTAACAATCAGTATTCAGTATTTTTAAAATCATCATCATTGTGGCAAGATTTTATGCACTCAGACTTAAGAGGATATGAACTTTTCTATAGAAAATGTTAACATTGTCCCAAAGCAAGATACAAGCAGCAAGATAGGCCAAAACTGAGCATCTCTGCACTTGTACAATTAAAAGTTTAGTATCTGTACAAAGAGTTTTCAGGACTGGGACCTTATACACTGACCATACCATTAAAAAAGGAAAAAGAGTAAAACACTTGAAGAGCATATTGAAATGAAAGGGAAGTCAACCATGTATTGTACGTCAGGATTACATTCACCATTGTTTTCAATTTATCAGGAAGATTGTATAGCCAATAACATTATTTTATTTTTTGTGTATGACTCTTGTTTAAATTATACTTTATAGGAAATAGGAAGAAATTCTTTATTTAGAAAGTCTAATAAGCCATGTATTAATGAAATGACTTCTGCCATAAACCCGGACAATGCTATATATCAGGGGTTGGCAACCTTTTAGAAGTGGTGTGCCGAGTCTTCATTTATTCACTCTAATTTAAGGTTTTGCATGCCGGTAATACATGTTAACATTTTTAGAAGGTCTCTTTCTATAAGTCTTAAATATATGACTAAACTAGTGTTGCATGTAAAGTAAATAAGGTTTTTAAAATGTTTAAGAAGCTTCATTTAAAATTAAAATGCAGAGCCCCCAAGACCGGTGGCCAGGACCCGGCCAGTGAGAGTGCCATTGAAAATCAGCTCGTGTGCCACCTTCGGCACCTGTGCCATAGGTTGCCCACCCCTGCTATACATAAAGAATGTTAGAATACTCCTTCTCTCACCCAAGTAACACAATCAGAACAAAATCCATGGTCAGTTGGTTACCTTCTGTACTGCTCGTCTATCATACCCTCCCAGAACCAAACTAGAGGGAGATGGTGTTGCTTTTTCATTCAAAGTAGGTATCCACACTTCTTCCTTTGTGCTTTGATTCCCTTTAACTTCTTCCCTACTGTCTTTCTCAGCAATTTCAGCTCCATGTGTCTCCACTTCTGTTGGAATGTTCCTCTCCTCCTTGCTCACAGCTTGGTGCCTCTTCAAATTACTTTTATTTTCCTGTTGTCTATTGTTTTTGTCAAGATCTGAAATTTTGGTAGAAGGAATAAAATGTTAAAAATCAGACAATGGGATAGATCAGGGATCAGCAACCTTTCAGAAGTGGTGTACCGAGTCTTCATTTATTCACTCTAATTTAAGGTTTTGCGTGCCAGTAATACATTTTAACGTTTTTAGAAGGTCTCTTTCTATAGTCTTTAATATAGAACTAAACTACTGTTGTATGTAAAGTAAATAAGATTTTAAAAATGTTTAAGATGCTTCACTTAAAATTAAATTACAATGCAGAGTCCCCCAGACCAGTGGCCAGGACCCAGGTAGCGTGAGTGCCACTGAAAATCAGCTCATGTGCCGCCTTCGGCACCCGTGCCATAGGTTGCCTACCTCTGGGATAGATAAAAAAACTGGAAGTATTTTTACTAACTAGGGTTTCCAGGATCTAAAAATCCACCTACATTCTCATCTCTCTTTCCAACCCTGAGGCTGAATGTAGCTCTTCTAACTGCTCTTTCGATACTGTTCAACCACTGGTTAACTTTCCATACTTATGTGCATAGCCCCCTCACCCTCACACACCAATTTTCAGGTTCCACTTGTAAACCAGACCCAGAAGTTCAGAATTTTGCACTTTCTTCTAAAATAAAAAATAAATTGACATGGAATTTTAACAATTAAATCCTACACTTTCAGTTTTGCTTTCACCTGCTTCAATTTTCTTTTGAGACAGACTTGATTTTTTCCCATTTTCATTCTCTTTCTTCTTAGCTGGAACGTAGCCATTGGCAGCCGCACCAGCTAAGCCAGAATCTGCCCCTGGCGAAGGTTTCTCAGAATCACTGCTCACATGGTGGTTCTTCCTCAGCTTCTTTTCCCCTTCTCCACAGGAACCTTCACCACTGTATCCTCTTTTCCTCTTCTTTGCTTTTTGCTGTGATTCATTTTCAGAATCAAATCCAGAGCTTCTGAGTTCTTGGTGGAATTCATTTTCTGTTTTCTTTTGTTTTAATTCATCAGAAGGCAAAAGCACTTGCTGTTGCTTTTTCAGTTGCCTCGCCCTAGCTTGTTCACGCAGCCGTTCTAGCAGGGCCTTTGACCGGTCCTCAGTAACATCCTCATCACCAAGGTATCTGAATGTTTCACAAAGAAAAGGCTTTAAACATACCACAGCGAACACTATAACAAGGTTGTAACCCCCTTTTCATATTTTTACTGGCAGAGAAATGGCAACAAAATTCATTTTCACAGTCAACTAGATACTGTAAAAAGCACAATAATCTAGTCCAGTGGCTCTCAACGTTTCCAGACTATTGTATCTCTTTCAGAAGTCTGATTCATCTTGCATATCCTTCACATTTCACTTCACCTAAAAACTACTTGCTTGTAAAATCAAACATAAAAATACAATAAAGTGTCAGCAACAAAGAGTCCTGTGGCACCTTAAAGACTAACAAAAGTATTGAGGCATAAGCTTTCGTGGGCTAGTACCCACTTCGTTGGAGGCATGCATCCGATGAAGTGGGTACCAGCCCATGAAAGCTTATGCTTCAATACTTTTGTTAGTCTTTAAGGTGTCACAGGACTCTTTGTCGCTTCTGCAAATCCAGATTAACACGGCTACCTCTCTGATTCTTAAAAAAGTGTCAAAGCACACTATTACCAAAAATATTTTACCATTATATATATATATATGACTTCATTAGTGTTTTTTACATAGCCTGTTGTAAAACTAGATAAATATCTAGATAAGTACCTGGAGACACCTCTGTGTGCCTCCAGGGGTACATGTACCTATAGTTAAGAAGCACTTCTCTAGTTACATCTTTGCAGCCAATTAAGAATACTTCCTTTTGTATTCTTGTATTAACCACGATAATACAGGCATTTAAACCAAAAAGTCTTATTATTGTAGAGAAAATATTGAAAACATGACACAGGTGCAGCCTAAAGGCTCCAAAATTTGACAGCCAACTACAAAAACTCTATTTGAAACGAGCAAGGGTTAGTAAAACAATCTCGTGATTCTGGTGGGTGTCTGCTGATTTGCGTGTTTGGGTGGGGAATGGAGTGGACCCCCCCCCAGTGTGAAACACAATTTCATGTCACGTGGATGAGTTACAGCCTGGCACAGCAGTAACGCCCCCCGACACGCGCTCTCAGCCGGGCCTGTCTCCTCCACACCCACGGGGCGCCCACATGGGGCGAGCGCGCAGACAGTCCCCAGCAGCGCCGTCCCTCCCCCAACACACCTGGGCCTGTTTGCTGCTGCTGCTGTCGCCGCTACCTCTTCCCCCCAGTCCACGTGCTCTGCTCCATTGTTCTCCCGAACGGCCGCCCCCGAGCACGTTCCTTCCCGCTTACCTATTGATGAGGAAAAGCGCCATGGGCCCCCGGCTCCACTTCCGGATCCTGCACCCTCTGCCCCCGGTCGCTACTCGCGCTCTCAGATGACGTCAGCCGGCGCAGAAGCACGTTAGCGACTCAGGGGAACTATAGAGACGTTCACAACTAGAGCGCGAGGCGGCCGCCATCGCCCCCTACAGCCTAGGAAGCGCGAGAGGCAGCTGGTGCCTTTGGGCGCCTCAGCCTGGCTCCAGATTGTGGCCAGGCCCGCCTCCAGCTTAGGCTCCCTCTGACAGGGGCAGCCCTTTAATGTGCCTCAGGCTTTGGCCTGTCACAGAGTGAACAGCTTAGTGAGCCAAGCTCCAGCCCAGGAGCATCCCCTGAACTGCCCCTTGCCACCTGTCAGCCAGGCCTGGACTCACCTCAGCTGGCAGCTTCCTAAAGCACAGGCTGGTCACCCCTGCACAGCACCGCTGGGGTCCGGGGCTGAGCAGTAACAACAGTGGCTGGCACCAGGGGTCCTGCCCGTCACAGCTGGCAGCTCTCTGCTGGCCCATGGCATAACAGCTGCTAGCAAGAAGAGACCCGGGGTTGTGGAACACACGCCACTCACACCGTGTTTCACTTAAGAACCAGTATTCCGAATCCTCAACCATCCAGATCCTGAGAGCACCAGGCTTTACTCAGATACAAAGGATGATCCCTTCTTGGAAATGTTGCTTCTTCTGATGGGCAAGTGAAATATCCCAGCTCAAGCCAACGGGCAAGTAGAATTTTGCAAGGCATGTGCCACTGACAGCTAAAGAACATTCTTGTGCACCTACCCAGCCAATGAGCATATGTGAGTGTGTGCTTTAGACACAGATTTAAACACCACTCCTACAAAATGGGCAATGAAAGGACACCTGGATTACAATGCATTTAAGATTTACCTTCATGTGCAATATGGAATTAAAAAGGAACGAAGAAGTGTGCTACGTCCACTTTGATCACTGGTAAATTATTCTGCTTGCCGCCTGAAAAGGAGCTATGTGTATACCTGCCTATTACTTTTGCACTACACAGATCTCAGATTGAATTCCTAGAGGAATATGCTAAATATGGCAAGGCTTCCTCATGCTGCTCTATACTTTAGGCAGATTTCTTAACTGAACAAATCCTCTGATGCGAGTCCCTTCTCCTGTAACCCCAAAGATGGCAAGGCAGCCTCCACAAAAATGCTAGGAGCTGGCAGCCATTTACTTTTCTTAGTTTTGAAAGGCAGAGATGTTACTCTTCCAAGCATCATAGGACTGGCTGTGTAAATGCATGCAGTCCTATGACGTTTGGAAGAGTAAGAGCTCATTCGAACCACCACTGTTATGGTACTAGTCATCAATCTGAATTAGTTTGCACTTTGAGTCATGGAAAACTAATATAACTTATTTGGCCTCACCCTTGTTCCTAGGACATAGTGGTTCAAAGAGACAGAGAAGCACTTATATATAAGGAGATAAAACTATCTCATAGAACTGGAAAGATCATTGAGTCCAGTCCCCTGCCTACACTAGCAGGACCAAGTACTGTCACCTGATAGATTTTTTTGCCCCGATCTCTAAATGGCCCCCTCAAGGATTGAACTTGCAACCCTGGATTTAGTAGACCAATACTCAAATCACTGAGCTATCCCTCTCATCCTAACTTGTTTGTTAGGCTGGCCAAACTCCCTTCCCGATCCTAAAGGAAGAGCTCACACATGCCACTGTCACCTAAATCTTTATTATTTATTTTCTACATATAGAAAACAAAAGGAATGTTAAGACAGTCATGTGAACACACTAGCACGGAACCGTCATCCCTGACAATGCACAAAATGCAGGGAAGGGCAATTTGTGCCATGGTCTGCTAACAGGTGGGAGATGTGTAGATCCAGGAATAGCCTCTTTGCTCACATGGAAGTGCCCTAGGCAAAGGTGGAACCATTCCAGCCCACATTAGCAGCATTCATGTCATAGTAGTTGATGTAGACTCTGTAAAAAAAACAAAACAATAAATAAATAAATTGAAATATTGACCATGACAAATGTTAGCTTTCATGCCCTAAGCATCTACCCATTATTACCTATATAGGAAACAAGGGCGGGGGGGGGAATCACTCCCACTCTTTGAGGGATGTAGTTTCACATTTTCCATTTTATTTTTTAGAAAAGCTAGCAAGATCTTTACCAGTAAATTTTGGCTTAAGCCCAGAAGCTGCACCACCCACAACTTCCCTTCTCCAATACTTTACCAAGCACTGGCAAGCTGAGTTTGCCAAGGCTCACACCCTCTAGCACACTGTCTTTTCTTCCTTGCATTTCCAAGCTCTTAGTTCTTTAGTTAAAACATGTCATTTTAGTGACATGTCTGGAACTGCAGGAGAGATCAAAATGTTTGAGCTCTCTGAGTGCAGCAACCTTTTGCCAACACCAAATGGGCTCTCCCGGCTGACTGCAGCTCCCAGCTTCTCCACACATAGGCAGCAGCAACTTTCTCCTGCTGTTTGCCACTGAGCACAGCTGCTCTTCTCCCTTGCTGGCTGACAAAACTGAAGCTGTTTGTCAAGTGCCAGCGTTCTTCTGGGTCCCCTGACCTACCTTCCAGCTCCCTGTCTGCCCAATGATCTCCCTTCATGCCCAAACGAAAAAAAAGGGGGGAGGGGGGCAGAGGAGGGACCACAACTCTAACTATTATACATGTGTTCCTGCACATATTTCACCCTAATCCCTGAGGGTCAGAACATACTGCATTAGTCAGCCATTGGGGATTAGAATTAGTCTATTAGCCCATTGGTACTCAACCAGGGGTACATCAACACATCTGGATATTTTCCTAGCTTTACAACAAGCTACATAAAAAGCACTAGTGAAGTCAGTACAAACTAAAATTTCATACTATATGCTGAAATGCAAGTTCAATAATTATATTTCAATTGAATATTTTAAAATTTTTATAATTATATGGTAAAAATAAGAAAGCTATTTTTCACTATTAGTTTGCAGTGACACTTCTTTATGTTTAAGTAGTTTTTAAGTGAGGTGAAACTTGGGGGTATGCAAGACAAAGACTCCTGAAAGGGATACAGTAGTCTGGAAAGATTGAGAGCCAGCCAGAACCATATTAAACCAGAAAAGGTCAATTCATGGCACCAGCACACAACTTTCAGATTTTACAACAGTTGTATCTCCCTACTTAAAATGGATAACAGCTCTTTAGTTAAAAACTTGCAAGATGAAGGAGTTGTTCAGTTAGGAGTCTTATGCAAGAGCCCTATTTGCAGTATTTTACTGAAACTAGCTTGGAAAAAAAAACAACCCCAAAACACAGGTGTGGAAAAAAACCCAAAACCCTTAGGTTTGAAAAACACCAACAGACAACCAGAGAATATAAAAAATCCAAAAAAAAAAAAAAATTTTAGACAAGCTGATAACTGGAATGTCACTCCGGTGCAGCCTTACCTATCTGCAGGTATGTGCAGATGTTTAGTGAGCAGGTCACACAGCAGCTTGGTATAGCTCTTGTTCTGCTGTCCTCCTATCTTGCCAATGCTGTGAAGGCTGCAAAGGGCACAGGGATCGATGGAGCCCCCAAAGGACATAACCTGATCAGCTGCAATGTGTACAGCTATGTACTGTGAAACAAATCAACAGCTGTAATTGTTAGCCTTCACACAAGTTGTAAGCAGGTGCACATCATGGGGGCCATTGACCAGCCAGATTGCTCCCATACATCTGTAACATTTTAAGGAATCTGTTGTCTAGTAGATTTAGCACAGGACAGGGAGTCAGGAGGACTCTGCTCTCTTGCTTGCTCTCCACCAATTCACTGGTGCGGTGTACACTAGCAACCATTGGCATTTTGGCCACCTCATCTGCTAACCCTGCCTATAGGCATGTTAACATAACAGGGTGATCAAAACACTAATGGGCTTTCTACTTGGATACTCTCAGAGCTTTAGCTCCCATTTTAGTAGCACAAACGGGAAATATAAAAATAGCATTGATAATAGCCACTGTATGACCCTGGGCAAGCCACGTAGGTTCTCTATTCCTCTGTTAAGTGGAGCCACATACCCATGTTTCTAAAGTGATGAGAGCTATAGGGAGGAGGAGCCTCTATCAGTGCAAGATAGTAGATCAACATTTTCCTGACTGAACAGGATTTGAAACTGTATTTCTTTTTAAGATAAATTCTTTGCAGCTACCTGGGGCTGTCACTCTCTCTTATCCATTGCTGCCCTCTATACGAGAACCCACTCCTGTACCTACAGAACCAACCCCCCGGCCTTGTCCACGAGGGAGAAGAGCTTCGTTGTGCAGTGTCACTGCTGCATATTACTCAGACACACATTCAGTTATTCCATTGGCGGCAGCGAAGAAACAACCAACTCCCCCTACCCCGGGCCATGCAAGCAAGTCTCCATGTGCTCACTCAGTCCTTCCATCCTGTCTCGCCTCACTCCCAGGCGACCGACTGAACTAAAAGCTGCCTGCAGCAATTGGAATTAGGTCTCCCTTTTATGCTGAGAATCGTTACAAGAGAATCATTTCCGTTTCCTCTAGGGTAGAAAGGAAGCATCCAGAGAACAGTACCAAGGAGTCAGGGTAACTCCGACGTCCTTACGTTGTACAATTGGCTCTTTCTGCATGCAAGTTATATACATGCCCACGAGAGTGGGAGGAGGGGTGGCCTCCTGTACTCACCTGGGCTGGTTTGCCTGTAGCCTTTGCTAGCTGCTGGGTAATCTCTCCAGTCAGGCTCTCTGGCACTGCATCCTTGCTCACGTTGGTGTTAATAACAAACATGGGCATCTTGAATTTTTGCAAAGAACTTTCCCTTTCTACTAAATGGTTAATCTCAGCCTATAGCTCTGCTGCTTCCTCTACTTTTGCTGCTGCAAAATGGAGGTGAAGACGACAGCCTGCAGCAAGTCCCTCTCACTGTGCTCTGAAATGCTGCCCATGTGATCTGTGCTGGACCAGATTCTTAAAGGGACAGCAGCACTCAAAAACTGGGGCTGCTATCTGCAGATAATTTTGGCAACTAAACATTCAGTTAAAGCGTATTCCTGGTGCTGGGTTTATAGTGTTTATAGTTTCCCATCTCCCCTAGATTCCCTACAGAGTTCTTCCCATTTCTTTCTTTGCTCAGTAATTTGCTTTATGATATTATTAATTAATTATTATTATCATTATTATTATTAAATATTTATATTATGGTAACACCCGAAGGCTCTCATAAGGATTTGATACTCTTTTGTGTCGGGAACTGTACAAACATAGGCCCTGATCCTGCAAAGACTTATGCTTGTGAATGGTCTTACTGATTTCAATGGGACTACTCATGGTGGTAACGTTAATCACAGGTATGTTTGCAGGATGGGGCCAAAGAAAAGACATAACTCCTACCCTGAAGATGAGCTTTTATTTGCAAAATAAATGGCATCCCTCTGCATTTTTTGATAAAAATGTGTATTTGGCTTTGACTGGTTTTTTTCCTGTCACATAATACAAAACATGGTTTATTTCTGTGTTGCTGGCATGAGTTAGTTCTTCAATTCTTCTCCTTTGCTTTTCACTGTTAAATAGACAATGATCCATTTCTTCTCAGTGCTATGATTTCCATACCATGTCTTCTTGTTTGAAGTGAATTATGCAGAAATGATCTGTCTAATCCTGGCTCATGGATGAACTGGAGCTATTTTATATAGAAGCCACAGGCTGCTTGAGCGATGAGCCCTCTGCTGGGCTCTGTGCTGTGATGCACGTAGATTTCCCTGTACCTTGTGCAGTCTACCTCAGTGCAAAGAGAGTGTAAAATGCTGCTAAATCAGAATCGTAGCACTTTATCCCCACTTTGCACGGGTTAAATGACTCTCAAAATGGAGGGCAACAGAGAATCAATCTCCTCCAGCCTTGGCCTACACACACGCACAATTAAAAAATTACTTGGTTCTTATGTTTGTAGAAAACCAGCCAATATGTAAATAATGACACAACTGAGCATATACACCCGCTAATGTACCTACAGTAATGGTTCAAAAAACAGTATATAATAACTAATGAGGTGGCAGGGTCTGGGCCAAGAATATGGAGACTGTTTTAAAATGTTTCAGTAATACTATTTTTAAAAAGAACACACTGTCCCTATTATTCACTGCAATTGCATAAGTCATTCTCCCTCCCTGCTCCCCTACCTTCAGCTCCCTGAGGGCTTGCAGGAAGGGAAGGGTGTTGCTTCTGGGAATTAATGCAATACAGGGAATCATGCCACAGCCAGTGACTGCACCGCAGATGTTCTCACATACCTTCCCTGGCCTATAGAACCTCAGCCATCCTGCTGTTCTTGCATGGAGAGTATCTATGGTCTCTGGTGATGCTGTGGAAGTACTCTTCTCCACTTTGGCAGGTGTGTGGGGAGGTTTCACCTGTACAGTCGAGGGCAATATTTGGCCCTCTGTTTGAATTTCAAATGAAGGGCTTGCGTATTAACTAAAGCTGCCCATGTGCATGTGTAACCTGGAGTGTGTAAATGTTACACATTCACACAATTTTAATAATTAATTTTTGGACACACTGCATGCAATTTAAAATGTGATCTGGGCCTTTTATTCGTTCCTAAGTATCACTAGGTACAGTAGAACCTCAGAGTTATGAACACCAGAGTTTCAAACTGACCAGTCCACCACAAACCTCATTTGGAACCAGAATTACACAATCAGGCGGCAGCAGAAACCAACCAAACAAAAAGCAAATACAATACAGTACTGTCAAATGTAAACTATTTAAAAAAAGGGAAAACAGCATTTTTCTTCTGCATAGTAAAGTTTCAAAACTGTATGTCGATGTTCAATTGTAAACTTTTGAAAGAACCATCACAACGTTTTGTTCAGAGCTACTAACATTTCAGAGTTACAAACAACCTCCATTCCCGAGATGTTTGCAAATCTGAGGTTCTACTGTATTTTATAATTAAAATAACAATAATGACCATCTTGGGAAGGAGTGTGTGGGAGAAATGAAGATGCCGGGATCTCAAATGGTTTGAATTTGTACAAACAAAAATGAATCAGGCTCAATGCTCTAATGATGTGTGATGGCTGCAGTGGGCAGAGCGCTCCCATCTTTTTTTTGAGAATGTAATGCAGGATAGTTGGGCCCAGATCCTCAAAAGGATTTAGGCTCCTAACTTCCATTCTAATCCTTGTCATTGGACATTGCTCAACTGGTGAAAAGGAGAGGGGAAAAGATTTGTCCATTTGCTGTCTCTGCACATTCCAAATCCTAGGATCTGATATTGGCCTCTTGTAGTAGATGTGACCATAGTTTCTAGTAAGCAGCCAGCTGCCTTCCTACAACTATGTTTTGTGGTGTAAGAACAATTTTGGACGCACTTCTGCTAATACAGATACAGAGAGGGTTTGTAGTGCATCCCTACCCTTTAGTTTAAGTGTGCAGACTGATTCTAAGAATGGTCAGTAAGGCCAAATCTAAAGTGGGCTGGTAGCCATGTTATTCAGTTGATTTTGTAATACAATTTAAAATCAGTTCAAATTAATTCTGTTTAAACTGTGTTAGGCTGACCAGCATGAAGAGGCCAAAAGCATGTCTCAACTTAGTTTAGAAGCTGTGTTCTAGCCCAGATTTCTACCTGAGCTAGAACAC